>CM053581.1:351980574-352004168 GCA_028627135.1 Pseudochirops cupreus
ATTTCTTGAAGGATGATTTCTAGGTTCTTTTTCTGATCATGACTTTCAGGTAGTCCAATAATTTTTAAATTGTCTCTCCTCGATCTATTTTCTGGGTCAGTGGTTTTTTCAAGGAGATATTTCACATTGCCTTCTATTTTTTTATTTGTTTGGATCTGTTTTAATAGTATCTTGATTTCTCATAAAGTCATTTGCTTCCATTTGCTCCATTCTAATTCTGAAGGAATTATTCTCTTCAGTGAGCTTTTGAGATTCTTTTTCCATTCTGGCAAATTTGACTTTTTAAGGTGTTCTCCTCATTGGCTTTTTGGGCTTCTTTTGCCATTTGAGTTAGTCTATTTTTTAAGATGTTTTCTTCAGTCAGGTTGCTGACTTTCTTTTCATGATTTTCTTGCATAATTCTCATTTCTCTTCCCAATTTTTCCTCCACTACTCTTATTTGGTTTTCAAAATCCTTCTTAAGCTACTCTATGGCCTGTAACCAGCTTATATTTTTCTTGGAAGATTTTGGTGCAGGAGTTATGACTGTGTTGTCTTCCTCCTGTTCCATGCTTTGATCCTTTTTGTCCCCAGAAAAGGAATCTAAAGTTTGATTGCTGTTCTTACTTTACTTCCTTTGCCTGCTCATATTGCCAGTCAATTACTTGTTTTTTTTAGCTCTGTGGAACTCTGCTTCCAGAGGGGAGGCCTTTGTCCCAAATCACTGGGGTTTTTTGCAGCTGCCAGAGATATTAGGAGGCTGTCTCTACAGCCCCCACCATCTTTGGCTCACTGTTCACATATCTCAAAACCACCACCCAAGACCACAATCCGGATCCAGGCAGCTTAAAGTTAGAGTGCTTAGCCTTTGAATGATCTCTTGGCCCCCACTGCAATCTGCAAGCTGAGAGCTCTGAAGCAGCCATGTGGAGGTGGCTGCAGGGTCTGCTTCTGCTGCTTTCTTGCCCTGGGGGCAGACAGCTGGACCTGCTTTTCTCCCCCAAATTTAGCTGAGTTCCACTGACCTTACACTTTGTCCTTGTTTCTTATGGGTCGATAATTCTGGAAAGTGCCACAGCTGCTGGTGATCCCTTCTCCTGAAAGCTCCAGCCACAGCTGGTCCTGGCCACTCTGGGGCCAAGCTGTGGTTCCAGGTCAGGCTGGTTTTGACTCCCAGTGCACTGTGCTGAGCCATTCCTGTCCCACCTGCTGGGCTGCCTTCAGTGGGAGCTTTGTTTCTCCCTCCGTACTTTTGTGAGTTTCTCTAAAATTTGTTTAGAGTCATCTTTTATAGGTATTTGAGATGGTTATGGGGGGAGCTGTGGAGTTTTCCTGATTCTATGCTGACATCTTGGCTCCACTCCTGAAGCCAGGTTTTCCTTACCTTCCTTCCTTCCTTCATTTGTTTATTCTTTCCTTTGTTCATTCATTTGTTGTTCATTCTTTCCTTCCTTTCTTCCTTCCTTCCCTCCCTCCCTCCTTTCTTCCTTCTTTCCTTCCTTCCTTCCTTCTCTGCCTCCTTTCTTTCTTCCTTCTTTTTTCTCTTCTCTCTCTTTCTCTCCCTCTCCTCTCTCTTTCTCTCCCTCTCCTCTCTCTCTCTCTCTCTCTCTCTCTCTCTCTCTCTCTCTCTCTCTCTCTCTCTCTTTTTCTCTCTCTTTGTCTCTCCCTCCCTCCCCAAAAATCAATACCCAGGTTGGGTAGCAGCATCTTCCCTCTAATGCCATTGCTTTTTTTTTGGCAGGGGGTGGGGTAGGATGGAGGGAAAATAGAAAGATTTTTATGAATGCTCCTAAGGGATAGAACTCAAACTTATTCCAAATCCACTACTATTATTCATGTGTTACTTCATCTAGGTGGTCTGACATAATTCTAATTCTACTTCTTAGCTATAAAATCAGTAGGATCAACTTGTAATCATTAAGGAATAAAAGTGATTCCAAGATTTTATTTTTTGGTTGCTTTGCCCGGAGTCTTAGTGGAAAGAACACTGAATTTGAAGTCAGAGAACTTGGGTTCAAATCCCAACACTCTCCTTATTCCCTATATGACCCTGAACAAGTCTCCTCAGTCCTCATTCTCATTTTCTTCATTTGTAAAATGACTCTCAGCTAGGTGGCATAGTAGACAGAAGTCAGGACTTCAAGCGAAAAAGTTCTGAGTTCAAATCCTACCTCAGATACTTAATTGCTGGGTTGACCCTGGGCAAGTCACTTAATCTTGTTGGCCTCAGTCTGCAAAAAGGGGATGACAATGGCAACTACCCTGAATAATTGTGAGGAATCAACTGAGATAGTAGGAAATATACATATATATATATAATATATATATGTATATACATACATATATGCATACATACATATATGTGTGTACATGTATACACATACACACTTCACCCTGCTTCTCTTTGTTACATCATCCTCTTCACTGGAATGGAAGCTTCCTGAGGGCAAGAACTATTTTTTTCTCTTCGTATCCTCAGTACCTAGCGCAGTACCTGGGTCATGGTAGGATCAACAATATGGCGCCATAATGACATCAAAGGCCAACTTCCTTAGATAAGAAATCTTAAGAAAGTTAAATGACTTGCCAAGGTCACAGAGCTAGTAAGCATGGGAGTCAGATGTGAGTTCTTAACTCTGGAGCTAGGTCTCTTTCCACTGTGCCATGTTGCCTCCACTAGGCCTTTGGTAAGGGTAAGTGGTATAGAATTATTGCTCTAGATAGGACCTATCCTTTGGGCAAGGGTTAGTACTGATATCATCTGAAGTCCCTTTCAGCTTGAGGTTTCTGATTCAGTGAAAGGGTTCTGGATATTCTGAATGTCACTGGCTTCCAAGCTATCTTCCCCTTCTTGCAGAATTGCCATTAGTTACACTGACATTCCTCACCTTCTCTGGCCTAGAAGATATTTAGAGCTAAATAATTGAATAAGATACATAAGACATAGAAAAATTTAAGTATCATGAATACTGACTTCTATGGCACATTGCTTCTATTAGGTGCATTTCCTTTTTGACCTTAAGACTTCCGAGGCAGTATAAATATTTAACATCTTGGGAACAATTCGAATAATCTTAGTTTGTTCCGACATTAAAAATGCACTGACAAAGGAAAGGGCCTTTTCTAATAGAATACAGACTCAGAGGTGGACAAATATCACTTTCCAGTTCAGTTACAGGATCTCAGAGCCATTTCCCAAGAAACCACCAAAGTGAATCAGTCTTAGGTTTGCCCTTCCAGCATGTGTCATGCTGCTGGCCATTGTTGAGAAACCCCTCTCCCCTACCACTAAATTCTGTTGGGAAATGGCAGTCAGTGAATGGTCTCACTCAAACAGAAATGTGTCTCATCTAAACCAGGGGGAGTTCTATTTGTTAGCCTGTGGGAGATGATGAGGTATGCCTTTAAAATGCTTTCTAAGGTGGGCAGAGAGTGAAAAACCAAACAAAACGCCCATCACTTCTCTGTCTCCTATGCACAAATAAAGGCTGAGTTATCTCTGAACAATTAAGTGAGGATTTTGGCAGCTCTAGATCTTGCCAGAGTTTCCTCCTTAACTGACAAAACAAATAGACAGTTGCTTGAGACTTGGCATGCTGAATCCATGTGAAAATACCCTGATATTTAGCCCCGAGGCTGGTGAGGACAGATGGAGGGGAGCTCAAATTGATAAGGGCCTGACAGAGCCAGATAGGGGTTGTTGGCTCTCTGCAATTGCTTATAACTAGAGTCCAAGAACTGCTGGGAGTCAGTGAGAGGGGATGTTCCCTTGGTGTTTTGATATAATTGGCAATGGTACAACTGATGTTGCAAGAAAGGAAGCTGTCTCTAGACAAAAATTTCTTTCTGACTGGCGTGGCTCCAGAATTGAATTGTAAACAGGGAAGTATGGGCACACCCCAAAACATCCTTGGTGAAGTTGCAGGTGTTGTGCAAAACCAAGTGGGAAGAGTGAATATTTTATTAGCTACATATTAAGTATATTTTGGCAGGCACTCTGACAGTTGCCTTCTATGTAATTCTGGTAGATTAGTATTGAAAACAAACTTTCACAGTCTTGGAGGACAATGAGACTTTTCTAAAAGTCTGTTGTAGAAGCGGACATTGTATCTGCTGGAGTCTTTTGTCAGTGGAGCTGAAATAAAGAAAATCTAATGTGTTTCTGTAATGGCAGGCTTGGTGATAGAGCCGTATAAAGACAGAGGATAGACAGAACTAAACTGTGCTTAGAAGATGACGGAGCTATGCAGTACAAACCTGTGAAGGATTCTGGGAATCATTGGAGCCATTAGGTTACTTGAACACATCAGTGGAAGTGTATTGCTGTGGCCACGGAGTCAAAATAGATGTGTATACGTAATTGGCAGACTTGTATTAAGAAACAGAGAGCAGACCTTGGGGTCAGTAGCTTATAGACACAAGTTGTAGGACCCAGGAAAAGTCAATGTCCTGGGCAAATCTCTTAGATGATATGTTGTGAACAATTGCTGATGTGAATCGGTAGAGTTTCCTTACCCTAGAGATAGGGACTAGATGCATGATGTCAAGACTCTAGGGAACACCTAGTAGAAGAAATTCCTGCCAATGCAGCTTGGCAAACTTCTTTGAAGCTTATGGTCTTATGATGTCAAACTCAAATAAAAACCAATCCATGCCATCTCCCTGATGACTTAGAAAACCACAAATTAACATTATTTATGTTGTGTTATATTTTTATTTATTTTGTTAAACATATCCCAATTACATTTTAATCTGTGCATACTGGATTTTTATAGAGGCTTGAGGCTGAGATGGGAATTTGGCACCTCTGCCTTAAAGCACTGAGAGGCTGTAACTTGCCTCGGGTCACAAAGCCAGAATGTATCAGCAAGACCTGTAATGAGGTCTTCCTGGCTTGGAGGCTAGGTCTCTATTCACTTTTCAAGATGCCACTTGTCTATCTCCATACCATCCATATCCATACCTATATCCATACATATGCACATATGTATAAATGCACACACATACAAATAATATATATAATTATGTATACAATACATATACACATGCATATACATACATACATATGCACACATATAAGTGTATACATACCTATACACACAATTATATGTATATTTATATGTACACATACATGCATGAGTATTATTAGGAAAATAATTGAAAATGGGGTAAGAAACATTGTCTTGATTGTGTTCATGTTGGAGTAACTGGGGCAGCTAGGTGGCGCAGTGAATAGAGCACCGGCCCTGGAATCAGGAGGACCTGAGTTCAAATGCGGCCTCAGACACTTAACATAAAAACCAGCCGTGTGACCTTAGGCAAGTCACTTAACCCCAATTGCTCTTCAACAACAACAACAACAAAAAGGCAAATTGGAGTAACTGAACAAGTCATATGGAGTGCTACATTCAGTCTTGATCACCCAAGTAGTTAACACTGTGTTAGCATGTGGAAGGCTACATATGGTTCTGATCACCCCAGATGAAGACAAAGATTTCTTAGAAGTGGAAAAGTTCAGAAAAGAATAAATGAGATGATGAAGGGGTGGAGGACCTTCTAAGTGGGGTGATCTTAAAAAAAAAGAAGTAAAGGGAACAGATTTTTCAGGAATATTGGGCCTCATAGGGAATATGGTAAAAATATCTAAACTCTTAAAGTTATCAGAAGAGTAATTATGGAAACTAGGACTTGTTTCTACATCTTAGGATATCAGTTTATGAGGGACTGCAGCCTGGGGGTACAGGACAAAATTTGTTAAATGCAGCTCTAGAGTAATTTGAATGGCCCTGGCACTAGCTGCCAGAGGCATAGTTGAAGGTGAGGGGAATTTACTTGCCCTAGAATAAATATCAAACAGGCTTAAGAGTGGTTCCAGGAATATTTTGATTTTATAGACTCTGTTATGGTGACCAGGTGGAGCTGTGGGATTGAATAATGAAATGACTGAAAGATCCCCTTGGCATTGTCAGACTCACAAAAGAGAAATAAACACGACATGGAAGCACCAGTAGCAAAAGGCAGCTCCAGGAGAAGAGCAGACAAGAAGACCAGCAGCAGATGACCAAATAAGTAGGTAGAGAAACCCCAAAGCAGATGACAGCAATAACCCTGTAGGAGAAATAAAAACAAAACAAAATGCCCCAGCAGCTTTGGTGTTGGAGTGAAACAGCAGGGAGACACAGGCGACTGGGAGACTAAGCTTGTGGAGCCATGAGAAGTGTTACTGCTGAGACACATTATAGAAGCATGACTTGTTCAGGAAGAGTCTCTGCTTCTGGAAGCAAGGGAAATCTATTACAGATTCTGTGTCTTTATGTATGGGAGACTTTACCTTTTTTTTTTTTTGTAAATGGTATTTCTAATTAAATGTCTTTTCTTTTGAATTCATATGGCATCTGGATTAGTTTAGTATGTTATACCTGTTTGGGCTCAGATCATTGAATGTGAATAGATGATTACCCCCAAAGTAACACGAACCTGGGTGTCCTTGAGGACACAACTGGTGTCCCTGGGTAACACTAGAAAAAGCTAGTTGTAGGGAAAACTAGAACCCTTGGCACTACTGGGCATAAAACTTCTGGAACTCATTACCCCCAAAGATGAGAAAAGATAAAAAATGCTAGGTAGAATTCAAGAGAGGTTTAGTTAATTTTTAGGTCTCACATACACACACACACACACACACACACACACACACACATACATACATACACATACACACCCCCCCAGAGCATTCTGATTTACTGATGATTAAGATACTTAAAGTCTTCATTTTTGAAAAGAAAGCATTTAGTCATGTTAAGCATAGCACCTATACCAATTATATTTCCCCAATACCCAGTATGGTACCCTACATACAGTAGGAGCAAAATAATTGTCAAGTTGAATGGAATGAAATTGTGCAGTAATGACCAAAAATCTCGCCCAACTAAACAAACTATCAAATATAAGAACAAAATTTAAAATGGAATTTATGATTTATTATCTCCCTTCATCAATAAACTGGAATTCAATATTTAGGCCTTCTTTATTTATATACACTGCAGTGGTTAGAGACCTGGTCTGGGACCAGGAAGATGGATTCAAGAATTGTTTCTGACCCATTGGTTGTGTGACTTTAGACAAGTCACTTAACTTTTCAGTTAGCTAGGCCACTAGTGCCCCAAGACTATAGACTTCCCAGAAGGTACCAACTTGTACCCAGATGCAGGGGAATCTCCTCATCTGGTAGTTCCATGTTCTTGTCACATCACAAGTCCAATACTAGTCCTTATCCTATTTCCCATAAAATAATTTAGCTAAACTGGATGCCAGTAAGGCCATATTTGAAGGTACAAGGAATAGACAAACCAGTGTAAGGCATCTCTCTTTGACCTGACATTGATGGGACTACTTCATTTGCTTCCAACTTACTTTTCCAATCCTTTTTCATGTTACTTCCCTTCACACACTATAAGTTCTATTCATGGTAGTCAATTAACTATTCACTGGATCTTACCTTCGTACATTTGCTATGACCTATACCTGGAATATACCACTTCTGTCATCTCAGTCTGTTTAAAACAAAAAACAAAACAAAACAAAAAAGAAAAAAAACCACATGCTTGTCTTCCTTCAGGGCCTAGTTTATGGCCACCATTCTCCAGTCCCTCCAGTTGAAAGTGATTCCCCCTCCCTCCTGAAATCTTCCTAGAACATATTGTCTGAATCTCTCCTTTGTCCTTATTGTTGTTGTTGGTCAGCCATTTTTCAGTCATGTCTGACTCTTCTTGACCCCATTTGGGGTTTTCTTGCCAGAGATATTGGAGTAGTTTGCCATTTCCTTCTTCAGCTCATTTTATAGATAAGGAAATTGAGGCAGAGTGAAGTGACTTGTCCAGGGTCACACAGCTAGCAAGCATTTGAGGCTAGATTTGAACTCAGGAAGAAGAGGCTTCCTGATTCTATCTACTGTGTCACCCAGCAGCCCCTTTGACCTTATTATGTCCCCTCTCATATGAATGTTTGGAGATTTAAGTTCCATATATGTGATGAATAGAAACCATGGCATATCATGGGAAAGGAACACCTATGTGTGTACTCTAAAGATAGTGCAATAGGATGACTAGGTGGCACAGTGAATGGAGCACCAGTCCTGGAGTCAGGAGGACCTGAGTTCAAATCTGGCCTCAAACACTTAACACTTACTAGCTATGTGACCTTGGGCAAGTCACTTAACACCAATTGCCTTGCCTTCCCCTCTCCACAAAAAAAAAAACAAAAACAAAAAAAAGGATAATGCAATAGGAATGTTTTGTTCATATGTGAATGTAATACATCATGCAGTGTGATTAGCTAGTGATTATCCTAAATCTACATACCTTTCCTTGCTCTTTTTGATTTTGCAATCTTTCCCCATCTTTTAAGCCCAACTTTAATGCCAGTTTTTCCCTATGCATTTTTTAGTTTCTTTTCCCTATGTCTCACAATACTTTGAACCTTTTAAATGCATTGATCATGCTATTACATTGCATTTTAATTCATTGATTATATGACATATTTCTTCACCAGACTGCACATTCCAGGAGGGCTATGATCACTTCTCGTTCAGAGTTTGCATCTCCCCATCACCTAATTAAGTTGCTACTTAATATGCATTTACTGAATTGACCATTGAACTATCTAGAAACAAAACCTGTGTAGATACTATCACATCTGGAAACAGCCTGGAGAAGTAGCATAGGATGTTTGTGTAGCTTCCTCTGCTCATAACCTTACCTGCAACTCATTCTAACATCAGGATTTAAATTTCAGAAGATGTGTTAGTCTTCTAACAGTTCATTATCCAAGGGTTCAAAGTAACCAATTCCCTCATACACATAATCTCTCTGAGAATGGCTCAGACATACATATTGATATCATACGCCACTAACTAGATACTGGAATTTTGGTAGTTTAAATCTGGAATGAATTTTAGAGTTCATCTAATAGTTCTCTCTTTTGCCTAAAAATTCAGTTTAATTAATTTCAATTCCATACAATTACCATTTACATGCCTACTATGTGCTGGGCATGGTGCCAGGTGCAAGATGGAAAGATAAGAAAATCAGACAGCCCCCATCCTCAAGGGAACTATGTGAAGGGTGGGTGCAGCAAAATGTCCACAGATGAATAAATACAGAATACATGGTAAGTAAATCAAGAGTAACTGGGTTGGGCATGGGGGGGGGGGGGAGGGCAGCACTAACAACTTTAGGAATTAGGAAAGGTTTCATGCAGGAGGTGGCATTTGATGAGACTTGAAAGGAATTAGAGATTCCAAGAAATGGAGGGCTTTAGGAGGGAGAGTATTATAGGCACAGTGAGGGAAGGGAGAGGATCCAGGGGTATCCTTTGCAAAGACATGGAGAAGGGAGATGGACCTTCCTATATGTTTGGTTGCAATGACATGTGCACAATGGGGAATTTTTTTGTGAACAAAAATCATTTATTTAGATAGTACTGTATGTAAAGAATTATTCTTAGCTAGAAACTTTAGATAATTTAGTCTTTGCCTTAAAGAAACTTAAAGATTAATAAGGAGATTAGATATCAACATGGTTATAACCTGGAAGATGCTGGCAGCAGTAGTTGGTATATCAGTGGGGCATTTAGGGATGGGTAAACAATTAAAACAGGTTAAGAGAGAGAGGAAAGGTATACCTGGTAGAGGGAACAGCATAAGCAAAGACACCAAGGTAGGAAAGCAGAAGGTGTGTTTATGAGGCAAAGAATTGCTCAGTTTGACTGCATTATAGAGTGACTAATGTGAGCTAAGGGTAGGAGGGAAGGAAGGTACAAGTTGGTGAAAGACTTTGAATGCTAGGAAGCAGAGTTTGAAAGTCACTCGGAAGGCAATAGAAAGCCACAGATTGATTGATCAATTGATTGATTATTTATCCATGCACCTATCATCCATCTTTCTTTCTTTCTTTCTACTTTTCTTTCTTTCTTTTTCTTTCTCTCTCTCTCTCTCTCTCTCTCTCTCTCTCTCTCTCTCTCTCTCTCTCTCTCTCCCTCTCCCCCCCTCTCTCCTCCTTCTCCTCCTCCTCCCTCCCTTCCTTCCTCCTTTCCTTCATACCTATCCTTCTTTCCTTCCTTCCTCCCTTCCTCCCTCCCTTCCTCCCTTCCTCTCTCCCTTACTCCCTCTCTCCCTCCCTCTCTTCCTTCCTTCCTTCCTTCCTTCCTTCCTTCCTTCCTTCCTTCCATCTTCCTATCTTCCTGTCTACCTATCATTTACCTATCATCTACTTATCTACCTATCTTTCTATGCATGCAGGAGAATAACACAACCAGTTCTATGGCTAAGAAACATCATTTTGGCAGCAGTAGGAAGGGTAGGTTGGAAGAAGGCTGAGAGTGGAGGAGGTAAGTTGTAACAACAATCCAGGCACATAGTAACAAGGGTTTATATTAGAGGGGTGGCCATGGGAATGGAGAGAGAGAAGTATGGATTTAAGAAATTTTCTAGAGATGGAATTGACAGTAGCACAGAGAGCTAGTGCTTTGGCCTTTTTCTGCTATGTCAAGCTTCTTTCCTTAATATTCCACAGCAAGAGAACTACTCAATATTTATCTAATGGGCTGGCTAGTATCCAATAGTCAGTGTAAGATAAGACTTCAGCTCTGCATATTACAATTTATAAACTTGAGAACTAGTTATTAAGTTGAAATTTTGGACACCTTAGGAGTCATTGAGTCCAATTCCCTCATTTTATGGATGAGGAAACTGAGGCTCAAAGAAGTATCTTTTCCAAATTCACTTATGTAATAAATGATAGCATAGAGATTCGAATCCAGACCCTCTAGCTTAAAAACCATAATTCTTTTCACTACCTCACCTTGCTCCCCTCTGTTTTGGGATTACTAAGGATTATTCTAGCCCAGATATAGTCTTTATAGAGCTCCTCTTGTTATCAAATCCTGTATATTTTGAAAATTATCATACATGGTAATTTATCACATTGGGTTCAGGGACCAAACAATGGGATTTAAATCCTGCCACTGCTCTTCCCATGGTGCTTAACTTGGGAAAATCATGTAACCTCTGTAAGCTTCAGTGTCCTCATGTGTCCTCATTGGGGTGGGTGAGGTGGGTTGGAGTAGCCAGTCTCTAAATGCCATGTTCCTGTGATCTAAGGTTATAGTTGTGCTCTAGGTGTCAAGGTCAAACAGAAACAGGAACCATTTGACCATACATAAGGATTCCAACATTTTGACTTAGAAAACCACATGTTTATATATTCCTTCCTTCCTTTCTTCTTTCCTTTTCCTTTCCTTTCCTTTTCCCTCTCCTTTCCTTTTTCTTTCTTTCTTTCTCCTTCCTTCCTTCCTTTCTTTCTTCCTTCCTTCCTTCCTTCCTTCCTTCCTTCCTTCCTTCCTTCCTTCCTTCCTTCCTTCCTTCCTTCCTTCCTCTCTTCATCAACACATAAAAATCAGATAGTAACTACATTTCTACATGGAAGTATTGGGAGCCCCATGTGTCCCTTGGGCATGTATCTGATGCCTCTACTCTTAAATTCTCTTAAGTGCAGAATTTACACTTAATCTCAGTTGCTACTGAGCCACTTTGGTGTAGAGAATCATTTTTGAGAAATCTCAGCTGAGATTCTTTGTTCTTCCTTTCATCATCTGTAAGGCTCACATTGGAGGGTGCGAGAAGGGAAGGGATCACCCTTTTTTACTAGAGGCTGCATGGTGTAGTGGTTAGAGCATTATACTTGGAGTCAGGAAGACCCAAGTTCAAATCTAGCCTCAGCAACTTCTTAGCTATGTGACCCAGAGCAGGTCATCTAATCTCGCTGTGACTCAGTTGACTCATCCATAAAATAAGGGGATTAGTATCTTTTTTTTTTTTTTTTGCTTTTTGGAGGGCAGTTGGGGTTAAGTGATTTGCCCAAGGTCACTTGGGTACTTTTTTTTTTTTTTGGTGTGTGTGTGTTAAGTGTCTGAGGTCAGATTTGAACTCAGGTCATCCTGACTCCAGGGCCAGTGCTCTATTCACTGCACCACCTAGCTGCCCCAGGGATTAGTATGGATAGTCATTGAGGTCCCTTCTACCTCTAAATCTATTATCCGTTCTTCTTATTCTCTCTTCTCCTGAATATAAACTCCTGAGGGTAGGGACCATTTAATTTTTGTCTTTGTCTTCTCAGTATTGGGGATAACTAGGTGGCATAGTGGATAAAGTACTGGGTTTGGAATGATTAAGACTCATCTTCCTGAGTTCAAATCTGTCCTCAGACACTTATTAGTTATATGACCCTGGGCAAGTCACTTACATGTTTGCCTCAGTTTCCTCATCTGTAAAATGAGCTGGAGAAGGAAATGGCAAACCACTTCATTATTTTTGCCAAGAAAAGTCAGGCACGACTGAAATGGTCCAATAACAACAACAGTAATTCTCAGTATTGTATGTCTAGCTCAGTGCCTGGCTCATACAAAGTAGTACCTTAAATGTTTGCAGAATTGAATGCAATCTCTTCTCAAGCCCCCCATCTTCTCATGCTATCCTGAAGTAGGGGTCACTACCTCCCAATTTTGGACAACTAATCATTACACATCAATTTATCAGTTAATCAAAGAACAAATATTTATTAAAGGGTGATCGTCAGCCATACATTGGGCGTACAAAGACAAAAAAGAAGAAACAGTTTCTGTCTTCAAGTAGCTTATGTTAAATTAGGGCAGAAACCATAAGTAGATATATGTATATGTGTATGCATAGATATGTGCATATGTATATTTATAAGTATATGTATATGTATGTTTGTGCACACACAATATAAAGAGAGCTGTCCTAGGGGCCTGTATTTAATAACAGATAGTCATTTAGCTGCTAGATTGGTAGCTAAGTGGCACAGTACAGTGCTGAACCTGGAGTCAGGAAGATTGAAGTTCAAATTTACCCTCAGACACTAGCTGTGTGACCCTGGGCAAGTCACTTAACCTCTCTTTGCTTCAATTTCCTTATCTGTAAGATGAGCCAAACAAGGAAATGGCAAACCACTCTGACATCTTTGCCAGAAGAAACAAACCCAAACCCAAACTCATGGACAGTATTGGCACAATATGGTCCATGGGGTCACAAAGAGTTGGAAAGGACTGAATAACAACAAGAAGACATTTATGTAGTGTTTTAAGGTTGTTTGCAAAGTGCTTTATAAATATGATCTCATTTTATTATCCCAACACCAGGAGGCAGGTTCTATTTTTATCTCTATTTTATAGTTGGGGAAACTGAGGCAGAAAACAGTTGAGACTTGCCCAGTGTCACACTGTTAGAAATTATCCAAAGCTGGATTTGAACTCAGGTCTTTGAGGACTAGTACTCTAGGGCAGTACCAACTAGCTACTTGACTTTTTTTTTGCACTTTATGGCATTTTTTTCTAATTACATGTAAATATCATTTTCAATATTTATTTTTGTAAGATTTTGAGTTCCAAATTTTCTCTCTCTCTTCTCCCCTCCCCCCAAGATAGCAAACAATATGATATTGGTTATATGTGTACAATCATGTTAAACATATTTCCACATTAGTCAGGTTATGAAAGAAGAATCAGAAAAAGGAAAAAACCACAAGAAATTTAAAAAAAACCCAAAGTGAAAATGGTATGTTTCAATTTGCATTCAGACTCCATAATTCTTTCTCTAGAGATGGATAGCATTTTCCATCATGAGTTTTTGGGAATTGTCTTAGATTATTGCATCGTTGAGAATAGCTAAGTTTATCAGAGTTGATTACTGTAAAATGTTGCTGTTACTATGTATAATGTTCTTCTGGTTCTGCTCATTTCACCCAGCATCAGTTCATGTAAGTCTTTCTGAGGTTTTCTGAAATCTGTCTGCTCATCATTTCTTATAGGACAATAGTATTCCATCGCATTCATGTACCACAATTTATTCAGCCATTCCACAATTGATGGTCATCCTCTCAATTTCCGATTCTTTGCCACCACAAAAAGGCTGCTATAAATATTTTTGTACATGTGGATCTTTTCTCCCTTTTTTATGATCTCTTTGGGATATAGACCTAGTAGTGGTATTGCTGATTGATTTTTAATTTCCTCTATCACATCACCGAACCTCTCAGTTAGCTCTGTAAGACTCTAAATTGTAGAGAAGGTGCTAATAGGTACACTAGAAGGAATTCCCTCATCTGGGATTTCCCCATACTGATGAAGCTGCAGTTGCAGTCCCATCCTTTTGTATTAGGGCAGTGGTTCTCAACCTTCTTAATGCCGCAACCCTTTAATACTCATATGTGGGCACATCTGCATGTGGGTGGACCCGCCTGGAGATGGACAGAGGAGTGGTATCTTGGTTCCTAAGACCATCGGAAATATGTGTTTTCCGATGGTCTTAGGCGACCCCTGTGAAAGGGTCGTTTGACCCCCAAAGGGGTCACGACCCACAGGTTGAGAACCGCTGTATTAGGGGTCCTTAATATGTGTGATGGTCTCCTTTGGTAATCTGGTGAATCCTATGGACCCCTTCTTTGAATAATTCATTTAAATGCAGAAAAGGAAATAATATAATGTACATACATTTACAAACAGCTATCTGTCTATATCTATCTGTCTGTCTGTCTATCTATAAAACAAACTTGTAGTCACCAGGTTAGGAACCTCTACACACACACACACACACACACACACACACACACACACACACACACACACACACACACACATATATATACATACACACACACATATATATAGATGCACACACACACACACACACACACACACACACACACACACACACACACTTTGGGTTAGTAGTGTTTCCAGTGCTGGATTTCCAATTTGAGCTGCTCAAAAAAGACACAAAAAAGGCAAATGAGAGAGGAAGTTTAAATGAGGGTAGAGTGTGAGAAACTTAGAGAAGGATAATAATGAGAAGCGTAAGAGGAAGCCCAGAGCAGCGAGTTCTGCAGTATCACTGTGCAGTCATACATGATAAAAATGCATATTGAGGAACTGAAATTAGAATTCTTGGTAACCTTGGGAACGGGCACTGTTATTGCTCAATTGTTGTATAAAAAAAGGAAAGAAAGAAAGAAAGAAATCCTGGAATTTTTGTAAAATGGAAATGGCCATAACTCTCTAGCTTCTGAGTCCAAGCAATGGTAGAGAACCTTCTCTTGGATGTCTCAGGGGTGAAATGTGAGAAGCTGCAGGAACCTGGCATTCCCCAGTTTTCTCTCTTTTAAATATGTCTAGGCTTTTTGGAGATGTTTCCATGGTTCAGTTTTGTTTTTTTTTTAATGTGCTTTGTTCAGATGGGACATGTCCAGGGTTTTCTTATGTGTCCATAACTTTCAATTTCCTGCCTCGGCAACAATCTTCCCTATTTAGAAACTTTTCATGAGCTGGTCCCTTGAAAAAAAAATGCCTGGGGAGGATGTAATTATACTAGTCTCTGGGTACCCAGGCTAATTTTAGAAAGAGGGTGGAGGAGTCAGAGGCAGAGCCATATTTCTAAAGAGTGTGCTATGTCGTAGTTGAAGATTTGCTGAGTTTCTTTGTGTCAAAACTATAGGAAAATCTTCAGAATGGACTTTTTAGGAACCTGTTCCTTTTTCTATCAGAAGAATTCTGCTGGGATTCAGGGCTGAGTTTATATAAATTAGACCCCCTAGAGTTTTAAGAAACCTTTCTAGCCTTCCAGTTCACCACAGCCATTCAGGAGTCCCTAAATGATGTCTACATTCCCATATCTATGATATCCCATAGAACAATATCTAGATTCTGTTTCAGCAACAGAGAGCTCACTAAGAGGCAGAGTTAAGAGTGCTGAACTTGGAATCAGAGGTCCTAGGTTCAATTTCCATCCTAATACCTACCTGTGTGATGACTTGAACGTTCTGTACCTCAGTTTCTTCATCTGTAAAATGGAGGCCTGGACTAGATGTTCTGTAAGAGCCCTTCTAGCTCAAAATCCTTGAAACTTCTGAGGCAGAGCAAAGACAAAAGAAAATAAACATTTCATAAGTGCTTTCTATGTGCTAGGTACTGTCACATTAGATTGTGAGCTCTTCCCATTTGATTGCAAGCTCCTTGAAGACAAGGACTGTCTTTTGCCTCTCTTGTATCCCTAGCACTTGGCACAGTGCCTAGCACAGAGGAAGTGCTTGATAAATGTTTTTGCTTGCTTGGGCTTTACAAATATTATTTTATTTGATCTTCACCCCTGAGAGGTAGCTCATTTAGAGGAAACTGAAATTGAAAGAGGTTAAGTGATTTACCCAGGGGCCCATGGTTCTTTAGTGCCAGAAGCTGGATTTGGATTCAGATCTTCTTGACTCCAGGCTCAGTACCAATGAGCTGCCATTTTCTTTTTGGGCAGCTCTCATTTAACATTAGGGAGTTCTTCCTTGTGGTGACTTGAAATCTGCCTTCCTATACCTTCAATTTTCACACTGCTTATACTCACACTCTGTTCTCTGGAGCCATATTCAAATGTAGCTTTGATACTCCCTGAAATCTCTTCCAGCCTAAATTTCTTTTGCTCAGTGCATTTTGCCCCAGTTTAAAGAAGATCTTTAAAAATGGAAAAATCATTTAACACACCATCAGGGATTGTAAAGAGTTGGTTCTTGGAATATTTTGAATATCCCCTAATTTACAGATGAGGAAAATATTTAGTTGAATTGTCGTGGATCAGTTGGGGAAACAGATTTTCAAAATATATTTCTCAACAAAAGTGATTAGGAAAACTAACAATGTGTATGTTTATGAGAGAAACTTTGAGGGAGAGAAGAAGGGAGATGGAGAAGAGAGGAGAAGAGAGGGAGGGAAGGAGGAAAGAGAGAGAGAGACAGAGAGACTGAGCCAGAGAGAGGCAGAGACAAAGAGATAGAGACACAGGAACAGCAACAGAGAGACAGAGACAGAAAAACAGAGAGAGACACAGAGACAAAGAGAAATAGAGACAGAGACAAGGACAGGGAGAGAGATACAGAGAGAAGAAAAACAACCTGAGACCTAAAACGTAAAAAACACAGTTTGCTGTTCTAACTCTTTAGGTACACAGCATGGAGAGTTTGGAGAGGTAGATGTTCACACATTTATGCAATGGTTCTGAGGGATAATCTGTAAGCTTTAATGTACTTCTCACTGATTGTGAAATGTAGCCCAGAGGGAAAATATGGTTGAGGGTCTGAAGGTAAGGTCTTTCTCTTCAATGTCCCTAAGAACATATTGTTAGGAATTTTTTGGAGCTAAAATTAAGTTGAATTTTTGAGTGACTATTACCTATAAAGCACTGGGCTAGATACAGAAGGAATTTTCTTTCCCTTCCTTCTTTCTTTCCTTCTTTCTTTCCTTCCTTCCTTCCTTCCTTCCTTCCTTCCTTCCTTCCTTTCTTTCAGACTGGGCTGGTGATTTAATTGTGATAGTGAACTCCTTCTACTCATGTAGGTCAGCCCCTCCTCTATAACTTATAGTCTTAGACTGTTGTCTGGATACTGAGAAGTTCAACAATTTGGATAACAAGTACATGTCAGGTAGGTCTTGAATTCGAGTCTTCCTGAATGAGGCTAGCTTTCTACCCACTAGTCCAGATTGTCTTTTTATATTGATGGACCCACAGAGATAAATTAGACACAGTCCCTGCCTTCAAGTAGCTAAAAGCTTAGTAGCTTTTAAAATTTTCTTTGTTTTTCCCCCTGCAGTTTATTTATTCACCAAACAATATACAACATGGATGAAACAACAAACTCCAAATCCTGTAAACAATTGAGCAATAATTTTGAATGATTGTATGTGAAATATGTAATAATATTCTTTATTTACCAATGGATAAAATAAATGAAGGCCATGTAAATTAACTTAAAGAGATAGAGTCCATATTTTCTCTTGTCTTTTCTGTTGTGTCAAGATCATAGACCTAGAAGCAGCCTCATAGACTATCTAGTGTTCAACCCCCTCATTTAACAGATGAGGTAACTGAGTTTCAGAGTGGGTAAATGACTTTTCCAAGGTCACACAGACATTAAATATTAGAGTCAGGATTTGAAAGAACAGAGATCCTTTCCACAATATCACACTGCTAATTCACGTTTGGCTCCTTCACATAGCTGAAACCAGAGTCCTTATTTTTCTTTTCCCCTCCTCTAACAGTGAGAAGTAATGGCCTTGTTTTCTGGTATCTATAACAGCTTGAAAAAAGGAGAGCAATTTGAATGCGTGTGCCATCAGTGACAGGTAAATAAATGTATTTCCAACTCATGCTGTTTTTTCTCTGGTTGTGGTGAAAAAAGGTGATATTAATAGTTTTTAATCATATGAGGTAGGTTGCTTCATTTTCTATTTTTGTAGAATTCTTTTGTGTACCCAGATTTTTGTTTTGTGGTGAAAATTTAACAAGAATGTGAATTTTAGACCGTATTTAATCAGAGCTGCAAAATAGATGCATTTTTATTTCAACCTAAACTGGTCAATAGATTTCTCTTCCAAAAATGATGGGGGAAAGAGAGTGTTAGAAGTTATGTTATTGATTTAATCAATATGATTTATACAATGTGATTTCATTATCTTTTCAGACTGGATCTTGATTTCCTTGGCATAGGGAGTCCTGGGTGAGTAAACTCCTCACACTGCAAGGGCATTCCTTCCCTATCATGCCTCCCTGTGGAGCAAAATAACCTCCTGAATCCCTTACCCCCTTGTCTTATCACTGACCATGTTTTGTCAAACTCCAACCCTGAATGACTCCCATCACCCAAGTCTTTCAGCCCTATTCAGGTGCTGCTGATTGGAACATGGTGGGGGGCGGAGATAATGAAACTGAGTCAAGTGGCTCTGCCATTATGTTCACTAATCTCAACTGGGTCTTTGCTGAAACAAGGTAATCATTTCTTCCTACCTGGAAGGTAGGAAGATTTGTTATCCCAATCTCCACAGTGGTTGTTCCATCCTTTCTCCTCTCTCCTCAAGGCTCCTACAATACCCCTTTCCTGAGCACCTCATGTCATAGTCATTGGAAGTATTGAAACCATTCACTGAGATCTCTCCCTTCTCCTCTTGCATCAACTCACATCACTCAGACGTTTTGTATTATCTCCTTCTTCAACCTGTTCTTAGATGAAGAAGTGACTCTTCTCTTCGCTATGGTCAACCACTCTGTATGTGCCCTCAATCCCATTCCTTCCAATCTTTTCCAGCAGACTGTTCTTTCTATCATTCCCATTCTCTCTCCTATTTTCAGTCTTCGGCCACCTCCTGGCTCCTTCTTGGCTAGTTATAAACATCTCCATGTCTGTCTTACCATTAAAAAGACTTTCCTTACCTCTTCTATCCCCATAGCTATTTTCCCATATTTGAGTTTCACTTTGCAGTCGAATTGCTCGTGAAAACTACCTCAGCTAGGTGCTTGCGCTTCTCCTTTCTTTTAAATTCTTTTAAACTCTTTTAAATTCTCTTCAATTTGGCTTTCAATCAAATTGTTCAACTGAAATGGCTCTCTCTAAAAAATGGGCAGCTAAATGGTACAGTGGATAAAGTGCTGGCTCTGGATTTGAGAAGAACAAAGTTCCAATCCAACCTCATATATTAGCTATATTAGCCACTTAACCATATTTGCCTCAGTTTCCTCATCTGTAAAGTGAGTTGGAGAAGGAAATGGCAAATCACTCCAGTATCTTTGCCAACAGAACTCCAAATAAGGTCACAAAAAGTTGAACACAACTGAAATTACTGATCAGCAACTCTCCAAAATTACCAATAAAGCCTTCATCACCAAGTCAAATGACCTTTTCTTAATCCTCATCTTTTTGACTTCTCTGCAGCCTTTGATACTTGATCATCATTTTCTCCTTGATTTTCTCTCCTATCTGGGATAGAAGCATCCAGTCTCTCCATAGCCTTTCACTTGATACTTAACGCTCTTCCTCACTGGGCCCTTCTTTCCTCTTATACTCTTCACTACACTCTACAGTTTCTCCACTCTGGCCTGCTAGGTGGTATTTCCATAAGATCAACATCTGGTTGTCTCCCATACAAAGAATATGGCTCCTGGGCACCTCTGCAGAGTAATTTCCCCAATTTACATCAATACTCAGCTCAGATACTGTCTTTGACTGAAGGTGGTTCCCAGTATCTCTGCTGCTGCTGCTGCTGCCTTCCCCTCTCTGATTGCCTTCTGTCCACTTTGTGTAGATCACATATGTACGTTGTTATTTTCCCGCTTTCTCTTCCATTAGACTACGAGCTCCCTGAGGGCAGGAAACATTTTTTGCCTTTTCTTTGTAGCTCTGGTGCTTAAAGGTAGTACCTAGCAGATAGTAAGCACTTAAAAAAATGTTTCTTGACAGAACAGCACTTACTCTGCAATTTGTAGTGTTTTGCCCAGGCCCCTGAGATGTTAAGTTCCTTGTCAATGGTCCCACAGTCACTATTTGTTAGAAACTGAATCTGAACCCTGGTCTTCCTGACTCTAAATCTGACTGTCTACTATGCCTTATTGCTTCTCCTTATTAAAATAACATTTTTGTTGTTGTTTTTCCGTTACGTTTCCGTTACTCTTAGTGACTCCATTTGGGGTTTTCTTGGCAAAGATAGTGGAGTGGTTTACCATTTCCTTCTTCATTTTACAGATGAGGAAACTGAGGCAAATGGGGTTAAGTGACTTGTCCAGGGTCACATAGCTAATAAGAGTCCAAGGCCAGATTTAAACTCTCCCCAGGCCCAGAGCTCCATTCACTGTGCCACCTAGCTGCCCCTCACAATAAAGCATAGTTAATGTTAACATAGTTTTATTTTTTAAGGCAATGTATTCCTGCAGAGATACTTAAGTACAGTTTAGTGGCCCCTATTTCTATCTGAGTTTGATACTATTGTTCTAGATAGTTTTTTAGTTGATCCCAGGATACATTTAATGAGGCGTCGTGCCTAATAATGTTTATGTTTCATGGGTCTTGGTAAAAGGGAGTCTATGCATCAGAGATCTGTGGCCCTGGTCCTAAATAGAGTTGTAAGTGGCCTTGGGATTGTAAGATTTTGGAAGACTATTATCCTTAGATGTAGACTATGTAAGCAAGTGTAATGGCTAGGAGGATGTTATTCTCCTTACAAATATATGTTTGATTTGGCCTGATCAGGCACAAGGATAATGATATGCTAAATATATTGATGGGTAGATAGACTTTTGGGTGTGTGAAGAGGATGCCTTAAATATGCTTTCCCCTGGAGAATTTCCCTGGGGGTTCCTTAAGGAGAAATATAATGACTGAAGGTAAAATTGGAGGTGATTAGATTTCTGGTAGTAGACAGAGTCTGGGCCTGGAATCAGGAAGACTCATCTTTCCAAGTTCAAATCTGGCTTCAGACACTCACTAGCTGTGTGACCCTGGGCAAGTCACTTAAACCTGTTTGCTTACATTTCCTCATCTGTCAAATGAACTGGAGAAGGCGCTGTCAAATCACTCCAGTATCTGTACTGAGAAAACCCCAGATGGGGTCATGGAGAATCAGATGCAACCGAAATGACTGAATGTGGTGATCCACATTCCTAGTTCTTTCTCACTGATAACATTGTGATATTTTGGAAATCAGTTTTTACTGTTGTTAAACTAGCCATGCCTGTTTTTCTGAATTTATAATACAAATACCACTCTATACATAACTATTAATTCATAGAGTTTTACAGTATTTTTCTACCACATGCAAGCATCAGGTGATCATATAGCCAAGAATAATATCCCTATGTTACAAATTACCACCTGTCCATAATGAAAGATTCTGTACCTTGGAGGTTAGCTTGTGAGATCACGAATCACACAGAGAATTGTGTCTTTCATTCCATCTCAGCCTTTTGTTAAGATCTCCTGCCAGCATCACATTTCAGGCAGCTACTGTGTAGGGATGAAAGTAGAGATGTACTCTACAGATGTACAAAGTAGAGATGTGTTTTCCAGAGGTCTCTCCCCTCTGTGTGCCCCTAGAAAAGCCAGCCAAGTTTCCAGGCATTCTCTGGTCTATTACTAGGGGTGTGCTGGAGTCAGCGCTGACCAGCTTGTTTAATTTTCATTGTGAGAGTATATATTTTGGAAATTTGTAAAGGCTCTAAATCAGGGTTTGATTTATTGTTTTGTTGATTGCCTAGACAGTGATTAAAAGAATGTTAATAATTCAGATTAAACTGAAAAGTATGTCCTACATTTTCAGAGAGCTGGTTATTTTTACCAACATACCCGTAATCCATACCCATTTAAATCCTCAATTCAAAGCCCCCTAACATGTGTTTACATATATGGGTGATTTATTTTGATTAATTATTATATATAATATATATTTAGTTTTGTGTGATCAGGCACATGTTTAATGATCTGCTAAATGGACCAGGAGAGAAATAGGTGTTTTGGTGTGTGAAGAGGATGCCTTAAATAGATATGGTTTATGCCATATGTCAGCATTTTTAGCATATCATTAAACTTATGTCAGATTAGGTCAAACCAAAGATGTAATTACATGAAGGATGACATCTTGATAATTTAAAACAAAAGATATTAAAACAAAAGCATTTCAAATAAGATGACAAGAATAGATCTGAGCACCACCACCCCATACAGGTATGGGATTCATTCTTCCACAGGTGACTACCCCACTATTGGAGAACAGCACGGATGTAGAACATGGACACACATATAGAGGGAACACACATAAAAGATACTTGCTACTCTCTGCTCCCATGTACTAGCCTTACAAAACTAGAAAGCCTCTCTTATACCAGGGCAGACTGATGGCCTCTTTGATCATATTTGAGGCTATGAGTCACCACATCCAATCAGAGAGCCAACAGAACCCAGGAGAATGCCCCAAACTGTGGTTAAATCTCTTCTTTTAACAGCTTTTTTCAAGGTTCTTGTTCCCTGATAACTATCTGAATTGGGGTTAGAAAATTCCATATTGGGTGGTTTCAACCCTAGACTTATACTTTAAAATCCTATCAAGTCCTATAAGGCTACATCCCCTAAAACCATTTCAGGAGCTGCCCACCCAAGTCCCGCCTTAATCCCCACCAGAAAAAGCAAAGCAAAGCAAAAGGAACCACTGGGAGGTAGCAGCTGTGGGTTTGACCTCAATTTTAAGCTTCACCCTGATTAATAGGCAAATAGAGCTACAGTAATGGACCTGGAGTCAGGAAGATCTGAGTTCCAAACCTGTCTCAGACAGGTACTAGCAGTGGGACCCTGGGCAAGTCACTTAATCTCCGTCGGCATCAGTTTCCTCATCTGTAAAATCAGGTCAATAATAGTGTCTACCTCACAGAGTTGCAAGGACTAAAAACCTTAAAGGGCTATATAAAGGCTATAAAATTATAGAATAAGTCATATAATATAATGATTTTAACTTTTCCTTTTTCTCCTCCTCCTCCTCCTCCTTCTTTCTGCTTCCTTTTCTTCTTCAAAACAAGGCTAGGTGAAGGTGGCAAGGTTCATGTTCTTGCTTTTATTTTTGTGTGTGTATATATATGTATATATAATATAATAATAATATACAATATAATATTATAATATATAATAATAATTATATATAATAATATATAATTTGTTGCTAGTATATATATGTGTGTATATATGTATATATAA
>CM053581.1:352004668-352029407 GCA_028627135.1 Pseudochirops cupreus
ACACATACCAGCAACAAATAAATATATATACACATATATACATATATATACCAGCAACAAATTCATGTCATCTTTTTGCTCTTCATTCTGGCTAGTGTACAGCTCTCGGGTCTTCCTATCGAAATAATTCAAATAACAACAGTATGAGAAGGGCACTAAAAGGAAGGGACCCTTCAGATGATTTTCATGTGGGACTTTCTTGAGAGAGGCAAGCAGTACAATAACTGTAACGTTGGTATGATCTTCTCTAATGTTAATAGTTCTATGAATTCATTACTATTCAAATGATAAAATGTGGCCATTAGCTCAGAAATATATGACTCTAAGACAGTCAAGACATAGCTGAATGTCTCTCTTCATTTTTTCACATGCATCATTCAGTTTATTTAAAGAAGCAAGAGTTCATTCACACTCAAAGTGGGTCCATTTGGGTGCTTGAATTGGTATTTTCTCTCTGCTAGAAGTCACAATGCAGGCAGTGCTAGAAGTGTAGCCTGGAAGATCTTGAGTATGAATCCTGCTCCAGATTCCTATTAGCAGTGTGACCCTGGAAAAGTAATTTAACTTCACTGAGCCTCAGTTTCCCCATCTGTAAAATGATGATGATGATGATAGCATTTACCTCTCTGGGTTTTGTTTTTGCTTTTTGCTTTTTGCGGGGGAAGGCAGGGCAATTGGGGTTAAGTGACTTGCCTGAGGTCACATAGCTAGTCAGTGTTAAGTATCTGAGGCTGGATTTGAATTCAGGTCCTCCTGACTCCAGGGCCAGTGCACCACCTAGCTACCCTTCTCTCTGGGTTTTTATGAAGATCAAATGAGACTAGTGCATGGAGAACCCTTTGAAAACCTTAAAGTACTACACAAATGCTAGCTATTATCATTTTTAAAGAGCTAATCAAGGAGAATGTTGTCCCTGGTAAATATTCTCAAGTGTTCTGGTAGGTCTTGGAGGATCCATCAGAGAGCTGGATTTATGTTTGGTAATAAAAGAGTGTTGGAGCAAATGATGACCAGCATCCCGGGATGGAGAAGTCGCCAACGTGTACGTGGTTCTCATCTTTGACTTGCGGTTCTAGCATCTGGAGTCCTGGAGCGCCGATGTTTCATGCTTACTCAGCAATAAGACACTGTGAAACAAAAAATGAACACAGTTGAGTCATGGTGGGTAAAGGAAGGAAGACAGATGAGATGAGACTGCTTGTTGATGACACTCCCCAGAGTTGCTCAATAGTAAGATCTGACAAGCACCATTAGAAAAAGGAAACGTTTTGGCAGAGTCAGCCACCCCCAACATCCCTCCTCAAAACCCAGTTAAGAAATCCCCACTGATAGATGTGTTATTTCCTCTTTTTGCCTCATGAGTATAATGAGAAAAGAATGGGCCCTGAAGCTAAAATATTAATATTAAGAAACATTGGTATTGGTAACATGGGGAATAGTACAAAGAAATACAAAAAAAAAAGATCAGGAAATATGTGGGACTTCTAGATGCCCTCTATTTAATCTTTGGGTACTTTTTATGTGTTTCATTATATATTTAAGCTGACTTTTTTTTTAAAGTAACTAAATCACCATTCCCCTCTGTCTAGCACCTTCCTTTGTCGCCATGTGCATCCCATGTGCTTGGGTGACTTCCCTCATCTTACCTTCCTCCAGCAAAAAAAAGGAACCAAATGACGATGGAAGCTTCACTAGCCCCTGCCCAGCACATCCCAGTTACTGTCCACTTTTTATCTTTTTCATTTGTTCATTTGCTGAGCATTTACAAAGTGCTTACCATGTGCCAGGGAGAGAAGCTACGGAGACAAAGACCAAACAGTCATAGGATCAGAGATTTAAACCCAGAAGGGACCCCAGGGGCCACCTAGCCCAATCCTCTTGTTTTATAACTGAAGAAGTTAAGCAATTTGACCAGACAAGATCACATAAGCAGGAAGTGAGAAAGTTAGGCGTTGAAGCCAGGCCCTCTGATTCCTGAGCCACTGAGATTTCTATGGCTCTGAACAGCCTCTCTAACTAAAGAAGGAAGTGATTTTGGTCTGGAAAGGAGCATGAAAGCATTAATCCCTGCCCTCAAGGTATTTATATTCTATTGACAGGAAAGAACACATCCCCAGATAAATAATTACAATAATTAGATGGAGATAGGTGGAAATAGATGGATAGATCTACCAGATAGGTAGGTAGGTAGATAGATTGAAGATAAGTAGGTAAATAGATAGATGATCAATATATAGCTAGGATGTAGGTAGGTAGGTAAATAGGAGATAAGTAAGAAGATAGAGTTTATGGGGAAATGAATGATATATACAAGAAAATAAATAAATGAACAAAAAAACCAGAAAGAGTTTATGGTAGGAGATATTGGGAGAGACTTGGGGTAGCAGTAGACTATTATAATAGTCTAGGCATTAGTACATGAAGGTCTGTACCAGAGTGGTGGCAGTTTTAAGAGGAGAGAAGAGGGTATACTGGAGAGATGTCATGAAGGTAAAATTGACAAGTCTTGGCAAGAGATAGGCTATTGGGAATGAGAAAGAGTAAGAGTTGAGGATGGCATTTAGGTTTTGAACCCGGGTGACTGGGAAGATGGTGGTACCCTCAACAGTATCAGGGAAGTTAGGAAGAGGGGAAGGTTTTGGGGAAAAGAGAATGAGTTCAGTTCAGGATATGTTAAGTTGAAGATATCTACAGGGCATTCAGTTCAGGATGGCCAACAGGCAGTTGGAGATGTGAGACTGGAGGTCAGCAGAGACAAGTTGTTCTGAGAATCATCAACAGAGAGATGATCCTTGCATCCATGGAAGCTGATAAGATTCCCAAATGAAATATTACAGAAGAGAAGAAAGCCTAGGAGAGAGCCCAATGGAATACCAGACTTGCCTCCCTGGACTTTGGAGGTCATTGAACCCAACCCTCTTATTTTTCAGATGATAAAAAGGAAGGTCAAATAAAACTGAATAACATGTTTGAAGACTGAATCTTGGTTTCCTTATCTGTAAAATAAGTGGCTTGGGCTAGGGAAATGGAATTCCTTTATGGCAGGGACTGTTTCGTTTTGATCTTTGCATCTTCATTGACGAGCATAGTGCTTGTCATCGAACAGGTGCTTAAAGAATTCTTCTTAATTGACTGATTCTAGCCCTAAATCTATGATCCTGTAGTGGTTAAAAATTGATAAAGAAGGTGACTATTAAAAGCTGGATGCATTTTGGACATTGTTAGGGTGATTGGCATCATCCACTGTCATTTCTGTTTTGGTGCTGGCATGGAGATTAGATCAGTTGGATTTTCATGTGGCTTCCTTATTCATAAGAATATTTGGGTACTGTCTCATGTGGTGGTGCAACCCTGAAATCCCTGCTCACTGAGAGACTGAGGCTGATGGGTCACTGGAGTGTGGGAGTTCTGAGTCAGCGTCTTAAGCTGATTGGGTGTCTGCACTTAAGCCTGGCACCAATGAGGTGAGCCTCCAAGATTGGGAAAGGGCACCAGGCTGCCTAAAAAAGAATGAAGTAACCCAGCTCAGAAATGGGGCAGCTCAAAGCTTCAATGCTCATCAATAAAGCTTTCAGGTCCATGAGCAGCTGCTGAATTTTTAGCCTGGTGAAGAGACCCAGTCTTAAAAAACAAATGAACGAATAAACAAAAAACCCACGAATATTTGAATACCAAGATCAGAAAACCTCTCACCAATGTGACAAAGCAGATTTCCTTCAAGTGACAGAAGAAGCTCTGGGTAGGAAGTAAATCCTCATGTAGTAGGCAGGATTAGACCAGTCTTCTGGCTTTGTTGATTATTTATGCAGCTTAACACGGTGTGTGCGTGTGCGTGCGTGCGTGTGTGTGCGTGCGTGTGTGTGTGTGCGTGTGTGTGTGTGTGTGTGTGTGTGTGTGTGTGTGTGTGTGTGTGTGTGTGTGTGCGTGAATATGCGATGAAGGTACAGAGGTGAACAACTCTCTGTGCTGGAAAGCACCGCTGACGCTGGATTTGTACTAACTTTCTAACATGCAGATACCCAGTGCCATGGGCTAGATGTTAGAACTGGGGCCAGGATGAAGAAAAATTGTGTGGTTTGTGAGACTGTCACTAGTATTGTCTGACTTCCCCTTTCTGCATTCTTTTTTAGTTCCTCTTCTTCCCCCTCACTCCCCACCTCCACGTTTGCAATGTTCTCCTGCTGCACTAGATCTCCCTGGGGCAAAGAGGAAATGATCTGTTAAACTAATTCACACTGAGGTGTGGGTGACTTAAGATGTTATCCAACTCGAGGGTTTCTGCATTTATAATGAGAACTTCAGGAAAAGGGAAATGCTTGAAACCCCCTGGAAGGCTCCTATGAGTTGATGTAGAATGCAATGAGCAGAACCAGGGAACAATTTATACAATAACAACAATGCTGTAAAGACAAATAACTGTGGAAGATTAAAGAATTGTGATTGATACAATTGATCAATCATTCTTCTCTGGGTTGCACCCCGAATGTGGGCTTTCTCTGCCGTGCCACAGCTGTTTTGACGTCCTGGAAGATGACCTTCCTCCTAGACTTTTCTTTTTTCTTTTTCTTTTTGGAAGGGGGAAGTCAGGGCAATTGGGGTTAAGTGACTTACCCAAGGTCACACAGCTAGTAAGTGTTAAGTGTCTGAGGCTGGATTTGAACTCAGGTCCTCCTGTCTCTAGGGCTGGTGGTCTATTCCCTCTATCTCTGCTGCTCTTGCCTCTGATTGATTGGTCCTCCCCTCCCAGCCCCCTCCCCAGACTCCATTTTAAGGATAGTACCCAGACTAGCCATATCTTAATTCCTCTCTGGGCTTCATTCCTATTTCCCTGGTGTTTTTCTACCATATCCTCTTTCTGAGACTGCCTCTCCAACCTCTCCACCCCCCCCACCATCCTCTACCATTTCACTTTTTAGCTCAGTTTTGTGTGTTGTCTTCCCTTATTAGAATGAAAGCTATTTGAGGGCAGGGACTACCTTCTTTTCTGTTTATATTTGTGTACTCAGCACTTAGTATTGTGGAAGTGCTTAAGAAATTTTTGTTGAGTTGATTTGACTAACCAAGATCCCAGAAGACCCATGATGAAGAATCCTGCCTACCTCCTGACAGAAGGACGAGGGACCAAAGAGGCAGAATGAAGCACACATTTTTGAACATGGCCAACTATGGGGATTTGTTTTGCTTGTCTATACATATTGATCATGAGGGTTTTGTTTTTTCTTTTCCTTTTTTTTTATTGGAGGTAGGGTGGTAAAGTGAGAGGGGAAAAATAAATGCTTGTTCCTTTAAAAAGATAAAACTTAATTTAAAAAGAAGATAGTACTTGATGTGAAAGAATGATCTTCAAAGAAAGGAAAGTGGCCAAGATGGTGAAGATCCTTGGGTTGCAAAGATCAGTTGAAGGGAGTGGAGATGTTAAACCTGAGGAAGAGAAGACTGGGGTTGGGGGTAGGAGGAATGAAAGTTGCCTTCAAATATTCCAAACAAGTATTTGAAGAGCTGTAATAAGGAAGATTAGATTTCCTCTGCTTACTATCAGAAGGCAGAATTCAGAGCAATGGGTAAAAATTTCAGAGATGCAGATTTGGGATCAATGTAAGGAAAACTCTACTCTACCAATAAGAGTTTCCCAGAAGTGAAATAGCCTGCCATATAAGGAGGTGGTTTCCTCTTTGCTGGAAGTCTTCACATAGACTAGAGTTTAGATGACCAATACCACCAACCCAACAAATCATGACTCCTGATAGTTGCTAGGGCAACAAAGTCAAAACAACATTATCACTACTACCACAACTAAAAATTCAGTCCCTGATCTCCAAGAGCTTATGTTCTACTTGGTGGTGATGATTGTGGTGGTAGTGGGGGTGTGTGTGTGTGTGTGTGTGTGTGTGTGTGTGTGTGTGTATGTAAAACATGCAAATAGATAATTTGAGGAAGAGGGTGAGAGAACCAAGTCAGAGAACATGAAAGACTTCCTACATATGACCTGAACATAGAAAGAAACTAGTGATTATCAGAGGCAGAAGTGAGGATTGAGGGTATTACAGGCATGTGTATCAACCTTTGGCTAACAAATGCTATATAGTCAGTTGTCAAGGATCAACATACAGACACACACACAAGCACAAATAACACAACAGCCACCCATACAATCTCCACCTGATATCTCCAACATGTCTATGTTCTCTGTGGCATGCCTGAAATGAATTTGGGATAGCAGGGAGCACCTAGGGTCAATACATCAGGATCTAAAATCTGAAGTATTAGTACTTCATTAATAAAATACCATACCTTCACTTCTTCCTTTTTGGAGTTGACCACCTGTTGGTATGTTGTAGAGGATATTCTCGGTCAGTTATGGGTAGGATTAGATGATATCTGAGGTTACTCCAACCTCGGAGATTCTGGAATTCTGTACATTTCAGCTTCCTGGGATATAAGGGGAGGGCTTTTTGGGGGGGAGGGGGTTGTGGTGGTGTGGTTTTCTCACACCTCTCAAATTATACCAACTGGGTGATTATCTGCCTAGATGAATAAGGTGGCACAGAAAGAGCATCAAACTTGGAGTCACGGGACCAGAGTTCAAATCTTGCAAGCCTTTCTTTTACTTGAACAAGTCAATTATCTTCTGTGGATCTCAATTCCTCATTTGGAAAGGAAAGTCAGACTAGATGATCTCTGAGTTCCCCAAATGATACCTACAACAGCTAGCGTTTATGTAGTAACTTGACATTTGCAAAGAACTTCATATTTTATCTCCTTTGGTCATCTCAACAATTCCTTGTAAGGTAGGTGGAGATATAATTCTATTTTACAGGTGGGGAAACAGCGGCTCCAAGAAATTGACTTGCATAGGGTTATGCAGTTCATTAGTGTCTGAGGCAGGACTTGAACCCAGCTTTTCCTGCCTGCCAGTCCAGCTTTTTATCCAGCACATCACCTATATAGCTTCCTAACTCTCCGTGTTAAACTGGTCCTAGGCAGGATACCATTGTGCTTACCTGGGCATACACAGAAATTCAGCTGAGCTTTCCAACTGTGTGGTTACTACTGGAGGTGCAAAACATAGGATTAAGTACTGATGGAGACTACCCTTCCTTTGATGGATGGTCTTTCATTAGCCATGGATATAGCTGGGGAAAAGGAGCCATCTGGGTACTTCAGATTTAATCAATGCAAATGTAGGGTTTCCAATGAGAAGCCCACACCTCTAATTAGCACTCAGTGAAGTAACCACAGCTGTGTATAAATATCTGCTTATTCATGATACACCATGTGCTGGTGCCATATTGCTATCCTATGAAATTAACATACACCCATGATGCTTCAATGAATCTGAAATGTCCTTCTTGGGGACGACTGTACTGTATGTTAAACAAAGGATCATTAAATGTCCTCTTTGTCTGGAGCACTCTCCCAATCTGTCCCCATGCACCATCTCTATTCTCGTTATCTTGTTCAGGCCACACTCCAAATGTTTTCTCACTCAAGTAAAGCTAGCTGAAATTGCCCGAGGATCTCAAGCTTTAGTTATATCGAGTGTAGGGTCATTTCTTCTGCCCTCATGCCAAGCTCCAACTATTCTGCTGTGACTCCCAAGCTCTATTCTCATCCTCACTAACATTGATTCTTATACTAGTCTAATGCACCAGGGACCCAGGTCCTGAACCCCTTCTCACAACAACTTTTAGGCACTAACTGGCTTGCACAGGTCACAGACTACAGTCAGGACTCTCCAGTCACCAATTGACACACTGCAGCTGAGGGGTTTCTTCCTGACAATTCTAACAACTCATTATAGGGCTGGAAACACCTGCCTCCTCTGCAGCTGTCTCTAAAATGAGGGGAAAAAATCTTTTGTGACAAGGGACATCTCTTTTTTCCCCTCTAAGTCCCAAGCTCCTGACAAATATGATATGTACAAAAATAAACATAAACCAAAATGATACACAATAAATATGAGATGAACAAACTGATCATCTCCATCTATAAATGTTTTAACTGAGGGTTTTTGCAGTCTTTTAAAGTTAGTTGGGTGATTGTATGGAAGGCTAAAGTTCTTAATCTGGGGCTTGAATTTGATTAAAAAAATTTTTTATAGTTGTGTTTCACGATAGATGGTCTTCTTTATAACCCTATGAATTTTATTTTATGCATGTAAAAAACATGATTTTGAGAAGGGGTAAAGTTCTGTATCTCAGGGATTAAGGGAGATTATATTCAATATGTGAGCAAAGAATAATTATAGTAGCTCAAAAGAAATGTGAGATGCACAAATGCGGAGACATCTCACCTCCAAATGTTCTTATGGACTATTTGTGCCTGACCTGTGGTAGGGCATTCCAAGCTCATATTGGTCTGGCCAGCCACAATCAGACACACTGCACATTGACTCTGACATAGTGATGTCGTTTTGGTCCTCTTTGAGAGTGAAGAACAACACCCATCACCAAATCAATCAATCAATAAGCATTGTTTTTAAGGCAAATGTCTCCAAGTCCTGTGCTTGCTATAGAGGATAGAATTATGAAAACAAAACAGCCTCTGCCCTCAGGGGGTTTACATTTTATAGAAAGATTTTTGGTGTCATGGATCTCTTTGGTTGATGAAGCCCAGGGACTCTTTCTCAGAATAATGCTTTTTGACTATGTTTATAAAAGAAGGAAATGCTAAATTTTAGTTAGAGGTCATTGAAAATAAATGTGTTCTTCCCATCCAAGTTTATAGAATTCCCTGAAATCTATCTGTGGACCATTTGGGGGCCTATCGGACCAGCACTAATTCTACAGTGTTGAAAGCTGAGGGGGAGGTCAAGGGGAATGTAAAGATTGAGAAAAAGGCATTTGGACTAGATAATGAAAAAACTTACTGGTAATGTTTCAGCATCCAGTTTCATTAGAGGGTTAGGGAGGGAAACCAGGTACAAGATGTCTCAGTGGAAAAATGAGTGGACAAAATGAGAAAGGGTAGGTATGAAATATAGGCTATTTTTTTTTTAAAGGACAGCTAGGTGGTGCAGTGGATAGAGCTCTGGGCCTGGAGTCAAGAAAACTTGAGTTCGAATTTGACCTCAGATACTTACTAGCTGCGTGACCCTGAATAAGTCACTCAACCCTATTTGTCTCAGTTTCCTCATCTGCAGAATGAGCTGGAGAAGGAAATGGCAAACCACTCCAGTATTTCTACCCAAAAAAACACCAAATGGAGTCACAGAGAGTCAGAAACAACCAAACAAATTTTTTTAGGAGTGTGTGGTGATGAAAGGGAAGAGAGAGTTGGAAATACTAAGTTGTTGTAATGAAAGGGTTGCAGGAAGGTGTTTTGGGATTGGAGTAAACAAGTATGTTTATAGACACATAAAAAGAAGCAAATAGGAAGAAACTGTAGCTCTTTGAGACAGAGGAAATAATTGTGTAATGTCTTAAAAGGGATAGCACCATGATCACAGATAGAGGAAGAAACCAGGTGCAGAAATAACATTTGGAATTTGACTAACTGGAAACGACTTTTCCTCATAGAAGTGATGGAGACATGGTGGGAAATGACTATTCCATGTAGGAATTCAGAATAGAGAGATAAGGGAAAGCCTAACCGTACCCTGAGATTTTAGAGAGATGATGCTAGTAGTATCAGAGAAAATATAAGTAGAACCTCGTGTCTTAAATTAAATGGGGAAAATTGTCCCAGGAGGGATGGTCACAATGTCATGAATGAAATTCTGAAAACACAAACAGAAATAACTCACAGATGAAGAAACTGCTTAAAAAGCCCATTGTGGATAGAGAGGAACTCATTGGTCAATTTGATTTTAGAAAAGAATCATATGGGAGAGAGAAGAAAAGGCTGGTAAGGACAGGATAAGGACTGTGTCTCCCCCTCGGTAGAGAATTTCCTCTACTGATGCGGGTCAGCACCTTCTCTGCACTTTTTAATTTTAGAAAATTGCCTAGAGAGCACTGATAATAATAATAATAGCTATCATTTATCAAACACCTACTATGTGCCCTGTGCTGAGCACTTTACAAATATTGTCTCATTTGATCTTCCCAATGACCCTAGGAGGTAAGTACTGTTATTATTTCCATTTTGTAGTTGAAGAAACTGAGGTAAAGAGAGGGTTAAGTGACTTGCCAAGGCTTACGTGGCTAAGATTCTGAGACAGGATTTGAACTCAGGTCTTGAACTTAAAACACTTGTCACTATCACATGACCAGTATGTGTCAGGGACAGGATTTGAATCCAAGTCTGTTTGGCTTCAACGGCAACTCTCTATGGACTACAGAATACTGAGAGCACAAATGCCAAAGAAGGATATCAACTTTTAAAAGTAGTGTAAATAAGAAGTGCCGTGGCTCAGAATGAGTTGTGGTTAGAAGCAAGTATTAAAAATAGCAAAAAAGGGCTTTAAAAAAATATACTATGATGACCGTGCTTTTGTTATTTGATATTAGGTTCAGAATAAAAATAAAATTTTATTTAAAGATTTTTAAAAAGCTCTATTGGAGTCAATTGGATGATCAAGGAAGAGATAGGACCCCTGTCCAGGGTGAATGGGACAGTGTAATGGACAGCAGGGTGAAGGTGGAATTAATCAACTTGGATTTTGCTTCTGCTTTCTTTTCCCTTCCTCTCTCATTAAAAAAAAAATCTCTTTGGATTGAGAGGGATAGAATAAAAAGGATTAACAAGGAGTTGAAACCCAAGAAACTAAATGAGAAGACCATCTAGCTACTTTCAATGAATTCAAGTCATCAAGCTTAGATGAACAGTATCCTAGCCTACTAAATGATAGATATAATTGCTGTGATTGCTCTGAGATCTTAGAAAGATTGTGGAGAATGGGACAAATCAAGCAATATTGGTCAATGATGGCATTGAATGAAAAGCAGGGAGGTGCTGGAGCCAGCTGAAACTGGCTTAAGAGAGCCCATTGTTAAATTTTCAGTGTGAACATTTTCACCTCAAAAATGGGTAAATAGTATAAATCAGGGTTTGATTCATTGTTTTGTTGACTGTCTAGATGTAAGAGAGTGACAGAGAAAATGCAAATAATAAAAATGTGAATTAAACTTAAAATTGTGTCCTAAATAAAATTTTTGGAGGGGGAGTTGATTGTTATTTACCAGCATAGCCTGAAACACATCTGATTTTGTTCTAAACTCATATACAGAAGAGCACAGAAGCCTATAAGATCTAGACAAAGTGTAAGTTGTCAACTGAAAAACCTCTTTTTCTAATGAGGTTCCTATGGGGAAATAGAATTCTTTCAGGAGCACTGAAATATTAAAAATAAAATCAAAAGTACCAGGGTGATGCATTGAATATAAGTGAATATAAGTCCATTACGCAGCTGAGGAACATTAGAAAGTCCAATTGGCAAGTGAAGACTTAGGATGGACATGATAGCTGTCTTCAAGCATTTGAAGAGCTGATAAAATTACATGGCAGAAAGATTAGGATCATTTTACTTGACTTGTTGGGAACCATTATGGTATAATGGATGGAAGGCTAGACTTGGAGCCAGGAAGGCCTGGGTCCAAATCCTTCCTCTGCTACATGATGACTGTGTGACTGTGGTTAAGTCACCTAACCTTTTAGTGACCTAGTCAATTCTCTAAGACTATACTTTTGCAGAGGAATGTCTAGCTGCATTGGTGGAAGGAGTTTCCCCATCCAAGACGTCCTTGTGGCAGTGACATCACAGGTTCAGGTCTTGTTCATACTGGGTTCCAGAGGACAGAACTAGGGACAATGGGTAGATGTTTCAAAGAGGAAAATTTAGGCTAGGGGAAATCTTTCTAAAGCTTAGAGCTATACAAAAGTGGAATGGGATGTCTTGGGAAGCAGTCATATGCCAGGCAGAGAGTTTAGTGCTGGGGATATGAAGAAGGGTTTAAGAAAACTCCTACCTTCAATAGCTTACAATATAATGGAAGAGACAAAATGTACACCTAGGTATAGACAAGACACATGCAGGATAAATTGGAGATAGTAATAGAGGGAAGGCATTAAGGTAAAAAAGGACTAGGAAAGACTTCTTGTAGGAGGTGTGACTTGAGCTGAGTCTTTTTTTTTAAGTTCTATGTGAAAATAATATTTTTTCCAACTAAATGTAAAAATATTTTTTCACATTCATTTAAAAAAATTGTTGAGTTCCAAATTCTCTTCCTACTTCCTTCCAATGTTGCCCACCCCTGAGACACTAAGTAATTTGATATAGATTATACCTGTGTGATCATGCAAAACATATTTCCCTATTAATCACATTGTGAAAGAAAATATAGACCTCTTCAAAAAAAGACCCCATCAAAAACAAAAAGAAAAGTAGTATGCTTCAATCTACATTCTGATTCCAGCAGTTCTTTCTCTGGGGGATAGACAGAATTTTTCATTATGAGTCCTTTAGAATTGTCTTGTCTGAGGTTCACATTGCAAGCGGTTGTGTCATGCCACAGGGAAGTGTTTGAGGCCCAGGAATTAGTTGGGTCACGTGGAGGTCAGGGCATATTGCACTGTCCCCGGCCAGGGGATACTGCATTGCTCAGGACTCTCTTGCGTGGGGTTACCCGCTGTTCCTGATTGGCGTCTCCACGCCTTGGGGCTTTCATACCCTTGTGATTGCACTCCCCCTCTCACAATTCTGTTCAGCTGGGCTCTATCATGTGTGGTAGATGGATCTGGGGTCTATTTAAGACCTAGGACTGGGAGGTATCTTCGGAAGCCTGCCTTAGTATATGGCTTTAAGGCTTCCCCATGGAGAGACCTTAATAAACTTTTCTGTTTGGACCTCAGAGCTGTGACTCTTCTGTTCCTGAAAGGTTCGCTAGCGTCGTTGAGTTGTGTGTGTAACCGGTTGCCTCTGCTGGTAAGTTAGGGCACTCTAAGAGAGAACCCTGACAGTCTTGGATCATTGTATTGCTGATAAGAGTTAAGTCATTCACAGTTGATCATTGTACAATATCATTGTTACTGTATGCAATATCCTCCTGGTTCTTCTCACTTTACTTTGCATCTGTTCATGTAAGGCTTTCCAGGTTTTCCTGAAACCATCTTGCTCATCATTACTTATAGCCACAGTAATATTCCATTATAATCACATTACCACAACTTCTTTATCCATTCCCCAATTGATGGACACCCCTTAAATTTCCAATTCTTTGCCACCACAAAATCAGTTGAGTCTTAAAGGCAGATAAGGAATGAAGAGGAGATGAGGAGAGATAAGAGTTCCAGGAATGATGGAGAGTCATTACAAGTTCCTGGAGTGAGGAGGTTGGTGCTACTGGACTTCAGAGTCAATGGATTTCCCTTCCCTGAAGATCTCCAAGCAAAGAGTTCTTGTTGGACTGGGCTCCTCTCAGCAATGAAATGTTGTAAGACAAATCCAAAAGACTCATGATTGAAGGAGATATCCATATCCAGAGAAGGAGATATGGAGTCTGAGTGCAGATTGAAGCAAACTACCTGCTCTCTTTTTTGTGTGTTTTGCTTTGTTTTGTCCCTTCTTTCTTATTGTTCGTTCCATCAGTTATAATCCTTCTTTACAACTTGACTAATGTTTAATGTGAAGGTATTTGTAGATCCTATATTTGATTGCATGCTGCCATGGGGAAGGGGGAGGAGACGGGGAGAAAATGTGCAACTCAAGGGATTATGGAACTGAATGTTGTAAACTAAAAGTAAATAAATTAATTTAAAAAAAAAAGAACACTTAGGATCTTTAAGTCAGAGTCAGATGGGATCTCAGATCCAGCCTCTCATTTTATAGATGAGGAAACTGAGGATAGGTTAAATGAGGAAAAGTTAAATGCCTAAGGTCACTAAGGTGGAAAGTCAGGGTTCAAACCTGGGCTCTCTGGTTCCAAATCTAGCCCTTCCTCTCCCTGCTCCCCACCCCAATAAACCTTTGTAGTTCCTCACTGGTTTTACTCTAGATCAGGGGTTCTTAACCTGAGGGTCTGTGAACTCTTAAATATATATATTTTGACCATCTTTCAATACAATTTTGATCTTATGTATTTTCTTTTTTGTGTGTTTAAAAACATCATTTTAAGGATGGATCAATAGACTTTACCAGACTGCTTAAGGAGTGCATCACACACACACACACACACACACACACACACACACACACACACAGATAGATAAAACATTTATTAAGTGAAAGTAATCTATTGCCAGACACATGGGGAAATTGTAAATTCCTTGAGGTCAGAGTCCATGTCTTACTCATCTCTGTAGCTTTCTCAATGACCAGCAATACATTGCATGTAGTAAGTACTTAGTATTTGTGGGGTGAATGAACCCATGAAAGGATAAATGTTGCAGAGATAGGTAATAAAAGTCAGGATAGTTGGTGGGAGAAAGAAAACAGGACTGGGTTTTTAGAAAGGCTTTATCTTATAAAAAGAGCAGAGGCAAAACTATGGTAGATGTTTCATTGGAAAATAAACCAGGATGTGACTTGGGGAGCACAAGTACCCTTCAGGTTGGTGACACATTTGTAAGACAGTCAGCAAACATGTATAAGACAGTAATTGTGTCAATGTTCTCCAAGGGTTTTTTAATTTTCAGAGGGTCCCCAGGTAGGGAACGGCATTGCCTACACAAAATATTAAAGCAGTTCAACCATTCTTAGAGATTTCTGGTGACCAATAGAACCAGAGAAAAGAGAGTTTCTAGAAATAATCAGTTTAATTGATTAATAATCTGGGGAACAAGACCAGTTAAATTAAGAGGATGGACAAGCTGGTTCCTAAAAGTGTGGACAGTCATTGCATTAATTCTTATTTTTTCCTAAGGGAAGCAGAAGATTTAGCTAATCATGTTTCTTGTGTTTATTGCTTCCTAAGTGGAAAGGAAGGGTGTAGAGAATTCTAGGATCATAGATTAATGGCTGTATGGGGCCTTCAGAGCTATCAAATTCAGCAGATGAGGAAACTGAGGACTGAGGAGGTTAAGAAAATTGTGTAGGGTCACACAGTTAGTGTTTTAGGCAGGAGTTGAACTCAGGTCATCTTAACTCTTAGGTCAGAAGTCTATCAACTCCATCATCTTGCTGTCTCAGGAGACGAAGGTAAGAAGAATTATTGCCTTTTAGTTAATGAAAGCATTGGACCCTATTTCTGTTGGCTGGAATGTTTCTGATGGTCAATTTTTGGCTATTTGTGTAGTTATTTGCTTTTACCAACTGTCCTTCATAAATTTTAATCTCTTTTCTGTGAAGTAGGCTTTGAGACTCCTTTCTCTACTGTCAGTTGTTCATAGATCAAAAATCAATTTTAGTATTAATTAATCCAGACATAATTAGGCAAGGAAGTGCCCAGCTACAGGAAATCACAGTGCATTTTAAAGCGAAGTAGAAGTGGTGTTTCAAGTACCAATCAATTATTAACTGGTTTGGATTGTTCATGCCCATGGCCTCCATCATGGCAAATAATTGAGAGGGGTTTCAGTTGAAAAGAAGCACTGGCTATTTTATACAAGTAGAAAACAGTAGCAGAAATTTTCTGGAAGGAGAAAAGGTCAAGAATATCAAGGGAATTGATGAAAACAAAACGTGAAGGAAAATAGGCGAGCAGCACCAGATCTCAAACAAAGTTGTGGTCGTCAAAACAGACGGATACTGGTTAAGAAAGAGAGTAGTGGATTAATGGAATTCATTAGGTATGCAATACACAGTAGCAAATGACTATAGTAATCTAGTGTTTGATAAACCCAAAGATCAAAGATTTGGGGACAAGAAATCACTATTTGGCAAAAATTACTGGGAAAACTAGAAGGTAGTTGGCAGAAACTAGGTATAGACCAACAGTTACTGAGAAAGTCAAAATGGATACATGATTTAGAGTGATATAAGCCAATTAGAGGAACATGGAATATTTTGCCTGTTAGATTTATTGGTAAGGGAAGAATTTGTGACCAAACAATAGATAAAAAGCAGTACAGGATGTAAAATGGATAATTTTCATTACATCAAATTAAAATGTTTTGCGAAAACAAAACCAATGCAACCAAGATTAGAAAGAAAGCAGGAAACTGAGAAAACATTTACAGAAAGTTTCTCTGATAAAGGCCTCATTTCTCAAATATATAGAGAACTGAGTCAAATTTATCAGAATAAGTATTATTTTGCAATTGATAAATGGTCAAAGGATATGAACAGGCAGTTTTCAGAAGAGGAAATCAAAGTTATCTATAGTCATATAAAAATGCTCTAAATCACTGTTGATCAGAGAAATGTAAATCAAAACAACTCTGAAATATCACCTTCCACCTATCAAATTGGCTAATAAGACAGAATAGAAAAATGACAAATGTTGAAGGGGGGGGAAATGTGGAGAAATTGAGACACTAATGCACCGTTAGTGGAGTTGTGAACTGATCCAACCATTCTGGAGAACAATTTGGAAGTATGAACAAAAGGCTATGTAATTGTGTATACCCTTTGATCTAGCAATAATACTGCTAGGTCTATATCCCAAAAAGATGGAAGAAAAAGGGCCTATATGTACAAAAGTATTTGTAGCAACTATTTTTGTATTTGTAAAGATTTGGAAAATTGAGGGGTTGCTCAACAGTTGGGGGAATGGCTGAACTAGTTGTGGCATATGATTGTGATTTCAGAGAAATATGAAAAGACCTATATGAACTGATGCAAAATGAAAGGAACAAAACCAGAAGAACATTGTACCATAGTAATAGTAATATTGTACAATCATGTATTTTGAACGACTTAGCTCTTCTTAGCAATACGAGTCAAGACAATTCTGAAGGACATATGATGAAAAATTCTGTCCACCTCCAGAGAAAGAACCAATGGAGTCTGAATGCAGATTGAAGCATCCTTTTACAACTTTCTTTATTATTCTTGTATTTTTGGTCTGCATTTTCTTTTGCAACAGGGCTAAAGTGAAAAATATGTTTTGTATTCCTTCACAAGTATAATCTATATCAAATTGCTTGCTTTCTCAAAGTGGGGGAGAGGAGAGAGGAAAGGAAAGAGTTTGGAATTCAAATTTTAAAAACAAATGTTAAAAAATTTTTGTTTACCTGTAACTGAGAAAATAATAATAATTAAATGTTAAAAAAGTAAGAAAATTACCATCAGGTTTCATTAAAAAGTCATGTCTGTCAGCTGATGTTGACTCTGTACTTTCCTTAGAGTTGAAGGTGATTTCTGAAGATCATGGGCTATTTCTTTAATCTGAATGAATGAATGAATGAAAAAAAGCATTTATTAATAGCTAATAATAAAAATAACATTTACATAGCACTTACTATGTGACTGGCACTTTACAGTTGTTATGTCATTTCATCTTAACAACCCTGTGAGGTAGACGCAATTATTAACCCTATTTTAATAATAATAATAATAATAATAATAATAATAATACCTAACATTTATATAATGTGTATGGTGCGCCAGCATTGTACTAAGTGCTTTACATTTATTTTTTTCATTTGATCCTCACAACAATCCTGGGAGGTAGGTGTTATTATTATCCCCATTTGACAGATAAAGGAACTGAGGCAAACAGAGTTTAGGTGACTTGCCTAGAGTGTCAGAGGCCACATTTGAACTCAGGTATTCCCAGTTCCAGGACAGCCTCAATCCATTGTAGCACTGTGCTGAGCCCCAGAGGTATAAATACAAAAAGCACAACAATCCTTGCCCTCAAGAAACTTACATTCCAATATGGGGAGATAGCACATATCAGAGAGTGGTGGCTAGGGGTGGGGATATTATGGTTTGTGGGAGTGAAGTCATGGGGAAATAGAATAATATGCCCTGATTTGATTTTGGTTCCAGAAATGGAAAGGGGCAAGGGTGAATGAGGGGATTGTGAGTTAACAAGGTGCTAGGAAGTATCACAAAGTGTGGCTGGAGCTTAGACCTAGACATAATGGGCATCTGAAGCAAAGATGCATCTGCACAGTGGCACCCTGTAATGGCAAGCACAGAAGTAGTTCACACCTTGTTTCAGCTATTGAATTAACACCTTGTTTCAGTTCAAGTTTCTTTTGAGCCTTGGATCAAGTCTGTTAAGAAACAGAACATGTGAACCCCACAGTTTGTGAACCCTAGAACTTGTGAACTCCTTGGGAGGAGCTAATGACCATATATAAGGAGAGCCCCAGGCTGGAGACAGCAGAACTAAGAAGAGGACTCTTGTGGTGGCAGAGTCAAGAAGGAGAAAACTTGTGGTATCCCAGCACTCTGCTATGTCTGTGTTGATGTTTGTTTGTGATACTTTGTACAGAGGTCCTGGGGCCTTACTGGAAGCCCCGAAAGAGGATTTTCTGGTTGTATGTTTATAGAAGTCCTGGAGGAGAGTTTTGGAGGTCCTGGGATTTTGCTGATGATTTGTGCTGACCTTTTGGACCTTGTTTGGGGGTCTGTGTTGATTTCTATGTGGATGATTTGTGTTGAGTTCTCAGACCTTGTTGGTGGGTCTGAGTTGATTTCACAGGCAGATAGCAAATTGATGATGGTGCCGGCAATGTGTATAAATACTATTGTGGCTCTGTTAAGCTTTGTCTTCCCAGAAATGGGAACTGTGAAGAACTTGAGGTGGACTGGACACTGTGAACTTCAATATGGAATGGGAACTGGATGAAGAACTGGACAAGGCACTGGGAGCTGCCTGCCTTTGAACCCAGGTGGCAGTTGGAGCTGGGACCATGGAAGCTGAGAGCCAGCCTTGAGTCAAGCTGAAAGAAGACTTTAGTTGGATACTGTGTACTGACTGAGGAGGTTATGATTTACTGTGACCTAGAACTTTGACTTTTGTACTTTGTGATTGAATTAAGGATTTTGTGATAGACTAAATGAATGTACTTTGTTTAAAACTACATGACCACTTTGGTGAAAACTATGTGGCCATTTTAGTGATAAGGTGTTGAGTTGTGACATGGTGAATGCTGTATTACTTTGATTTTCTGTGATAAGTTGTGACATTATGAATGTTGTACCTTGATTTTCTGTAAATGTTTTGCTCTGATTTGTTATTGAATAAATAGCATTTGCTATACTCTGTAATCGGAACCTTGAAAGCTGTTCAAAGCAGCAGTCCTCTGGAAAGCTGCTCATGTGGGGCTTTACACACCCTAAGGCTGGAATTCCCACAACTAAAAGGCTGAGTCTTCTAGGACTTGGTTTCTGCAGAAGATAGCAGTCTGGTAGCTGAGGCTGAGCTTGGAGTAAGGAAGACCCAAGTTTCTGAGTTCAAATCTGCCTCAGACACTTACTGACCATGTGACCCTGGACAAGTCACTTCATCCTGTTTGCCTTAGTTTTATCCCCTATAAAATGAGCTGGAGAAAAAAGTGGGAAACCACTCCTGTATCTTTGCCAAGAAAATCCCAAATGGGGTCATGAAGAGTAGGACACAACTTGAAAAACTCACGATGAGTGAGTGTACAGGAGGGGAAGGGCAGGATTTCATATGTTCATTACCTCTTCAAAATAAAGGTTTCTAATTTTTATTTCAGTTTCCTTATGTTTCTACTCATTCTTTTCCTTTCCTTTTTTTTCTTAAGTCATCAGAATTCTTCCTAATTAACCATCATCCAGGCGTGAATGTCATGATTAAGAAAAAAGAAACCTTTAATTTCTCATTCCCAGGCTGCCATAAACCTTGTGATATTCAATCTTATTATAGATCATCAACATAAGTTGTTTTGCATAGACTTTCCCAAAGTGGACCAATGCATAGGTTTGACATCTTCTCCAATGTTACCTTCTCAATAGGCAAGTGTGATTAGCTCATGATATAGGCGGTATTCTGACTATGGCTAGTGACATCTTGAATAAAATGCTGGAGTAGAAGTTGGGAAGACCTGAGTTTAAATCCTGACTCAGAATAGCTCTGTGACCCTGGGCTAGTAATTCAGTTTCCCTTTCTGTAAATTAGGATAATAATAGCACCTGGCAGAATTGTTGTAGCATTAAATGGGATAATGTATTTAAAGTGCTTTGCAGGTTACAAAGTATTAGATCTAATAGTTATTATTATTATAACAGCAAGAATTGCCATTATTATGATTTTATTTTCAGCAGTGGAATGATGATTTTTGGGGAGAACTAAGGAGCTGGTAGGTAGGATGAATTTCATCTATCTATACTAATGCCAAACAATTAAAAGCATACATTTCTGAAGACTGACCAAAGAGTGAATCATATGTAGCCTCAGTATCTTAATTCACCACAGAGAGTAATTATGCATTGTAGGAATACAATGATGGCCCGGAAGGGATTGTAAAGATAAGAAATGGCTCCCTCCTGTCATAAAGTAGGGTTAGCTGAGGGCCAGACTGCTCTTCCACCATGGGCAAAGCACGGCAGGTATGATTTCAACATCTTTGTTGTGTTCCAAGACTTTTCTGAGCATCTGATGATGAAATTGGCATCTTAATAGGTAAAAGTGGTTTTGTTATATGATGTTGGTGGTTTTCTCTTTGGGACCACCAAAAGAATCATCTTAGTCCCACAGGAATCTGCTTCGGTCATCTGGAATATTCTGTGCAGTCCTGGGAAGGACACTCACAATAAAATAATAAAGAAGGGGTATATTTATATGGCATTTTAAGGTTTGCAATATACTTTACATATTTACATGACCTCATCTGGTCTATGAGGTACACAGTGAAATTACTATTTTACCCACTTTGGCAGGCATCCAGAGGCAATCACAATGGTGAGGGAACTGAACGCTGCCATATAAGGATTAGTTAAAGAAACTGGAAAGGTTGGTTGAATTGAAATTGAAATTCACTTGAATTAGGAGGCAATATGGCACAGTGGATAGGGCTCTGGACTTGGAGTTAGGGAAACCTGTGTTTGAATCCTGCCTTAGACACTAAATAGCTGTGCGACATTTGGCAGATCACTTAACTTCCCTGGGCATCAGTTTTCTCATCTATAAAATGAGGGGCTTGGACTCAATGACCCCTGATATCCTTTCCAGCTTTAAATCAATGATCCCAGGTTGTGCAGTAGAGTGCTAGACCTGAGTGAGGAAGACCTGAATTAAAATCCTACCTTATCATATATTAAATTCCAGCCTCCAGTTCCATCCACACTTATTAACTGTGTGATCCTGGGCAAATCACTCAATCTCAGTGTGGCTAAGTTTCTTCAACTGTAAAATGGGAACAATAATATCACCTAGCTCCTAGGATTGTTGTGAGGATCACATGAGGTTATATTTGTTAAACTCTTAGCATAGTGAATGGTATGTAGTAAGAACTTAATAAATCCTTATTTCTTTTATCTTAGAAAAGAAAACTTGGGGGGATTTGATAGCTAATTTTGAGTATTTGAAGTAGTTCTTAACATTTTTATGGCATGGATCTCTTTGGCAGTCTGGCGAAGCCTATGAACCTATCCTCAAAATAATGTTGGTTTTTTTTTTAAAATCATAGTAGAAGGAAATTCTAAATTTCATTTAGAGGCTAGTAAAAACAAATCTCTTTACATCTAGCTCCAGTCTACCTTTGCAGATTTATTGTACTTTACCCTCCTTCATGTATTCTGTTCCCAACAAAATGGCCCATTTGGTATTTCACTTCTACAACATTCCATCTGTCATCTTCATGCCTTTTTTTCTTTTTTGTAAATTCAGTTTTCTTTTTTTCCCCCATTAATGGAAATCTGCCTACTTTCTCTCCACTCACTCCCATTGGGGAAGAAAGAAAAACAAAACTTGTTACAAACATAATAAGCAAAACAAATCCCTGAATTGGCCATATCCAAAACCAAAAACCAAAACCCTTTGTCTCAGTCCCTGCTCTGACTTCATCATCTCTCTTTTGACCTTTTTGTAGACTGTCTCCCATGCCTAAAATGCATTTTTCACTTCTGCCTCAGAGAATACTTGGTTCCTCCAAAGCTCAGCTCAAATGCTACCTCCTGCAAAAAGTTTATCTGGATCCTCTCAATTGTTAGTGTTCTGCCTTAGAAATTATTTTGTATGTAATTGATATTTAGATAGATGGCATGACAGTGGGCAGAGATAGTTAGTCTTGGAGTCAGAAAGACGTGGGTCCAATTCCAGGACTCCCAGAACAAATCTGGCTCCATCTCCTCTTCCAGGTTCCAAGGCTACCCAAGAGAAGGGTGACTCTCCAACATCATTGACTTGAGCCCCCACCAGTGTGCTTCTCTAAGCTTCAGTTGAGAATCAGCCAGTTTTAAGTAGTTTTCAGAAGGAGGTAGTCAGTCAACCTTGAGATTTTAGAAAGGGATGTTTACTAATTTGGAACAGTGAGAACATTTGGCACAAAACATCTTCTCAGAGGTTTGTGGGCCTGAGGAAAATGGGATCAAGCAAAAGGATAACTGGAAACTCCTAGATGCTGGAAGTCATAAATATTTTAGATGGGAAAGAAACCTATAGGCTGATAGTTGTCATGTTCTTTCTTTGCCTTTTTTTTTAAGAAGGTATGAGTTCTGTTTTCCCACTCATATATTTGCTTTTTACAGATAAATTGTGTAGGCTTTCTTTCCCATCTATCTAAAAAAATTAACGAGAATGATCTACACATACATCGAGGGCATCCTTGATGAAGATATTAGTAGGGAGCAAGTAAGTTTTTGCGAATGATATTCTTTTTCAAGTGATCTTCCATAATAGACTTTCCCTTTCTCCAACTATCTTCCCTAATACACTTAATGTGTCCTAAGGATTGACTGAAAAAATGTAGGAAGTATGGCATCCCACCATGGGTGTTTTGTATAAATTAAGAGGAAGCATTTCATTTGGTATGGCAAAACAAAAACAAAAACAAACCACCTCAAAGCTTCTCTTCTAGTGATATGTCTCTCGTGCCTACAACAAAATGATTCAAGATTCTATTGAAGATGTTACAACAGCGAGAACCTTGTTCTATGAACTCTATTGTGAACATCACGCAAGGAATAAAGCAGGGAGAGGCATGCTCACAAAATGTTTTTGTCACCATTGTTGAAGAGTCCAGAGTTCAAGTGTAGAAAGATTTTTTATAGATGTTAAGATCTCTCAGATGCTATTTCTCAAAGCAGTAACTTAAAATGCAAACAAATCAATGATTTGTTATCACATGTAGTTAATGTAAATTTTATTGACTGGTTGATTGATTGTCTGAGAAGTAGCCTGGCAGAATGGAGAGCTGGCTGGTCATGAAGTCAGAAAGATTTGGGTTCTATCACATACTAGTCTGAGGCTCTGGTCACCTAACCAAGGTGAGTTAGACAATTCTCTAAGATAAATTGCAAAGATTGTCAATCTGTGTAGGTGAAAGGTCACTGATGAAATGATTGATGATAATTTCCCAAGCCCCAGTATTACTTGTTCTTGAAGGAATTCAAATTCTCTTTTCCTTCTGAAAGGCAGAGTTCTATAGTGGACAGAGCTGACCTGACACCTACTGGCTCTGCAACCCTGGGCAAGTCATTGTCAAATCAAGGTGATTTATGTTAGAGTATGATCATACTACTATGTAACTATTTTTCTTTTAAAATATTTTTAAAAATTTCTTTAAAATATTATTAAATAATTAAAATATTAATATTATTTAAATATTTTAAAAATATTTTTAAGTTGCAGCAAACTGGGGAAAAAATCTATAAAAAGTTTCTCTGATAAAGACCTCATTTCTCAAGTACATAGTGAACAATTAAATTTATAAGAATGAGTCATTGCACAATTGATAAATAGTCAAAGATATAAACAAGCAGTTTTCAGATAAGGTAATCAAAACTATCTGTAGTCAGTATGAAAAAATGCTCTAAGTTGCTATTGATTAGAGGAGTACAATTTATAACAGCTCTGATATACTGCCTCACACCTAGTAGAATGACTAATATGACAGAAAAAGAAAAAAAAAAACATCGAAGGGGATGGGGAAAAATTGAGACACTAATGCCTTGTTTGTGGAATTCTGAACTGATCCAGCATTCTGGAAATCAATTTGGAACTATACCCAAAGGGCTATAAAACTGGGCATGCCCTTTGACCCACCAATACCACTACTTGGTCTATATTCCAAAGAGATTTTTAAAAAAAGGAAAAGGACCCATATATACAAAAATATATATATATTTATAGCATTCTTCTTGTGGTGGCAAATACTTGTAAATTGAAGGGATTCTTATCAATTGGGGAATGGCTGAACAAAGTGGTATATGATTGTGATGGAATACTACTGTGCTATAAGAAATGACACACAGGATGCTCTCAAAAAAGCCTGGGAAGACTTATATGAACTGATGCAAAGTGAAGGGAGCAGAATCAGGAGAACATTCTACACTGTAACAGTAATATTGTATGATGATCAATTGTGAATGACTTAGCTATTCTGAACAACACAGTGATCCAAGACAATTCTGAAGGACTTATGATGAAAAATGCTATCCATCTCCAGAGAAAGAACTGATGGAGTCTGAATGCAGATTGAAGCATATTTTCTTTACTTACTTTATCTTCCTTTTTCTTTATCTGGGTTTTCCTTTGCAATATAGTTAATATAGAAACATGTTTTGTGTGGCTTCACATGTATAATCTTTATCAAACTGCTTGCCTTGTCAAAGAGGTAGAAAGGGAGGGAGGGGAAGGAGAGAGAGAATTTGGAAAATAAAAATTTTAAAAATGAATTTTTAAAAATTTGTTTTATATGTAATTGGAGAAAAAGAAAATAAAGTAAGAGAAAATATTTTTAAACTTAAAAATTTATATTGAACTTGATCATCAATGTGGAT
>CM053581.1:352029907-352125416 GCA_028627135.1 Pseudochirops cupreus
TACAAACAAAGCCAATGTAACCAAGATTAAGAGGGAAGTAGGAAACTGGGAAAGAATTTTTACAACCAGTGTCTCTGATAAAAGCTCCATTTCTAAAATATACAGGGAATTAAGTAAAATCTATAAGAATACAAATCATTCCCCAATTGATAAATGGTCAAAGGATATGAACCAGCAATTTTCAGAGGTAGAAATTAAAGATATTGAAATGACGAGTCTTAACAAAGTGACCACAGAGACCGAGTTAAAAGTTTTAAGGAGCTTTAATTTACCAGCTGGGGCTACTCCATGCCAATTCAAAGAGGGAACAGCCCAGAGCTCACGGGTGAAGAACCTTTTATACAATTTTTTAGGTTGATGTATCTAACTAACACAATTGGTTACTAAGTAGGTTACTATATAGATGCAAGCAAGTGGTTACTAAGGTAAGGGGGTGTTTGTAGGGTAAGCGGAGGGCATGATGACCGAGCAAGAAAAAGATAAATTACCCTAGGCTGGCTTCCCGACTCCTATCTCAAGTCCATGAAGTTTCTACTTAACTAGTTCCTGGCCACTTCATTCCTCCCTTTTGTTTTTTGGAAAGAATCAAATCATAGATTCCTGGTCACTCATGATCCATAGCGTGTATGCAGGACCCTTAATTTGATAGACTAAACCTGTTTCCATAAATAGCTTAGGAGAGTATTAATAAGGCAAGGGCTGATGAGGAGGCTCAGGAGCAGAAAGATAAGGGGGCCAGCTAATGCTGTTACAAGGGAGGTTAGCCAGGGTGACCAGTTAGATAGGGATTCAAACCAATTGGTCCCCGACCCCCAGGCAGCTTCTCTTTACTATTTTTGATCCACCTGGGTGTTCAAGGCAGCGTACTAAAACTTCCCTGTAACTAGAGCTGCTGTACCTACAGTGGTGGATCCAGCAATACCTAATCCCACCAGGAGGGGAACTAGGTTGGGGGCCTTTCTTGCTCTGGTAGACAAGACAAAATGCTCACGGTCCTACTCCCCACAGTAAAAGAAAACCTGGGGAAGAACATGGAGCAAAATACACATTTCAGGGGAGTTAGAGTCTGCTGAGACGTGGATGGGAATGCAGGGGGTGAGGCCAGTGGTACATGTCATCCAGGTATTGTCAGGAGCTCGGAGCTTGATGACCCTTGGTTCCTATCAATTTCAGTGGTAGCATTGGAAGGGGAGAGGACACAAACTGCCTGCACGTCCCCCAGTGTTATTTTTGTTGGGGAATGCCAATTGCAGGTCTGAGTAGAGGCACACAAGGAGATTTTTACAGACTGAAGTTACAACAACGTTACAAACAAAGTTACAAAGGCACCCCAACACCTGGGAACCTGACCCAGTTTGGGTCACCTCTCTTATCTGTCTGTTGAGGGTGGGACAGTGGCTCAGGGTTAGATTTTGGAGGTGCAGGGAGGTTTTGCTGCTCGTGGGCAAACAAAGCTGGTCTCTTGAATGGCCTGGGATGGTTCCCCCTGCCCACACTCCCCAGAGCTAGCTTGGTGATGATGCGAAATACACCCATCAGGGCTGTAGGTGAAAAGCTGGTGAAGGGCCGGGCCTCTAGGAGCATCTAGCAGTTACCAGAGTCTTCCTCCACCTCCTCACCCTGGGGCTGGCTAGGGTAGGTCAAGTCCCCAAAGGAAGCCATTGGAGATGTTCAGAGAAATGGGGGTATCTCTTGATTGTGGGGTTGGGGGGAATATGGAGAGGATGTGGACTCTGGGCAAGACTTTGGCTTCTTCCAAAGAACTAACAATTCAAAGTCAGGCCTGGGTCTGAGGGCTCTTATTAAATGGGAATCCATGCTTTTTGCCAAAGGCACCCCAGCCCCCCAGCTCCCTCAAACAGATGGGACCCAAAATCATTTGGGGACAAGGGACGAAGGTCTTAGTCCCAGGTCTCTTCATGCTGAGAAAGGATGTAGAGCTGTCTGCCTCAGGGGTCCATCATTTGAGGAGTGGGTGCTGTGGCCAATGTCCAGAACTTCGCAGATGCCAGATCCAAGGGGTGTTTGGGCAGTGGATGGTGATCAGCCTGAGCCGTCAGTGCACTGTGCCTAGAAGATACAAATCTGGCAAAGAGATTAGACAAACAAGAGCCAAAAGAGATTGGAGAAAAACAACCAGAAGTAGAGTGAGCATGGGCTAGCATAATCCATTACTCAGATGAATAAACTTTCCTTCACTAACATAACTGTATTGCCTTAAACAAGGGAGGTTCCTGACTTGAAACTCACAACTGAATAGTAGACATACATTCTTGTTTCACAAAGCTTGCCTATCCTCTGATCATTATTCACTTTGGAAATACTTCAGAAATTGAATCTTTTTACATATATACTCAGTTACAAATATTAACTTTTGCTTAGTTCATTGAATAGCTACATTAATTTGGCAATATTTCAATGAAAAACTTTGTAGGCCTACAGAAGTTGGCTGGGTATGCAGGCTATATTCTTTTCTCATGAGAATCATTAACTTGGTCACACAACAGTGGTCACTGAAACCTGCTTGCTCTTTTCTACAATAAGGGGGGGAGGTCAAGGTAGCAGTTCTTATGCAGGCCTGGTTTCTTTCTCAGGTCCTCTGGCTCAGATATTCACTCAGCAGCCTGACAGGGGCTCACAGAAACATGATTGAATACCAAAGTTACATAGAAACGGTTCCGTTTTTCTAGCCACACAGGGCTAGGCACAAACATTACAATAAAGTTACACAAAGAGTTACAAAATTGCATCAAAGATCCAAACTTTTGATCTTATTACCAAACATGCTCAAGGTTTCAGTTTCCATAATAGAGAAATTTTTGAAAGCCAATCTTATACACGTATACAGTTCTTAGAAGAATCAATCTGATCCTGTTGCTTTCCTCAAAACTTTAGGATCAAGTTACACATCTTTCTGCTCTTTATAACATACTGAAACCCTTCTAAAACTGATGTCAACTATCTGGAGACAGAAGGGGCTTGGACAAACCCCCATTTGCTTTTCATATTTATCTGCTTTCCATATTTCCAATCAAACCTATTATCCAGATTATTCAGCCTTCCTTTACATTTGTTAACCACAAAACAAAACGGTTCATATCTTTTACTGACTATTTGCTGTGATCGTAGAAACCTGCCATAGAAGGAAAAGAAACAGGGGACATATGACATTCCAAATGTGACAGGATAAAACATCCTTGGCTCTGTTTTCCATTAGCTTTCCATTAGCTCTTTTATTTTATGCTGTTAATTTTTAACTTCTTCTTTTTCCCAATATTTTGATGAAGGGGGGAGGGAAAAAGGAACTTCCACTTCTAAAACCACAGACTGTCACAGAGACACTTAAGACTGGGACATGAAACAGACAGACAGACAAAACAGACTTACAACTGGACAGACAAAAAAACAAACCCATCCAGGGGTCCCAAACAAACTTAAACAGAGGTCCCTCAGACCTAACAGGGGTTGCAAATGGTGTCCCGAATGATTGACCCAGTAAGTGCAGTCTACTGCATCCAGCTTGCCACCTACCCTATTATCAGAACAGAGTACTCACCCAAAACAGAGGCCTCAAGAGAAAAGAAAAAAAGAGAGAGAGAAAGAAGAGAGAGAGAAAGAGAAAGAGAGAGAGAGAGAGCTGCACAGAAACTAGAGCTCCTTACCTCCCAATTATTAATGCAATCTGGGAATCCTTCCTATCTGCAGCCTGATTTGGGACTAGGAAGTGGATCTGGGGCTGAGGAACGTTCCTCAGTGGCAGTCCCCTGGATCAACTTTCCAGTCCAGTCCCCCTCGCAGATGGAAAGGTGGTCACTGGAGATGGCCAAAGGCCATCTCCCTGGGGCCTCCAAATGAAATGATAAGTCTTAACAAAGTGACCACAGAGTCCGAATTAAAAGTTTTAAGGAGCTTTAATTTACCAGCTGGGGCTACTCCATGCCAAGTCAAAGAGGGAACAGCCCAGAGCTCAGGGGTGAAGAACCTTTTATACAATTTTTTAGGTTGATGTATCTAACTAACACAATTGGTTACTAAGTAGGTTACTATATAGATGCAAGCAAGTGGTTACTAAGGTAAGGGGGTGTTTGTAGGGTAAGCGGAGGGCATGATGACCGAGCAAGAAAAAGATAAATTAACCTAGGCTGGCTTCCCGACTCCTATCTCAAATCCATGAAGATTCTACTTAACTAGTTCCTTGCCACTTCAATATCTATAAGGATATGAAGAAATGCTCTAAATCACTACTGATTCGAGAAATGCAAATCAAAACAACTTTGAGGTAGTACATCTCTCCAGCCAGATTGGCTAAGATGACAAAACAGGAAAAATGACAAATGCCAGAGAGGATGTGGAAAAACTGGAACACTAATGCACTGTTGGTAGAGCTGTGAACTGATATCACCATTCTGGAGAGCAACCTGGAACTATGCCCAAAGGGCTATAAATAATTGCATACCCTTTGACCCAGTAGTACCACTTCTGGGGTTGTATCCCAAAGAGATCATAGAAGTGGGAAGAAGACTCATATGTACAAAAATATTTATTATAGCTCTCTTTGTGGTGGCAAAAAACTGGAAATTAAAGGGATGCCCATCAATTGGGGTATATGAATGTAATGGAATACTATTGTGCTATAAGAAATAGGGAGGAGACAGTCTTCATATTCACCTGGAGAGTCTTATACAAACTGATGCTAAGTGAGAAGAGCAGAACCAGGAAAAATTTGTACACAATCACAGACACATTGTATGTGTGACAACCAACTTTGATAAACTGGACTCTTCTCAGCAATGCACAGTTATATGACAACTCTACAAGTCTTGGGTTGGAAGAAGATATCTACACTCAGAGAAAAATCTAGAAAGAATAGAGTTTAAATGAGTGGTTCTCAACCTTCCTAACGCTGCGACCCTTTAATACTCGTATGTGGGCATATCTGGGCGTATCTGCATGTGGGTGGACCCACCTGGAGACAGATAGAGTAGGGGTGTCTTGGTTCCTAAGACCATCGGAAATATGTGTTTTCCGATGGTCTTAGGTGACCCCTGCGAAACAGTTGTTTGACCCCCAAAGGGGTCGGGACCCACACGTTGAAAACTGCTGGTTTAAATGGAAACTGGAGCAATCTACAAACTATTGTTCTTTTTCATGTTCGATTTTCTTTCTTTGTTCCCATTGTTCACTCTCTTGGTTACAACCCTTCTATACAACCAGACTAATGTCCAATGTGAATGTATTTGCAGATCCTATACTTGATTGTATACTGCCATGGCGGGGGGGAGAGGGAGGGGAGAAAATTTGAAACTCAAATGATTGTGGAACTGAATCTTGTAAACTTAAAGTAAATAAACAAATCAATTAATAAAAAAATAATAATAAAAACTTATTAGAGATCAGAGAATCCATGTAGGTGAGAATACTTGTATGTAAAATGAATGTAGGAAAATGTAAAAATATTCAATAGTAGCAACTTTCAGCCTATCCACAACCTGGGACTTGCTGTCTATTATTCAATGTCTCATACTGACCCTTAGTTATACTCTTCCAAGAATGGAAATGATCTCAGGGGCTAAGGGTGCATAGCCTCTACTGAGTCTACATTCATTGCAGGTAAATGAGTCCCAACATTAGTAGCTGGACTCTAACCTTGGAGGAGTTTGGAGAGCTAGTATTATCACAGATACAGAAAGAACATGTTCCCAGGGCACAATAGATTAGCAAACCTTACCGGCTTCTATTTCTAAGAAACAGAGGTACACTCTCTGAACATGAGGAGTTTTTAATACACTTTCCAATATATTCTCTTAAACAGTCAATTGACAAACAGTCAATTTCAGTATAATAATCCCATTTTATAGAGAAGGAAATTAAAGCCTGGGGAGGTTGTGTCTTATCCAAAGTAGAATCAGGATTAAAAACTAAGTCTCCTATTCCCAAATGCAGTGCTTTTCCCATTATTCTAATGCTTATAGTTTAGAGCTAATAGTATCAGAGAGGTGGGAACACATACTTTAATTTCATTCTAGCCAAGCCCAATGCCAACCCCTCCCATTCCTTTTTTAAATCAACTTAATTTTTAGGAGGTTCCATAGTTAGCAAATTTAAGCATTTTTATAGTCTCCAAACACATGACACATGAATAGATACTTGAAAGATATGTTCATCTGATTAATTAGTTTAGAAATCTCATGAGAAAAATCTTGCTTGTGAAATTTGTGATGGTAATGTTCCCTTTTTTTGTTGAGAATAGTGGAATAACAGCTTTTCTCAAGTCTTTTGACACTTCCTGCTGCAATTGCAAATTGAGGCTTCTCAGCCCTTGAGAAACACAAAATTAGATTATAAGCAGCTTGTGGGTAGGGACATGACTCATTTCTTTGGTCTACGGACTAGGGTAATAGAAAAATGTCAAGGTTATAAGAGGAGATTAATGAATATTCATTAACAATCCATTCTATGATTTATATTCTATTCAGAAATATATCTTTGAAAGCTTAATTTTTCAGAAAAATCTGAGGGTAGAAGTATTTCTTATTTTCATATCAGATGCTGTTTTTTTCACCTTGGTATTCTGTCCCATACATTTTAGCATCCAACTTTATATAATCTTTTATTGTATATAATACGTTTTATTGTTTTTTTTTATCATTCTCTATTCTAAGAAGTAACATATAAATAGATGGGGTTAAGAACTTGGAATCCTGAAGACCTAGATTCAGAACTTGTATGTGTTACTTACTGTGTGATCAGGAGCATACCCTTTAATCACTTTGAGTCCAGTTTTCTCATTCATTAAATGGTTCTAATAAGAGCACCTACCTCACAAGGTTTGATAAAACATCTCATGCTATTCATGTGAAGAATATGGAGAGCTGTGGAATAGAAGTTAACACTGTTTGATGGATTCAGAAATGATAGAATGGCAGGAATTAGTGGCTCAATGTCAAGATGGAAGGCAGTCTTTTCAAATATGCCCTCAGGATCTGTGCTTGACTGTGCACTGTTGAACATTTTTATCAATGACCTGAATAATAACAAAGATGGCCTGCTCATCAAATCTGCAAATGACACAAAGCTAGAAGGGATAACTAACACACTGGATAAGGGGACCAAAAAGTTAGGAAGGGAAGGGAAGAGAAGAGAAAGGGAAGGGAAGGGAAGGGAGGGGAGGGGAAGGGAGAGGGGAGGGAAGGAAAATGGAGAGGAAGAAGAAGGGAGAACTGGTACTTTGGACCTAGGAAGACATGCCTTCATTTCCTGTCTCTGACATATACTGACTGTGTAACCCTGTGCAAATCATGTAAACTCTCTAAGACTAAATTACTTTACTAAATAAATCAGTGAATGTGCCAATCTGTATTAACAGATGTCACCAGGAGTTCCCTACACCAAAGAAATCACTCCTATCCTTGGAATCAGCTGGTGGTATAGTGGATAGAGCATTGAACCTGAAGGGAGGAAGACCTGAGTGCAAATCCAGCCTAAGACACTCACTAGCTGTAGTTTCTGGACTAATCCCTTAGCCTCCGTTGGCCTCAGTTTCCTCAACCATAAAATGGAAATAACAATAGAACCTACGTCTCAGGGTTGTTGTAAAGATCAAATGAGATAATATTTTTAAAGCACTTAGCGCTGTGCCTGGGGGATAAAAGATGCCTGACTAATGCTGCTAGCTTCCCTATCCACATCCTATAATTATAATAATGAGATTCACAATATATTGCTGTTTTCCCCCTTCATGTCCTCTGAATCATTTTTTAAAATTTCTAACAGCTTTAGTGAGATTTTCTTTTCTCTTCTTTCCATTCCTTTTGCTTCCTCCTCTATCCTTTTCCTTCCTTCTACTTTCCATATCTCCTTTCTATCTTTGTTCCTTTTTCTTTCTCTTTCTCTCTTTCTTTCTTTCCTTCTTTTTTCTCCTTTCTTCTCTCCCTCCTTTCGCATCTTTTCTTCCTTTCCTTTCCTGTCCAGTCCTTTCCTCTCCTGTCCTGTCCCGTCCTGTCCTGTCCTGTCCCGTCCTCTCCTGTCCTGTCCCGTCCTGTCCTGTCCTGTCCCATCCTGTCCTGTCCTGTCCCATCCTGTCCTATCCCATCCTATCCTATCCTATCCCATCCTAATCATGAAGACAACAGAGTGCTGTTTTACATGTGTGTTCTAACTTCCTCATAATAAATTTTCAATGTCTGTCTTCATTACTCTCATCACTAGCAGAATGCAATGGAGATACACTGTGGATGTCACTATGCCTATCTTGTATCCTGGGGCCAACTGTCCTGGCCTCAGATGACAAATGGGATTTGGGTAAGGATTCTACCCACAGGAACTCCAGAGGTATTTTGCAAAGCAGGCTGCCCCCACCGTGCATCCGTTTGGGAATGTTCAGGGGATCCCTTTCCAAAATTCAAGCATCATGCCGGAAATTCCAGAGGCTATTAATACTGCCTGTGTATTTACGTTCAAGACTTGGCAAGGGAATGAGGTATGAAGTGCAGAGTCTGAGCAGAGATGATACCATGAATGCTGGCTGCAGAGCAGGCGGATGACTTGGCTTTGGCAGGAATGCTCTCTTCATTCTCTTTGGGTCAGTAGCAAGAGACATATGTCCCACTTTGCTTCCCTTTCCCGTGTCCCTATAGCTCCATCTTTCTTTGTTCTTTTCAAGCTTCCCCTCCCCTCTAATTTTTGTTTCCTCTAAAAGACATCTGCAGCAAAGCTATATTTCCAGCTTTTCAAAACCAGACTTGTTTCTTGATGAAATTAAGTATCACTCAATTCAAGGAGGTCAATTTTATGCTTCTGCCTCCAATTCTATCCAATCAATTCCAACAAGTGTTTTTTAAGTCCCTCATAAATGCCAGGCACTGGAGGTACAATATTAAAATTAAAGTGTCTCAGAGATATAAATGCTCACACTAAAAATTTAATAATTGGCTATTATGAATTTGTACAAGCCAGATCCAGTTCACTACTGAGCCAAACACAACATTGGTGAAAGCCACTAGAAATATACAGATATATCTCTACATAGATCTCTGTCTCTCTCTACTCATGTATGTCATATATATTATATACATGTGTATCCACATATGCATGTGTATATATGTATATGCATATGTATTTATTTAAAAGGCATCTCAGAATTCTTAGTCTAATTGTTAACTTTTGGAAGACCTTGTATATATTATGTTACTGAAGGGAATAAGGTTAACATAAGATTGTGATGTTGTGTGCTACAGTGACATTACACAATATTATAACAAATATGTTGTGGTTTGGGGTTTTGTTTTGAGTGGGGAGGGGAGATTGTTAAAAAAAGACATTCCTGTTCTAAGAACAAAATTAACATCACACGATTCTTCATGCAGTTAAATAAAAGAAGTCTGCTAAGTCGAGGCCTTGCAATGACTGTAAGTTCTTGCATTTGATTCTGAGCTCCTTGAGGACAGGGAATGTCTTTTGCCTCTTTTTGTATCCCCAGAACTAAGCCCAGTGCCTGGTACATGGAAGGTGCCCAATGAATATTTATGGATTGGTCAAAAGTGGAAAAGGCATTTAATGTTGAGTCAAAGGACTTGGGTTTGAATCCTGGCTCTGTTATCTACTATCTTTGTGATCTTGGATCATAGGACCATAGATTTAGAATTGAAAGAGAGCTTAGAATTCATCAAGTCTGGCCACCTCATTTTCCTTTTTTTTTTGGAGGGGAGAGGGCAGGGCAATTAGGCTTAAGTGACTTGGCCAAGGTCACATGGCTAGTAAGTGTTAAGTGTCTGAGGCTGGATTTGAACTCAGGTCCTCCTGACTCCAGGGCCGCTGCTCTACTCACTGTGCCACCTAGCTGCCCTCAGCCACTTCATTTTAAAAATTAGGAAACTGGGGTACAGGGAAGTTACATGACTCACCTAAGGTCACAAAAGTAGTAAGTTTCAGTGGTAGGATTTGGAGCAAGTCCTCTGACTCCAGAATCAATATTCTACTTTCTGTCGCCTCTCCAGGCATTAAAACATCCAGAACCTCAATTATTTCATTTATGAAACACAGATAATAAATAATAGCACCTACCTCTCAGGATTGTTGTAAGGATGAAGTGAGACAATATCTGTAAAACATTTTGCAAACTTTGTAGTGCCATATAAATGTCAGCTATCATCTCCCTTCATTCTATAAACTTGGACTAGATGACCTTTAAGGTCCCTAGAGAGCTGGACTCTACATATTCAGATCATCTTAATTTCCACTCTGTTGTTAAAGGATATTTACATGGTCAGCTTCAGAGCATTCATGGGTTGATCAGCTCTGGGTTTACATCTGTCCCGTAGACCAGAAAACATCTCTCCTTTTCACTTTTTTTCACCTTGTACACATAGGTGATGGTATTTTGTGCCGCTGAAATTCCCATGAAATGGCAGAGTATCCAACTTTTTTTTTTGAGTGTTGCAATGTTTCGACAATGACACGAGCAGTAATTTTGTGGGTTTTGCAACTGTAATTACTATGTGCCTAAAGTTCTGGCTTAGTTCCCAAAACACTCAATTTTCAAACTTGGGAAAGGGATCAAAACATTTTCAAAATATATAATACCATGAAGCAAGCAAACCATTCCCTAACTTTCATACCTCTTGGATAAACATCAAAGTGATCAATAAGGAAGAAACGTTCTCTAATTGGCTGAGCACATTTCTAACATGTTAACCCTTAGTGTTCTATACATCACACTGGATCAGCTAAATGTTTGGCAGATTTTCCCAGACCTGTATTAAGAGGTAGTGCTAACCATTCTCTGTCACCTTCTGACTTCCAAACTCTTTTTGAAACTTCCTTTTAGTCATATCCCCTAAGCCAAATTCATGAGACTTTTCTATTCCCATAAACACAGTGATAGAGATCATAAAAAAGTTGATGACTGGAAAAGAAGATGAACCAGTTATGTATTAAGAGCGATTCTCAACCTTTGGGTCGTGACCCCTTTGGGGGTCACCTAAGACCATTGGAAAACACATATATCCGATGGTCTTAGGAGCCTCCTCTATCCATTTCCAGGCGGTTCTGCCCACATGCAGATACGCCCACATATGCGTATTAAAGGGTTGCGGCATTAGGAAGGCTGAGAACCACTGCATTAAGAGAAAAACAACTAGGTGGCATGCGGATAGAGTGCTGGACTTGGAGTCAGGAACACCTGAGCTCAAGTTCTGTCTTAGATGCTTGCTAGTTGTATGACCCTGGACCATGTTATTTATCTGTTCTACTTTTCCTCGAGGAAGATCTTAGACTCTCTTTCTGTCTCTGTCTTTGATATCTCATTGTCAATAGGAAAGTTTCTTCAATCTGTATGGTCTTAAAACACACATATAAATATAAACATACATATGAATATATACATATAGATAGGTCTATAAATATATACATATACACAGGCATATATGTAAACATATATACATATAAACATGCAATATGATATGCATATAATTTCTTTGATTTCTGTTTTGCAATTGAAGGTTCAATGGGTTAATTTTCTGTCTGTGTTCATTGTGGAACTGGTATTTGGTGGGAAGGGAATCAAGTCTTGGATATAATGCTTGAATTCTTCCTTTCCCTATTAAGGAACAGCAATCAGGAAGTTAGCTTGAACCTAAAAATTTCATCCCCTAGAGACTAATACTATTTAAGGGAACAAAAATATATAATTCTAGTTCAGTACTCACTCTCTGTGAGGAGAACAGAGTGGTCAATCTCTGTTGTTAATAGCTTCACTTTCTGGCAGGAATCAAAGTCTCCCTTGGAGAAAGGTGATGATGATGATGGAAGGAGAAGTTAGAGAAGTCTATTCTTTCTCCCTTGTGAGCTACATACATGATATCCCTTACTACATGAAAAAAAAAATCAACATGTTGGCCATGTCTGAAAATTGTCTCATTTTTCAAGGTCTGTTTCATTATTTCTCTGACAGGAGGTAGTGAGCATGATTCATCATCAGTCTTCTGGGATCCTGATTGGTCATTGTATTAATCAAAGTAGTTTTTGAGTCTTATTTACTTTATAAGCCCTTATTCTGTACCAGGCACTGTGTTAAGCACTGGGATTGAAAAAAATGGCAAAAACATGACATTTACAGAGTAGTTAGGAGGCAGTCTGAAAGGGGAAGGTGTGTAGCTGGGTGGGTTAGAAAGGCCTCTGTATAAGGTGAAATGTGCCCAGACTTGAAAGAAGCCTAAGGGATAGAGGTGAGGGGCCCAGAGAATGTGGAGGACAGATAGGGCAGAGACTCACAGAATGCAGATGGACTGTTACGTTTGGGGAATTGAAAGTAGGTCAGTGTGTGTGAAGATGAGTAAAATGTAAAAAGACTAGAAAGGTGGGAAGGGTCTGTCTGAGAAAGGATAAACAGAGGAGTTCATAGTTGATCCTGGAGGTATTGGCCACTGGAGTTCATTGAACAGGAAGGAATAATGTGATCAGACTTAAAAGAAAATCACCTTGACAGCTGAGTGGAGGATGGCTTTCCAATAGGAAGATATCTGAAGAGTTAAAAAAAAAAAATCTGGTAGAAAAGATCAAGTGAGAATTCATGAGACCTTAGTGGTATACTGGGCAGTTAGATGGAAGACTCATCTTCCTAAGTTCAAATCTGGCCCCAGATGGGTTAGCAGTATGACCCTGAACAAGCCACTTAATCCTGTTTGCCTGTTTCTTCATCTATCAAATAAGATGGAGAAGGAAATGACAAACCACTCCAGTATCCCTCCTAAGAAAACCCTAAACGGGGTCATGAAGAGTCACAGATGACTGAAAAACAACTTAAGAATAACAACCATCACAAAAATGGTGTGCTGGAAAATGTTTAACCACTAGCTCTCCTATACATACATACATACATACATACATACATACATACATACATATATACATACATATATATTTGTGTGTGTGTGTGTATATATGTATATATGTGTATATATATATATATATATATATATATAATGATACACTTGTAAATGTAATCCAACTTAGTAACATTTCTTCTATCACTATATTAAGTCTAGATCATAAACAGAACAATCAATCAAGCCCTGATTTGTAGAGTTTGTTGATTTCTGAGGCATAGATGCCCACACTGGAAATTCAACAATTGGTTCTCTAGAGTTGGTTGGAACAGACTTTAGCACTCCCCTGGATGAATTCTGAGAATGTTGAGAATTCGGGTGGTAACTATGTGATTGGAGAGAAGAGTATGTATAAGACAGAAGATGTGAAGGTAGAAACAAGATTTGTCAATGGATTGGATATGCCATGGTACAAATTGCTCTCATTTTACTCACTATGGTCAAATTAATTCAAGAGTCTTAGAGGTAAGCCTTTAGTTCAAAGATTTATGGAGAGATTTGTATAAGAAGTGCATGGGATAAGAAGACATGAAGAGCCATCAATCTGCAACAGTGGAAAGTGTGCTCCTGTCAATGAGGTCATGGAAGTATTGAAGTTTGGAGTGTTTTGAAAACAAGCAGCTGGTGGTGCAGTGGATAGCAAGCTGGTGCTGGAGTCAGCAAGACCTGGGTTCAAATTTGTCCTCGGATGCTTACCAGCTGTGTAGAGGTCTGAGCAAGTCGCTTGATCTTTCTCCATCAGTTCTTTTGGTGCAAAACGGAAGTCATAATAGCACCTGCTTCCCAGGATTAGTGAGATAATGTTTGCAAAATGCTTACCACAGGGCCTGAAATATAGTAGACACTTGATAAATGCTTGTTCCCTTCCTTCCTCCTTTCCTCCCAGTCTGATGGTTTTCCCTACTTTCTTTAATTTAAGTCTGAATTTTGCAATAAGAAGCTCATGATCTGAGCCGCAATCAATTCCAGTTCTTGTTTAACTGACGGTGTAGAGCTTCTCCACCTTTGGCTGCAAAGTATGTAATCAATCAGATTTTGACATTAGCCATCTGGTGATGTCCATGTGTAGAGTCTCCTTTTGGGTTGTTGAAAAAGAGTGACGTGTGTGTGTGTGTGTGTGTGTGTGTTTGTGTGTGTGTGCGTGTGTGTGTGCGCGTGTGTGTGTGTGCATGCATGTGCATAAAATAAAAAAAATATTTTAATATAATTTTTTTCCTACATAAATCCCTCTTCAGGGAACCATCTCTTTTTTTATTTTTAGCAAAGAATAAGAAAGGAAGGAGAGAAAAAAGGTAGCAAAACTGGCATATCAAATAAGTCTGTTAGCATATGCCATGTTCTACACCTGGAGTCTTGCACCTCTGCAAAGAAGGAAAAGAGGTATATTTTCTCATCTCTTTTGTTTTTAAAGGCCAATCTAGTCATTATCATTCTAAAATATTTCATTTCATTGTTTTGTTTGTTTTTATCCTCTTCATTTACATTGTTTCAGTCATGATGTATATTCATCTTTTTTTTTTCTGGTTCTGCTTGATTAACTTGGCGTCAGTTTGTACAAGCTTTTCCATAATTCTCTGAAATTTTCCTAGTTGTCATGGTGAAGTAATACATCATTATACCTATATAATATTTGGTTTAGCCATTACCAATTGATGAGACCCATTTAAAAAACATCAATATTCTCCTGGCACTGTATGCCTCCAAGCCCTGAAACACGACAGTCTCTGAAGCATTAAAATAAAAAAGCAGCCAAAAGTCAATAGAGAGGTGCATGGTGGGTTTGAGCAGACTGTGCCATGTTGCAAACAAAGGGTCAAGTAAGAGAAGGGAAGTCAAGGATAAAATCAAGAACAACACGTATCACTAAAAAGATTTGCTACTCATTTGTTGAGAGTCAGGCAGAAATAAACAAATTTTCATTATTTCAGGAGAAACTGAGGAAGGGCTCCAGAATGTTGGTTCTATCCTCTATAGCAAATTTACAGGAGGACATGCAATACAGGTTTACCTGGAATGGGAATATGTGGATAAGTGGTATCATTGGAAATAATATCCATACTGATAAAAATTTAAAAATACCAATTTCTCCTTTTGGCTTTTAAAGTTTCTCACAGTCTGACCTCATCCTGACTCTCCAGGATGGTGATGAATGAATCCTACTCTCCCATTCTGAAGTCCAGTCAAATTGACCTTCTCTCTGTTCCCCATATACATTACTCCTTTTCTCCTCTCTATGCCTTTGCAATAGCTATCCTCTATATGTGAATGCACATCTGCTTCCATCACAAGTACCAACTTTTCTCAAGCAACTGATTCAGGGTGCTCATGTGGGGGCAGGACAGATGGCAAGATGGTGGTAGGCTGACTGGATTGATGTCTGGGAGGCATTGTCTGGAACTTAGCTGGATTTAGTGAGCTAAATAAGTTCATGTTTAGTTGTCAATCAAGATGGCTCTGCTCTGGGGTGAGAGCTCCAGAGTTGAGTAAATTCACTTCCTCAGGGACCAGGGCACAGAATCTGGAGGTCTAGTTTAGAGGTGGTGATGTGGGAGGTGGGGGAGGGGGAGAAACAAACCAAATGTATCAACCACAAACCATCTCTATCTCTGCTTGTGCCTCTAGCTCTAGCTGTAGCTAGAGATCTTTCCAGACCTGTACCCATATTGACATCATCCATATCTATAGATCGGTGGTGCATTAAATAGAGCCCTGGACCTAGGATCTAGAAGATCTGAGTTAAATCCAGCCTCAGACACTTCCTAGTTGAGCGACACTGAGCAAATCACTTATCTCCATTTACCTCAGTTTTCTCATCTGTAAAATGGAGGTAATAATATCACCTACCTCCCAGAGCTGTAAGAATCGAATGAGGTAATATTTTAAAAGTACTTAGCACAGTGGTAAGCTCTTTTAAAATACTTAGCACATAGTAAGCTCTATATAAATGTTAGCCATTATTTGTATCGATATCCAGATAGATACCTGCAACCTATGTCATCTCCTCATATATGTCTATGTATGTATATATAGTATTGGGTTGGCATTACACATATATACATATTAGAATATTGAGTGTGTGTGTGTGTGTGTGTGTGTGTGTGTGTGTGTGTGTGTGTGTGTGTGGTGGAGTGGATAAAGGCCTGGCCATGTAGTCAGAAGATTTGGGTTCAAATCCTGCCTCAGACTCTTATCAGCTGTATGACCCTGGGCAAGTCACATTTTTCTTCATCTGCAAAATAGAGATTAATAATAGTGCCTACCTCTCAGGGCTGTTGTAAGGCTCAAATGAGATAATATTTGTAAAATACTTTAGAAATCTTAAAGTGTCATATAAATTAGATAATTATATAAATTATTATATGCATATTATATAATATATATGTTATATAAAGTGTCATATAAATTAGATAATTATATAAATTGTTATATATATTATATAATATATGTTATATAAAGTGTTATATAAATTAGATAATAGAAAAATGTTTTGTGGTACACATACATATGCACGTGTATATTACATATATGTGTATGCATACACACATATATACACATACACATACACATACACATATATAACATATATACATGGACCCTTTGCTTCCCCCTGCCTAGAACATAACCCTCTGTACCAGTTCTCCAGAACCCATACATATATGTATATGCTTATGTACATATACATATATATGTATATGTCTGTACATATAAGTAGTATACACACTTACAAACCATAAATAGCACCCATGTGCTAAAGAGATTGTGAAGCAGGAGCAAAAAGGTGATGAAAACATCTTTGTGTGTGCTTAGAACATAGATCATGTACAACAGAAAAGCATCCACCCTAAATATTTGCTATACATCTGTTAACTCTGATGAGCAGCTTACCCAACAGAAGCTGCCATTGTGTGTCACAAGGATGCCTCTTGGTAAGAAATATTTCCATCTTGAGCTCTGTTCATATAACCCTAAGAAGCATTCGACCCCCAGCCATCACTGCCAGAGTAGTTCTGGGTGCAGAACAAGAGCCTATGAGCATATAGATTTGTGAGGGCAGGAGAGCTGCTGATAGATGAGGCAAACATGTGCTGTTAAGCCAGTATGTCAAGTGAAGGTGGAAAGAATTTTATTCTTCATGTGCTGTGGACAAACTACAGCCTTTTTCAGTAGCTCTAGTTTCATTAGACACACCCAAGCCACAGTAAAACAGTACTCTAAGACCAACAGCTGTCTCTTTAGCAACTTGATGTGGCATAACTTCTTCCCACCTGATCTTTTTATTTTTCCGTTCAGGGATCAAATACTTCTTGGTTTCTGGGTCAGTTTTCCAACATACTGTTGGACTGAAAGAGCCATTGATTTTCCCTTTGGAGTGGAATCCCTCAGATCTTATGAGGTCTAGGTAAGGACTGGGTCAAGTACCCTGAAAGAGAGCATCTTAATATACATGAATTTCCTTGCCATCATTGTGATGTAGTAGGCTCACCAATTGTTCTGAAAATGTTCTATTTTCCATACAACCAAGAAGTTAAAATTCCTGAGATACAGGTCTGACCATGCCTTTTCCCTGCTCAAAATTCTTCAGTGGTTCCTTATCACCTTAAGGCTGAATTATGAACAATTCAGTCTGGCATTTAAAACCTTCCATGGAATGGCTCACCAACATATTATCTTCTTCCCATATTCTAGGCAGAAGCTAGATGGTACAGTGGATAGAGCTCTGGGCTTAGAATCAGGAAGACTCATCTTTATGGGTTCAAATCTGGTCTCAGACACTTACTGGCTGTGTCACCCTGGGCAATCCCTTAACCCTGTTTGCCTCAGTTTCCTCAAATGTAAAATGAGCTAGAGGAGGAAATGGCAAACAAGTTCAATATCTTTGCCAAGAAAACCCCAAATGGCATCATAGACAGTTGGACATGACTGAAACAACTCAACAACCACAACATATGCTTTGTTTCAAGGAAACTGGCCATTAACTATTGCCGAAAGTGGTATTTCCATCTCTTGCCTTTGCTCAGGCTGTTTCCCATGCCTAAAATGTACTTCTTCATCATCCCAACTTCTTAGAATCACAAGATTAAGAAGTCACTGAGTCCAGCCCACTCCTTTTACAGGTGAAGAAACTGAGGCCCATATCTAGTAAGTGACAGGGCCATGACTAGAAACTAAGTGCTTTGAGAGTCAGATCCATTTAGAAAGTAGGGACTTTCCTTGAATTTATATAACACAGAAGACAACCAAGCTATATTGGGAATAGCTTCTAAAATGGGAAAAAAATCTATTTAGTGATCAAAGGATGGTTGGTTAAGTAGAATTCAAAAACCTGCCATATTTACTTGAATTTTGAATGACGTCAACTCCCATGAGGGGACAATTACAGACTTTAAGATTAACTCTGGGGCATCTAGGTGGTACAGTGGATAGAACACAAGCCCTGGAATCAGGAAGACCTGGATTCAAATCCAGCCTCAGACACTTACTAGTTGTGTGACCCTGGCACATTCACTTAACTCTGATTGCCTCACCAAAAAAAAAAAAAGTAAAAGGTTAGCTCTTCACAGTCTCTTTGGCAAACAAGATCTGTTGATGAATGATCATAGAATCCGGCAAAGAACAGGGTGAAGAATTCAAAGTAACAGCAGTAAATAGGCTCTCTTCATTTATCATTAAGCAAAAACCTATAAGAATCAGGAGGATGTAGCAGATAAAGAACTAATCTCTAAACCAGACAGCCCTGGGTTCGAGTGTGCCTCTGAATGGAGGTCACAATGGATGTGTGACCTTACTTACTCTCCCTCTAAAAGTATGTAATTTACTGAGGACTATTCTACATTGGTAGAAAGAGTTTCTTCATATAAGAAATAAATACCTGTCTCATAACTGATTTGTATTGTATACTGAATAAATATTTTTACTACTCCCTTTGGGGAGCCTCTAGACATAAATCAATACCTAAACCTTGAAAAAAATTTCACCAAGGAGAAAAGCAATGAGCCAAAGAGTATGAGAAAAGGACATCAAATCCCTCTCATAAAGGCCAGGCCTCCTTAGGGTTGTATTCAGTATAGATTATTTATATGGATCCCGAGCAAAGGGAGAGCGAATCAGTGTAGTGCTCCAGTCCCTTAGGCCTGCTGGGGATTTCTAATGTCAGAGCCATGAGTGGATTTCTTAAAGCCATCATCATATAGATATATCTCATATATTTGAAAGGAGGGCACATCATGGATTTAGAGCTAAAAGGGACCTTAGAGCCACTATGGTCTCATCTCCTTATTTTACAGTGAGGAACAGGTCTAGAGATGTTAAGTGAGTTGCCCAGGGTTACACAGGTAATAAGTAGCAAAGCTGGGATTTCAACCCATCCTTGACTTAAAAACCCAATTGTCTTTCCACTCCACTATGCTCCCTTGTGCCAATCTTTAACAAGTTCTCTTCTCTCTCCCTCTCTCTCTTTCTCTTCTCTTCTCTTCTCTTCTCTTCTCTTCTCTTCTCTTCTCTTCTCTTCTCTTCTCCTCTCTTCTCTTCTCTTCTCTTCTTCCCTTCCTCCCTTCCTTCTTCCTTCCATTTCTCTTTGTTTCTCTTTTTCTCCTTCTTTTTTCTTCTCCTAGCAGTTAAACTATCTCCTTTGATCTTATTTATTTATTTATTTATTTATTTTTTGCTTTTTGGAGGGGGGAGGGCAGGGCAATTGGGGTTAAGTGACTTGCCCAAGGTCACATGGCTAGTAAGTGTTTTTAAGTGTCTGAGGCCGTATTTGAATTCAGGTCCTCCTGACTTCAGGGCCGGTGCTCTATTCACTGCACCAACTAGCAGTCCTACCTTTTTTATTCTTATACGCATTTGTTCTTTATATCTTCCTTCAAGTTTCTCTTTTTTATTTATCATGCACATATTTTACATGTACCTAGTTATCTATATATTGTCTCCTTGATTAGACCGCAAGCTCCTTGAGGGTGGGGACTGTTTCTGCCTTTCTTTGTAAGTCCAATTCTTAGCACTCAGTGCTGGGCACATATTCAGAACTTAGTGTAGTAAATGCTTTTTGAGTGACCACATCAGACCAAGAAGGTGCTTAAGGATCTTTCTGGAACGTAATGCAATCACTGAATGGAGCACTGGGGCTGAAGTCAGGAAGACCTGAGTTCAAATCACACACACACACACACACACACACACACACACACACACACACACACACACACGCACACACAGAGTAATATGTATCTATCATTCTATCTATCTTTCTATCTATTTATCTATCTATCATCTATCTATCCATCCATCTATCTATCTATCATCTATTTATCCATCTATCTTTCTATCTATCTATCATCTATCTATCCATCTATCTATCTATCTATCTATCTACACATATACACACACGAATATATATATGTATATATATATGCATATATATATGTATAAATGAGATAATTTTTGTAAAACACTTAACATGGTGCCTGGTAGACAGTTGCCATTTAATAAATGCTTGCTTCTTTCTTTCCTTCCTCGAGCAGATTTGAGTCTACCATATCCCAGGAGACCTTAGGAGACCAATAAAAATGATCAATACTACATGACATATGGGAATGCATATGAAGCAATACCGAGTGCAGACAGCAAAATCAGCACCAAATTATACAGATGAACTAGAACTTTTTCTTTTTGGTCAGGACCTGTGGTTTCATTGATACATGGAACTTCTAATGAGAAGATGCTCTCTGTCAAGGGAGGCTCACAACTTTGCTGCAACTAAGCCTCAAAGGAAGTTGCCTGACGTGATGGCACAGAGACATGTATAGTTTCCTGTTGTCGCAAAGGCTACCTGTGTGTCAGAGGCGTGTCTTTGGCTCTGAGATCAGTGTTTCTATCTACTTTGCCTCTTGACTACAATTGTGAAAAAAAACACAATAGTGGCAGTGACAGAAAATCTGGGAAAAAATACACATTACAAACCTGTTTCAGAAAAGGACGCAGACACAAAGAGGAAGTTTTTGTTAACATATTGTTAGAATGTAAAGATATGCTTTAAAAGCCAAATAAAACAAGGGGGTTGAATTTCCTGTACAAGTTTTTCAAAAATCTGGTTTATGTATTTGAATGTTTGTGTTTTGTGTGCCCGAGTCTATAATTTTAAAATAGAATCATAGGAAGTGAGTTTTATGTTGATAGTATTATAGGATCAGCTATAGCGCAAACTTGATAGAGAAAGGTGGGCTGCAAGAAATTACTTAACCCATCCTACAATGGGTTAAGTCAACCCATTTATAAGTTAGTAAGCATTTCTAAAGTATCTGTACTAGTGTTGGTTATGTAAAGACAAAAATGAAACAGTTCCTGCCCTCGAGGAGCTTACAGAATTATATTAGCCTCTGCACACATACCATCCCCTTCTGAAAATTATGGATATTGTGGATATACTGAGTTAGAACCACCCTCTTGAAAGTGGACTGATGATGCAGTGATTTTCAGTGGTGGCATAGACTTATTTTGGGATAGAGAGAGTGTAATAGAAATGATGGATAAGCATGATGAAAATAAACTGCGTAGGATAGGATCTCTTAACCTTTTTGGGGCATGTACCATGTTGGCTGTCTAGTGAAACCTGTGGATCTCTTTTCAGAATAATGCTTTTAAATGTATAAAATATGTAGGATTACAAAGGAAACCAAATATAATGAAATACAGTTAACAACATTAAAAAAATACAAGTTCATTAGATCCTGGATTCAAAGCCTCTACTCTAGGGCATCCCATCCCTAACTTTGTTTCCCTATGGAGCATCTGTGACATAAGCACTTTCCATACTACCTGCTATTCTGCATTATTCGAATATCATCACCAAAGCAGAATGCCAAATCAGACATCCGTGATTCCATGGCAGGCATAATGTAGAGCTAAAATAAAAACCACCTGCTACATGTAGATTAAAATACCTAGACTAGGATCAGAATGTGACTAGAGCAGCTCAACAAAGAAACAGACTATTGAGGAGAGAAAAGACTCATCAGTGAAGTTTCATTGTCTCTCCATGGGATCATTTCCTGGCTGTTCTGTGATCAGGTACTGCAGGTGGAAGGTGTGATATACAGCCTTGCTCTCTTAAAGCATAACCATTCCTGAAGCCAGGCACCTGCAGGGATTGTCTCTCCCTGTGTTTCTAACCTCCAGGTACTTCAATGAAAACCATCAGTCATAAGGATAACTCAGAAATGAACACATCAACCTCATTTGGAGCTAGAATTTAACAACCCAGAACTTGCTTTCATGTATATATGTGTATATATATATATATATATATATATATATATATATATATATATATATATATATAATGCAGATAACTAGTATTACTTGGCAATATAACAATTACTCCTGCCATGAAAGAAGCCTTTTATCTACATCTTCCATGAGAGCATGTTCATTCTCACAAGTGAAGTCAGTAGCATAAACCTTGCAGGTGCAGCATTTCTATGACCATACATATCTTATAGCTTTGTTCCATCAAAAAAAGCAAAATGATAAAAGACACCGTTGGTAGCTCTGGAGCTCTATGGATAAAGGCAGTACTGATGAGCTGCATAAAGCAATGTTCACCATCAGCATAATATCCTCCTTTCCAGCTAAGGGGTCCAAAGTGTTCATTTTCTTTTTCAGGGCTTTGTAAATTTAAACCTCTTAACAGGAAGCATAGGTTGTTATCCTATAAAATGAATTGACTGGAGGTTTGCTACAGCTTGATTTTTCTGCTATAAGGGTAGTAAGAAAGATCTGAGGGTTGCATTTGACTCTGTTCTCTTCTTAAAGAAGCCATTTGTGGTAACATGGGACCATGGTCTTGCACACAGTTTAGATGTATACATTCTGTCCTGTGCGTAGAACTTTGTCCGTTTGTATTACCCATCACTTAAGGCTTCCATAAAACCACTGGGACTGTTCATTCAGACTTCAGATTTACCAAGTTGCGGACTGATAATTACTTCCTTACCCCCTTTCCCCGTTATCATCCAGCCTGATGTAGGCTCAGATTCTATCTCTATTGCTTGCTAGCTGTGTCATGATCCTAAGAAATTTATTCAACTTCCAAATATTTCAAAGAACTTGTTACTGAGTAGTTCTGGTAGCATCCAACTCTTCGTGACCCCATTTAGGGTTTTCTTGGCAGAGACACAGGAGTGGTTTGTCATTTACTTCTATAGCTCATTTTACAGATGAAGAAACTGAGGCAAACAGGGTTAAGGTACTTGCCCAGGGTCACACAGCTAGTAAATGTCTAAGGCTGGTTCTGAACTCAGGTCTTCCTGACTCGAGGTGTAATGCTCTATGCACTGCACCACCTAGCTGCCCATTAGGGAAGTAGATGACAACCCCAAACAAGGATTCGTTGCCCAAATGTTAGGACTGTCCTAAACTTGAGTGAACTGCCTTCAGATTAGGGCTCCTGGAGTACACAGAGTTTATGGATAGATTTTCGGGACTGAATTTGGATGTGGAAAAAGATGTATCTTTATTTCAACATCACATGTTTCTTTTGTAATGCATGTATTTTATTTTTTGCATTTAAAATAATGATTCTAAGGAGACTTGGGCAGCTTCACCAGTCTGTCAACTGGGTCCATGACACAAAAATATTAAAGATTCTTGCTCTAGGAACCACTAGTTCCCCCAGCAGAAGCTACATGACTATTCACCCTGATGTTATAAATGAGCTTCATGCTTTGGGTAGAGCTTAGATAATAATTATAATTGCCCCTTCAGGTCTTTTCCAGCTTCTAATATGCTATTGTGTTAGAGAGTTTATCAAAGGGAATATCTCACAAGTACCTTCCCATGAGGTCTTACTAGGCTCCCCTCCCCTCCCTGTCTGACTGCTTGTGGATAAAAAATCAACCAAACAAACAAACAAAACCCTGGTCTGCCTATGGGACGTATGTATTTGGGGAATGAAACTTACAGCACCCTCCCTTAGATCCAAATCCTTTCTTCAGCACGGAGAACACAAATGCATTTTTTTTTCTTGGCAGAGAAAAAGTACATCTTAAAATTTTAAATATTTTTAAATAGACTTCTGAAAAATAAACCTGTCCAAGAAAATCCCAGGTAAAGGAACAAAATGGGAATCCTAAATAACAGTTGCTCAACATTGGACTCTATTTGTCCCTACATTTCTTCCTCTCAGATAGAAACTGTCTTCAACAACACTTTGCACCCAAAACAACAAACCTTTTATTAAAATCCTCTGGCAGGCAAGCAGAAGTAGCACTAGCAAAAAACTGGCCAAATCCCTAATTGCTCCCTGAGGAGCAGGACTCATTACACGTAACACATCCCTCTTCAAGCATCATGTTCTATCTCCTGTACAATACAGATCTTGGTAACTTAATTCTTTTTAATCATCACCTTCCATCCTGAGATGATGTTGTTATGGATCACATATTCTAAGCAGAAGAGAGCTCAGCAAAACTTTTCCTGGTTACCTGGGCAATTATGGACAGATGGCGAATTGAACTGGTGATTTTGAAAGTTTTTGCTCCCCAGAATTGCTACTTTGCCACGTGCTACCCTGATGGATAACAGGGTGTTTGGTGCTGAGTGTCTTCTAAGGATTAAGAGGTACAGGGATTCCCCGAGCTGCCAACATCCTCCCTACACATACAATTCTACATTTAGATGACTAGTTCATAATACATCAGCTTCTCTCACTCAGCCTGAGCATTCCCCTTCCACTTCTCTCTTTTTTGTCTGCTCTCTCCCTACCTTCCGTCCGTTGCCTCCATCCCCCATCCACCAAGCTCACTCCCAGACCAGACCTGCAACCTAATGTACTACTCAAGGGAAAAAAATCCCACTGGATATCTCTTCCCTACCAATCTTCTTACTACCCCCTAAAATGATAGTGAATACCATGCCCCCTCTTCATACCAGGCAAACTTTTCCTCAAAGTATATTTTTTCAACTTCTCAGGCAAACCTCCTACCTTCTCTTCCTTTGTTTTTATCTAATTCTCTTCATTATTCTTGCCTGGTAAAAAGATCCCACTCATGGTTAAAGACTCGAGGGTGTGCTGGTAAATATTTAACAACCAGCTTTACTGTACCACAGGACATACATACTTTTAAGTTTGATATGTATTCTTAATATTTTTTCTATTACTTTGTTAAGCCCAGAAATCAATAAAACCATAAATTGAACCTTGATTTGTACTTATTTTCTAGGTGTAAATGGTCTAACTAAAAATTTAACAATTGATTTTTGCCAAGCCTATGAGCTGACTCCAGTAATCCCTAGAAAGCATGAGTTGTGAAAGTGACTGAGAGGCATCAATGAAGACAAAGTTCCTAAGTTTTGAAGTGATGTCAGATTTCAGTCAATCAGACAATAAACATTTATTTAACACTCCATACCAGGGACTGTGCTAAGAGCCAGGGGTATGGAAAGAGGCAAAAGAGAAGGAGCTCACACCAATGTAGGCAGCTCATTTAGTTCTTTGAAAAATGGTTTCCTCAGCTATAAAAGGAGAGCTTTGGGTTGGAATGACTTCTAAGGACTTTTCCTGGTCTAATTCTAGGAATCTTGAGACTACCTCCCTTTGCCCTCCCTTCTTTCTCCCTCTCCCCTTTCCCTCCCCATACCTTCTTCTTCTCCCTCTCCCCTCCTCTTTTCTCCCCCTCCCCCTCTTCCCCTTCCTCCTCATCCTCTTCCTTCTTCCCCTCCTTCTCCTTCTCCTTCTTCTCCCACCTCCCACCCCTGTGGGCTCCTTGACAAGCAGGGACTGGTGTGTGTGTAAGGGTGGATTAGAACATCCCTTAGAGCTTCTGATCATACAATGGTCAGCAACCTGGACAGACCAGAGTATTTTCCATTCAGCTAGGCATGTGACCTTTATGTCATTGAGGCAGTCAGATGCAGTACTTACCCATTTCTCTCCCCCCCGCCCCTCCCCTTTTCATCTTTGGGGAAAATGGGAAGAGTTAAAAGCAGGCCTCAGACCTAGGATGGGGGGATGCCAGTATATCCATGTAGCCTGTTCTCTCCCACTAGGACCTACTGGAAAACATGTTCAATGGACAGAGTAGATATCATTTAGTCAATGTACATTTATTATATGCCAGACACTGTTCTCAGTGATGGGGGGTACAAAGGAAAGCAAAAGCAAACAAAGAAACCAAACAGTCTGTGTTCTCAAGGAACCCACAGTCTAATGGGGGAGAAAACACAAGACAACTTTGTATAAACAAGTCACACTCAGGATAAATTGGGCATCATCTCCCAGGAAAGGCATTAAGATTGAGGGAAGGACCTCTTGTAGAAGGGGGGGACGTTGCCCGAGACTTGAAGGACGCGAGGGAAGCCAGAAATTAGAAATGAGGAGGGACAGGGTTTCAGGCATGGGGGACAGTCAGTGAAAATGCTTAGTCTGGGGACAGAGTGTCAGCCTGTGAGGAATGGCAAGGCGGCTCCTATATCAGGTATAAAGCAGCTTGCTGGCTCATCTACTACAAAAGAAATGCTTAAAACATAAATGACTTACTTAGCTTGGTGTCACAAGAAAAGGACTGGCTTTGGAGTCAAAGGACTTGGGCCAGAATGGTGGGTTGGTCACTCACCACCTGTGGGACCTGAGATCGGGAAGTCATTCCCCTCCTCTGGGCCTCAGTGTCCCTATCCGTAAAATGAGGGGCTAGACTAGATGTTGCATAAGGTCCCTCCCAGCTCTAAGCCTATGCTCATATAACCTTGACTCAGAAGCACCCACTGACAACCATTTCCAACATAAAATGATAGTGTGTTTACCTTACAGTATTACTTCTACTTAGGAGGCAAAGACAATTCTGTTGGACTTTGGATCAATAGTTGACTTTCACCTCAGACCTCCTTTCCTGAGCAACTCTCAAGGTACATGTCTCCCTGATCTCTGGCTTTGGTTATAGGTTGGACTTGCACACACACACACACACACACACACACACACACACACACACACACACACGGGATAGCCTTGAGGTCTGCTCTCATGCTCAACTTCCCTAGGTGAGTATACATTGCTCACTATTGTCATGGGCTTCAACTGTTGGTTTGAATGAGAAGAAGAAAGGAATCCCCCACTCCCCCAAATGGATGTCCAAGAAAATGGTGGCCCCAAAGGGCCTAGCAGCCACTTAGCTACATTCTTTTTATAACCTACTGAGGGGGTGGCTCTTCCTGTCTCTGTTGCCGATCATTTTCAATACACACCACCAGTCAAGGAGACCAATAAGATCTTGATTCTTCACTTCGAAGCACATGGTCTTTAGCATGTACTCAGAGCATATGTCCATTCTCACAGAACCTGGTCACATCCCCAGCTCCATGGAAAGCACTGCCGTGTCATGAACCTAGGGAGGGAGGTCTCCTGATTATTGTTATTATTACTATATCTAAATGGAAGAAATAGCCTTATTTCTTTTGTAAGATTCTAATGCCCCCGCTCAAGGCATTAAACCTGAGATTGTTTATGGGTGCCAGGCCCTTCCAAGCATCCTAATCCTCTTTTCCTTTGCCCCCCCCCCCAACACAATGGGAAGGGAGCTGGAGGCCTTGTGCACATTCCTCTCAGCCCCCGCTTTAGCTTTCTATATGGTAAAGCTGTCAAGCTGGCCTAAGAGCAAGGCTCAGAAATTGGGTGAATGCTAAAAGCAGAGCTTTTTTATCTGATAAAAAGTGACAAAGCATCCATTTGAAAAATTCATGTGCAGGAGCCTCAGGAAATCCTGGGATTTTGTCTGGTTCAATCGCTGGGCAAAATGATTGGGCTTAACCGCAACTGGGACCTACAAAGGAAGAATGACTTGCTTCTGACAAATAGCATGCCAAGAATACCTACGAGCTTAGCGTCAACCTTGTTGATGAATGGGCTCCCAGTGCTGGGTCAGTTTTCAGCTATGAAGAAGGATAGTTTGCCCTTTTCTCTTCTCAATGACTATGTGTGTATGAGACAGAGTGGGGGGTGGGCAGGGGGAGCTTCACTCATCGCCTGAGGTTCACTTTTCTGGGCAAAGTCTCAAGAAGGGGAGCCAGTGTTCCAGGGGCCAGAATCATTTCATTTTGTCTTGAGTGGTCTAGAACTAGATAAGAATGGAGCCTAGTGTTTGCTTTCCTTCCCTGGGGGGAATAGTTGTCAACCTTATCACAAAGGATTCGTGTCTCTTTGCCTAATTTTGCTTGAGTCTCGTCATTATCCATTTTAAATTACAGTTCTGGGGGCCAAAACAAGTGCCAGTCTCCTCCATACTTGCTGTTATAACTATTCTGTTCTTGTTCAAACCCAAGTTTGAGAAAGAATTGTCATGTCCCCATTTCCCCATTTTGAATCATAGTCAAATTGGAAATGGAGCAGTGTCACCCATTAGGAAAACTCATTGTGTTAAGCTTGTTTTGAGCATAAACCAGGATAAAATTTGGAGCACTTGGCAAATCCTGTAGACTTTCTCACAGATGGCAGCTAGATGGCACGGTGTGTGGACAGTGTGCTGGGTCTGGAATCAGGAGTTCAAATCCAGCCTTAGCATGCACTAGCTGTGGGCCTCAGTTTCCTTAACTGGGGATTATAATAGAAGGGTTGTTGTGAGGATCAGCTGAGATAATAATTGTAAAGTACTTAGCATAACACCTGGCACGTGGCAGGTGCTTAATAAATATTTATTTCATCCCTCCCTCCCTCCCTACCTCCCTCCTTCCTTCCTTCCTTCCTTCCTTCTTTCCTTCCTTCCTTCCTTCCTTCTTCCTTCCTTCCTCCTTCCTTCCTTCTGGTACATCATAGACCTTATATGAATGCTTGTTCCTTCCTTTCCCTTCATAAGTATATGTCACATTAAAGAGCCTGAAACTATTGGGGAAGCCCTGCTTAGACTCCTCCTTCTGCTGAGGACTAACTATGTGCTCTCTGACAAGCTTCTAATTAGATGTGGAACCTTGGGCTTGTTATTTCATCCCTGCATAATTTCCGATGTATAAAATGAAGGACTTCAACTACAGAGCTTCAAAGTTCCCTTCCATAGGTAAAATTTCTTGATAGTAATGACAAAAGTTAGCTAAATGAAAGAGTTTGGGAGTGTGATTGAGTGTGTTTCCCCAAGCACATGTAAAAATGGAAGGGATTTTAGAAAAAAAAAATAGTTCAGACCTATGCTTATAACTCTTCTCAGTCAAACCATCAGCTGCTACCCTAATCTGATCTGTTTGGGGGTGGGGGGAGGGAAGCAGTTTAAGACCTAATACAAACTGTTACTAATTGCAAGGAAAAAAAAAAACAAAAACAAAACATCAAATTCCTCAATAATAACCGGAGAAATGGAAACGAATTGAGGCAACCTAAAGATACTACCTTACACCGACTGGGATGATAAAAAGTGGCAAAAAATGATAAAATCCAATGTTGGCAGGGCTATGGGGAAACAGGCACTCATACATTTTTGGTTGGATTGCAGACTGATATCAAACATTTTTGATAATAACATGGAGTTATTCAGTGACAGCCACAAAACTGAAATATCTTCTGAACCTGTGGTTTCAGTGCTAGAACTTCAACTGAAAATGGAAATGGAACTTTCACTACAATGGAAAAAAGGACCTATGTATACAAAAAATGTTCATAAATGCTCTGTTTGTAATAGCAAAAAAGGATTTGGAAACCTAAACCTATAAGTCCATTGATTGGAGAAAGGCTCAATACATTATGATGTGTTAATGTTGTGTAATATTATGGTGCCATAAAACTGACAAATATGAGACATACAAGGGCATATGAAAAGACCCCTACAAAGCGATGCAAAGAAAAATTGGCAGAACAAGGGTGGCTTGTATACTAAGTACAGCTACACAACAGGAGGGAAAGTACCAACCAATCAATCAATTAACACTATGTATCTGGCCCTGAGCAAGGTGTTAGGGATACAGATACAGAGAATGAAACACTCTCTACTCCAAAGAGCCTCACATTCTAATGGGGAAGGAAAGAAGGAAGGAAAAAAAGAAGGAAGGAAAGAAGTAGTAGGATTTTAGCCAGACCTAGAAGAGGATATAGACAAAAGCTTTTTTTTGTTTGATAAATGAGAAATATTTCCTAATATAATAGCAATAAACTTGATGTTGCTTGTTAGTTCACTTGGTTCTCCTTTGTTAGATGCCAAGAATTTTATGGAGATTTTCTTCCCTATCTTGTATATGTCTTTGGTTCTTTGTTTTTGTGGACAATTGTTAAGTTTTAAACTTGGAAAGCAGGAATTGATTTTCCCCTTCACTTTTCCCGGGTGCAGAGGTGACAGTTGCTTCCCCCTTTCAATAGAACCTCTCCCTGATTTTCTCTTTTGCTTGAACCTTTTTCTCAGATGAACAGAAGACTTAGGGAAGAACAGAATCAATCAGCTGGTCTGATTCAGTCTCTACAGCAAGCAGAAGGACTTTGTATCTACTTTTTCTTGGAGTGTTGGAAAAAAATAATACATATGGATTCTGCAAGAGTGCTATGGGAGATCCAGATGATAGAGTGTCTTCTCTGGAAGCCCTTCCATTTTGTCCCTTCTCTAGACTGTAAGATTCGTGAGGAGAGATATTTTGTTTTAACTACATTTTATATCTTACTCATTGTTCAGTGCTCTGAACATAATAGGTACTTAATAAATATTTGATTAAATGAATAATATCTGAATGAATCCATCTGGATGGATGAATGAATGAATGAATATGTAACAATTTAAGTTTCTCTTTCAGTTTCACCAAATCATTATTATACTAGGTCAAAAAAGTCACCACGAAAAAACATAATTATGAATTCCTCTCAGGTTTATGCTGTGGAAAATAAATAATTCTCTTTTGATTAACATAATAAATCTTATTAATGCTCATTAGCTATCAAGAAGAGCTGAGCTGATTAAAGTCCCTTGTGCTCATATATGAAATGACAACCTGGGATTTTCTTCCTATTATTTAGGTTGTGGCAGGATTACATAATTGGATTGCTTTGTACAATGAAAGGTATTTCAGATAGAATTATATTCCATTAAAAAAAATAGAATATTTTAAGTCTTTGCAGTCCTCTAATGCCAATTACCTCCAGATCTAGGTCACAAAGCTTAGTTTCCTGTGTTCTCCTCCTTAACACTCCTGCCTTCCTGTCTGAGCTCCTGCTTTTTCAATTGGTTATACTCTTGCCAGGACCACTATTTCAGGAGGGGAACTAACTGTGTTTCACATTACTCACCCTTTGACTCACCCTCTGGATCGCTCTTCCAACTTACCAGGCTCTTTGTACCATAACAGGAAAATCCCCCCTTCCAACCCTTTTTAGTTCTCCTTTACATGTCATCTTCCTGCCTTAGAATGTAAGCTTCTTGAGGGCAGATATTATCTTGCTTTTCCTGTGTTTAGCACAATTCCAGGCCCATAGTAAGCACTTAAAAAAATGCTGTATCTATTTATCTAAAATAAGCAGATTTGGAATTCACTTGTGGTAACTTTAATGTGAACATATAAGCAAGTTGTTGATGGTAAAACATGGGAAATATAGAAGATAATTGAGATCTGTAGCTGTTAACAAAGTTTACTATGTAAACCAATCACTCTGAAAAGGACTTTGAAATTGCATCAACTAGAAAACACTTGATCTTCTTTTCTAGTGGAGAAACATGGTAGCCAAGGGCAATATTGGTTTAGAACATAAATTTATTTGTAAAGTCTTACAGAGAAGGATGGTGGAAAATTATGAGAAAGATTTCCTAATATAATGGCAATAAACTTGATGAGAAACCCCCAAAAGCCAGATCATCTATGTTTGGTTGAAATGTGAAAATGGAAGGACAACAAATAGAAGAAAATTGGAAAAGATCTGTAAAGGTGTTTATAAAAAATTCTTCATTAGTGACAGGGGAGCCTTTACACCTGAACTCTAACATCTCAGTGTCCCATGTTCTACTTAAGTAAGAAATGGCACTAAAAATAAACACTAGACAAACAGTGATGCTAGATCAAATTTGGTAGAAGCAATATCTGCTATATATTCTAGGCTAAGTTTTCTTAAAAGGTATTGAAACCTTTATGAAACCATTATTGGTTTGGGCCACTGGTATAGCTTCCCAGCATCATAAGTACAAAAGTTAGCCAGTTAGGAGGGAGGAAGATTTCTCCCTTGGGCTTGATTGTTGTGTCAATATGGCCAGCATCAGGCTGGGAAACTATGCTGACCTGAATGAATGTTATATCCTTTCTGAGTATTGTTTCCATGCTATAACTAAGAAAACCTCCTTTTGTTACCTATTAGGTGGTCTATGAGTGTTTCATTCCTTCCAGTTCTCAACCTGAAACATCAGACTGGCTTGCATTAGGCCAAGTCTACAATACATAGGAGAGGTCTATGCTGATAATGACACAAATTTGAGGGTATAGTGGAATCAGTTATTAAGCTAGCTAAAAGAGAAGTGGATATAAAAATGCTAGTGAGGGTAGAGGGAAGTGGTGAAGTAGAAAGGTCTCTCCTTTCAGCCCACATGAGTGAAAACCTATGTGACTTTCATATGCCAATGTCGCAAGGCAGCTAATAGAGACTTCTGGAATGGGAGTGGGGAGAGGAGACTGTGTTCCTTGGATCTAGCTCTGCTGATTTCTCGTCTCTCCTCCAAAAAATGGGGGGGAAAGGAGTTGAAGAAATAAAGATATGATTGTATCTGATCTCCTTTTATAGTCTAAGTACAAAGGAATGAGTAACTCATAATGATCTGAGCCAACCATCTCAAATTTCAAGAAACAAAATCTTAGACAAAGGCTCATCACCTTGAAGCTAATTAGGCTGATTAGTAAACTGCTCTGATCAACCTGTGAGACATCCAATGTCGAGAAGAACCTACATCAGAGACTCTCAACATTTTTTGAGTCATAGACTCTTTGTATAGCCTTGCAGAATCTATGAACTCCTTCACAGAATCGTGTTTTTTAAATGTGCAGAATAAAGTAGATCAGATTACAAAGTAAACCAATTATATTGAAATAGAGCTATCAATTTTTAAAAAGTTCATGGGCTCCAAGATAAGAACCTCTGAAGAGTTCCAAAATATTGGGTGGACCCAGATTCAATTTTGAGGATGTGAACAAGTCTCAACCAAAATCCTGCCTACAGGAAGCCTTTACCAATCCTTCTTAATTCTAGGGCCTTTCCTCTGTTGAGTATTTCCTATTTATTCTGTACATAGTTGGTTTGTATGTCTTTGTTTGCATGTTGTCTTTCCCATTGGATTGTGAGCTCTTTGAGGGCAGGGACTGTCTTTTGAACTTATTTGGGTCCCCAGCCCTTAGGGCAGTGCTTGGTAGTAGTAAATGTTTAACAAATGCTTATTGATTGACTGACTGGATGGATTGCAATCTGCACGATTGTTGGAAGCATTCACATTGACGAGAGCCCATATCCAGTGAAAAATTAAGTATCTTGATGACATATGTTTTGAAGAGAAGAGGAGAATTTCAGATCATGTTGTATGTACATTCTGCCAGATATTGTGGGGGATTAAAAAAAAAAAGCAGTCTTTCCCTCATGGAGTTTATAATTCAGGAGATAAGACATACACAAGTGGATATGGACCAGACCTGCAATTTACTGGTATAAGGAACTCCTAGGTGAAGAAACTCCTTCCACATATAGGTTAACACCTCTGCAACTTATAGTCTTAGAGAATTTTCTAGGGCCCTGAGAGTTTAAGTGATTTGTCCAGGGTCACATCAACAGTATGGATTTGAGCAGTGGTTCTCAACATGTAAGTTATGTTCAATTTAAATACATCCTGCATATCAGATATTTACATTACGATTCATAACAGTAGCAAAATTACAATTGTGAAGTAGCAACGAAAATAATTTTATGGTTGGGGGTCACCACAACATGAGGAACTGTATTAAAGATTCGCAGCATTAGGAAGGTTGAGAACCACTGGATTAGAGGGAGGGACTTGAACCCGAGTTTTCCTGGTTCCTGTCTTTCTATCCATGATTCCACATTGTCTCATATACCATGCTGCACATACAAAAAAAGAAATGTTAGAACACTCTATTCTTCCTTTTGCTTTCCCCCTCTCCCTTCCTTCACTATCTCCTAAATCTCCTCTCCCTCCTCTGCTAAATAGCCGGAAATTCTTTCCACCTCACAATCTCAGCAGAATGCATTTAGCCTAATCCTCTTGATTTAAGGCTAACTATCTAATCTGACAGGCTGAAAGGTGGTTTTCCTCCCAGCAGTCGCTAGTGATGCATCCCATTCCAACATGTTTACTGAAAACCCTTGACTGACAAGGCGACAGCAGTAGCCTGTTGTAGTCTCGAGGGTCCTGGGACTCATTCTTCAGAGGTATTGACACCAGCAGAAATTCTTTAATGTTGTTTCATGACTTCAGATATGTCGTTGGGCCCCTGTGGTCCTTCCCCATCTCTTCCTATAATTAAGTTAATTCAAAGGATAACCATATGTAAGTAGCTGAAAGGAAAGGGCCTTTGGGGAGAGTCAGGGATAATGCTCAGACACCAAAGGAATTTTGGGGAAAAACATGTGGATTATCCTGAAAAAGAACATCTGGTTTGGCATGGGAAACAAATAAGGCTGTTTCGTTTTGGCACCAAAATGTGTACAAGCTAATATTTGGACACTGATTTACCATGTCAATCTTAATTGTTGCACGTGAAAGGGTCCGGGCAAAACAATAGCCAAATATGATTTTTGGTTTTCTAAAGAATATGAACTTGCTGATGACTTTCTTTACAAAAGAATTCCCTCAGGTGATGGGAGGACAGTAGAGCGGGACAACTGGTCCCTATTATCTTAATCAGAAGAGAGATCTAATAATGACATCTGAGATTTGTTTCAAAGCCCACAGCCCTCGATCATATACGTGTTAGAGAGGAGAAGAAGGGAATCCCAAACTATGCTGTTCTAGAAACTCACGAACACATGCAAACATATACTCAAGGTTCACAACCCACAAATGAACAACATGTAGAAGAATGTGAAGGCTCTGGAAGATTTTTGGTTCCTAATACTTCAATGTATCTATGATCTTATCAGTGTGAATGCTTTCCCCACCAGCATAGATGGCAGAAGTAGATGGAAGGCTACCTTCTTCTCATCCTGTACCATTCTGGTCCATCAATCCTGGCTGGAGGTACCATGTCTTCTGTTCCTTCTAATATTTCATGGATTCTAGGCCACACTCAGGTTTTCAATCTACTGATTGCTACATTGCTGACCTAATGCCTTTTTTGTCCCAGCATGTCCTAAATGATATTTTTATGTCATGCCTTGTACACTAGATGTGGCTAGCAATATATTGTGTATACTCATGCCCATCATTGTCCTTTGGGTCAGCTATAACTTTGGTTCTTTTAAGATCACAGTGTTCCATGACTCTTATCTATGTAGCATCACCAGAAAGATGTTGATGTTAACAAGAGTGGCTTTTGTGATATTACAGTTGTATTACAATGCAATATAATATAGTATAATACAGTATGGCATAATTCAGTGTGATACAGTACAAAACAATATAAAAATTGATGCTATGTGATGTATATGATTCAATATGATACAATATATAATACATTATAACACACCACAATAGAACATATCAATATAATATCACATAATGATGGTATGGTTATTAAAAGCACTTTAGAGTTTTCCAAATGTGATCTAGCCTGGTATCATTCTGTTTAATTTTGGGTCCATCTCATTGTCTATCTCTTGCTCCTGCCCGAGACTGATAAACCAACTCAACAGGTTCCTTATCCTCGTGCTTATCAGAATCTGGGAATCCTTATCAACTTTGTTTGTGTGTGTGTGTTTGTGTGTGTATAGAGAAGTATACTTTTTAGTGACTTGATAGATCTCATCAAGGAGATCTCCTTTTATTTCATGACATCCAAGACAATGTTTTCTGAAAACAAGAAAATCTAGAAAACCTCATCACCTATAGGGAATCCCTCATTTATTTGATTATTGAAGAGGATTATTTTTATGATTTTGGACCCTTGATGAGCATATATCTCCATGTTTGATGTTGATTCTTGGCACAAAGTGTTGATGCACTTAATGGTTTTCTATGTGGTAATATCCATTAAGAATTTTCATCTGAGGGACACGTAGGTGGCACAGTGAATAGAGCACTGGTCCTGGAGTCAGGAGGACCTGAGTTCAAATCCAGTCTCAGACATTTAACACTTACTAGCCATGTGACCTTGGGCAAACCACTTAACCCCAATTGCCCTGCCTTCCCCCCCTCCAAAAAGAACAAAAAAAGAATTTTCATCTGATCTTAGCATGTTCACAGGAAATATTGGAACAACATTAAAAAAAAACAACCTCACAATAATTTTTGCTTCTTTCTAATTAAAGGAGACACTGTGTAGAGAGTAGTGGTCATCAGAGGAGGGTGTTTTGGTTACGAGGATGATGAATGGAACCACGGGGGAACTGATTGAACTGCTCTTTCCAGTAACAATGACAGTAATGATATGATGATAGTTTCTGAAATGAAAGGCAAGGGCGAGAAGTATGCTACATCAACATGGCAGATGGCAAGAAGATAGTTGGGGTGGAACAGGAAGCTTAGCTGGAGCTGGCTAATTAAAGTGGTCCATGCAATGTTTTTACTAATGCAGAACAATGCAGGGTAAATGCCCAAAGTAAGAGAGTTAAAGGGCCCTAGAGCATGGTCTCTGCTGGAGAGGGTGCTGCTGCAGGGAAGATGGCAAGGTCGGGTGGTTCAGAGGATACAGTGGCAGCCTGAGTGATGGCAAGAAGATATCCAGAGAGGAATGTAGAGAAGTAATAGAGCTTTGGCAAGTAATGATAATAATAAATACTAAGAAAGTTGTAGTAATAAAAAAGTGAATAAAAGGATAGACAGACACATAAATTATCAGCAAATGGAAATTTGTTTTAAAATTGATTATGTTTATTCCCAAACAACGCTGTAATACCTGAATGAAAGCAATGACTCCCTCCATCTTTGAATGTCTGGTCATCATGCTTTGGAGATCTGAATGCTTGTCTTGGATCTTCCACAAATTAAATGTGTGACCTTGGTGGAATCCTTCACCTTGGTCTTCATTTCCCTCATCTGTCAAATGGAATGGTTTAGCTAGAGAATATAGGATCATGCTTTTAGAACTAGAAGGGACCTTCAAGCTCATCTAATCCAACCCCCTCATTCTATAGATGACAGAAATGAGGACCATGGAAATGAAATGATTTGCCCAACGTCATAGGTAATGACAAAGCTGGGGTTTGAAGTCAAGTTCTTGGACTCCAAATGTAATCTGCCTTCTGACTCTGGAATTTCCTTCAAAACCTGGAGTTCTCTCACTTTGGAACATCAATCTGCAATGCCAGTCCCTATCTCCCTGTCTTGAGCTCCTCCTGAAGTCTCCATTTTTGGGAAGAGTCCAGATCAGCATCCTTCATTACCTTCCTGGCTGTGTTTCTGACGCTCCATACTTTGCCATCATGCCCCTTTAAGTGCACCTTCCCCCAACCACTTGAGCTCCTTTTTTTACGTATTATTTCCCCCATTAGAATGTAAACCCCTTGAGGGCAGAGACTATATTTCTTTTTGTTTGTATTTGTATGCCTAGTGCTTAGCACAGTGCTTGGCACAGAGTAGGCATTTAATGACGCTTGTTAACTTACCTACATACAATTTTACAATGAATCCCTTTTTTATCTGTGTCCATAAGGAGTCTCCCAGTCCAACCATTCTATGTGGCCATGAGTCCCCAGAGTCATCTCATATCCACTTCAACTGTTCCTGTTTCTCCCAAGTACTTGAAAGCAATCTTTAAGTTCTTTGCTTACAAATTCTTTTTTTCCTCTCCCTTTTTCTATCTTCCTTTATCTCTTCTTGTTTTTCCCCTTTATTACATCGCCTTCTCATTCTTTACTTAATTTTATTTAATCTATTCACATCTCTTTCCTGTGCATTTTGTCATGTTAACAGTTAAAGGATCTTTCCTCATTTATCAGGACTTTTCCTAAAGGTCCCAGTGGTCCCAGTCAACAGATAAAAATGGGGTTAGAAATGAGTTTTGTGGGTTCCTGAGAAGCTGCTGAAAATACCAAATGGATGCTAATGGTACTTAACATTTATAAAAGAACAGTGCATCTCCAGAGACCTGGCTTTAGTTAATTAGTTGTTCTTTACAATGAAGGTCACTTTGTTTGCAAGAATAAATCTAAATGTCCAAATCCTGAGACCAACCGGACCAAGAGTTCTGAAAGCTGATCACAATTTAGAATTCCAGAGGAGTGAATGTATATGTATATGTATATGTATATGTATATGTATATGTATATGTATATGTATATGCATGTGTGTGTGTGTGTGTGTGTGTGTGTGTGTGTGTGTGTGTGTGTGTTCTCCTTCAAGGAAGCTTAGAAGATTGGACTTGGATTTCGGAAGATATGAGTTTGAATCCTGACATATGCTTGTTTGTAGTGTAACCCTGGGTAAATCTACTGATAAGTTTATCAGCCTAAGTTTCTTAATTTATAAAATGGATAATAATAGCTCCCTTCTTCTCCTTTTCTTCTCCCATTGATCAGACAATTCCTCCCCCTGGTATCCCTCTCCTTTTGTTTGTTTGTTTGTCTTTTTTTAAATCTCTGACTATCATAGAGGTATCCTTTCTTCTAGCCAAGTGAAACTTCTCTGCGTACTATCTTCATTCCATCCCCTCCCATCTTCTCTAGAAGATTACCTTTATTAATCTCCTCTCTATAATCTTCAATCTCTCTCTGTTGACTGGCCCTTTCCTTGTTGCCTAAAAACACACCTATGTCTTTCCCAAAGGATCAAGGAGTCTTCACTTAATCCAATTATCCTTGTTAGTTATCATTTTATATCTCTTCTTCCCCTTCTGACTTTTGACTTCATCATTCAGCTGAAAGTCTTCTCTTCAGAGTTGCTAAGTGATCTCTTAATTGTTAAATCCAATGATCTTTTCTCAATTCACATCCTTCTTGCTCTCTCTGCAGCTTTTGACACTGTCAAATCCCCTTTCCTCTGGGATACTCTCTCTTCTCTAGGTTTTCATAACCATGTTCTCCCCTGGTTCTCCTCCTACCTGTCTGGCCATTCCTTCTCAGGTTCTTTTGTTGAATCTTTACCCAGTCATTCCTACTAATTATCAGTATCCTTCAAGGCTCTGTCCTGAACCATCTTCTCTTTTCGCTCTATACTATATTTCTTGGTGATCCTGTCAGTTCCTATGGACTCAACTATCATTCCCATGCAGATGATTTTCAGATCTACATATCCAGCCCTAACCTCTTTCTTGAGATTCAGTCCCATATCATCAACTACCATTTGGACATTCTGAACTTGATGTCCTTTAACCATCTAATTCAACAAGTCAAAAAGAGAATTCATTATGTTTTTACCCAAGCCTTCCCCTCTTCTTAATGTCCTTATTACTGATAATGACACTACCATCTTCCCTAGACACCCAGGTCCATAACCTTGACATCATCCTTGACTGTTCACTTGGGTTCACCTCACATATCCAACTAGTTGTCGAATCTTGTCAGCATCTTTCATATGTGTTTTCTTCTATTTTTTATTCACACAGCCATCAACTCAACCTTATCTCCTCTTGCCTAGACCATTATGATAACTGTTTAATTGGTCTCCTTGCCTCAAGTTTTCTAGAGAATCATGGGCAGAAGCAGAGAGGTTAATCTTCTCAAAGAGAAGTGCTCCCTCTTCTTCAAAGACTAGGGGAAGGAGGGTTGATAACATAAAATATTTTGTAAGGATAGAGTAGGAAATTCAAGGGACCTCATGATGCTTGGTTCCAATTTTCTCAGTGAAGCAGTAGGTAAGGTTATCTGTTGTTAGAGACAGGAGTAAGAGTGGCACTGGAGGCTGGAGGAGAGAGAACAAAAGTTGGAACCAGTGCTGTTCTGGTGCCAGTTTGAAGCAGCATGAGTGTTGATTGTTAAATTTTCAGTGTGAGCACTTATATCTCGGAAATTGGCCAGTGCTACAGATCGGGGCTTGATTTGGTGTTTTGTTTACTTTCTAGACTTAAGAAAGCAGTGGGGGATATGATAATGATGCAGATTAAAGTTAAAAGCATGTTTTTAAGGCAGCTAAGTGGGACAGTTCAACAGCATTGGGCTGGAGTGAGGAAGACTACGGTTCAATTCTAGCCTCGTGTACTTTCTAGTCTTGTGATTCTTGGCAAGTCACTCAACCTCTATATTCTTCAATTTCCTCCTCTGTGATATTAATAATGGCACCTTCTCCAAGGATTAAATGAGACAATATTCGTAAAGAACTTTGAAGACCTTAAAGGACTATATAAATCCTAGCTCTCAGAATTTTTCCCCTGAAATCCAGTTGTCAAATATTTGCCAGCATATCACTGTTTGGAACCATCATTACAGGAGTCAAAGAATGAATATTAGGAGAATAAAAAAACATCCATGCAGCAGTGAGATCCCAGGACAGATCCCTGGAAGAGTTCATCAATTTGAGAAGAGAGGCACAGGTGGGGGTGGCGTTGATCTAGGGCTGAAGGATTATAAATGGTGAATGGCAAGAAACTTAAGAGCAGAAATATTGGTTCAAGACTGAGAAGGGAAGAAACTGAAGACAGACCTAGGAGAAGAGGAAGGGGTAGAGTGAGTAGAGGCTCAGAGTGGGATGAAAAATAGCTTTAGGAGAAATAAGGCAGAGAGGGAAATTGAGAGAGAATATAATCAGGATAGAATTACAAAGTTAAGTATTATATAGGTGAAGTAGTTTGGGATGATGATCAGATGTAGGGTATGACAAGCTCAGGAGATGCTTTAGGTCAGCAGTTCTCAACCTGTGGGTTATGTTCAATTTGTAACAATGAAAATACATCCTGCATATCAGATGGATTCATAACAGTAGCAAAATTACAGTTATGAAGTAGCAACGAAAATAATTTTATGATTGGGGATCACCACAACATGAGGAACTGTATTAAAGGGTCACAGCATTATGAAGGTTGAGAAACACTGTTTTAAATAGAAAAGAGATATAGATACTGGAAACTGAGGAGGGTATTGAACCAGAAAGCCAGATGCTTTGAGGCTGGTAAACATAGATATTGAAGTCTCCAAGGATAAATACATATATTGAAGTCTCCAAGGAAGATAGAGTGACTGTGAGCCAGGTACTGAATGATTGATAAAGGAGGCAGAGTGATGACCTATATATAAGTTGAGAAGATAAGAACAACATCTATCTCAAAAGTATGATAGAGATGGAATGATCCTTAAAGGAGGAGAGATGCCTAAACATTGGCTACAAAGGGAGAGTCTAGAAGTAGCAATGGAAAGGAAGGGATAAGTGTACTTCTCCTGACTCAAGGTGTGTGTGTGTGTGTGTGTGTGTGTGTGTGTGTGTGTGTGTGTGTGTGTTGACAGTGGGAAATGAGACAAGGAATAACCATTAATGAAGACTATGTGGATAATGAGGAGATATCCTTTAAAGAAAACCAAATTCTTTTGAGCTACCAGAAGATGAGTGTAATATAAGGAAAGAAGTCTAAGACTCCACTAGGCTCTTAGTGGCAATAGAGGGCTAAGTAAATCTTGATTTGGAAGATGGCAAAATTGGCCTTCACCCAGTAACAGAGAACAGAATAAGTAGCACAATTGTGGTATCAGCATCAACACCAGACTTACGTGGTAAGAGTAGAGTCATGTTGCTTAATGGATAGAAGACTGGGCTTGGAATGAGGAAGACTTGGGCTTGAAGCTTGCCTTTTTATACTTTCTAACTTGACCATGGGCAAGCCTCTTATCCATTCTGAACCTCAATTATATCATCCCATCATCTGTAAAAGGAGGTGGGATGAAATGGTCTCTAAAGTGTCTCCCCCTCTAAATCCATGATTCTATGATTTTATAAGTTTGTTTATAAGCTATATAAGCTCCCAAAGCACTTCTACAGCTCTCTACCCCAGGAGTGCGAATATCTGACCCTATTTTGTGATGAGGATCAGCATTGGCCGTGCCATGTTTGACTCACTGATTTTGTGTTCTCACACTCCACTCTATCCAAGTGGTCAGTTAGTGGTGATGCCAAATTTTCTCTGGCTCTCAGGCATCTTGTCACATCAGTCCCCTGACTCTGACCCTTTCGTGTATGGCTGGGTCCATGACATTATACTAGGTGTGCAGTGCATGTGGACTTTATCTTATCGTTCTTATGCCCTCACTCCCTCAGAAAATACTGTTCTCTTTTCTTCCCTCCTGAGCTTCCGCCAGACTTGTCGGTCATACAGCATAATGCAGTTAGTCACAGACATATGGCTTACCTTTCCATAATCATGGAAAGAAAAGGAGACTGAAGATATGTTAAAAAAAAGAACGACCACAAGGGCTAAATGTTTATGTTTTTTTCCTTAGAGTCACATAGCTTCAAACCAGTCTATAGGCACACGCCCAAATCTGGAAGTTTAACAAACACAATTCTGGTGCTTAGATTTAAACTTTCCTCTCAGTGACTCATAATTAATTAATAAATCAATCAGAGCTAATAAACATCTCCAATGGTTGCTCTGCTTATGATTGAACTCCTTGATGGATCAATATCTAGTCAGTGAGGGGATTCAGGACTTAGAGCACCTCCTGACTCATTACTCGGTTACTGGCAGGGACCCCCAGTCTCGTGTCTTTACACTTTCTTGGTGTGACTCATCAGATAGTCCGTATAGGACCCCCAGTCACTTCTCAGGGCTTGTTCATCATTGGTGGGAGGCAGACCTGGGCTTGAAGGCAGGTCTAGACTCAGAGAGAGACTCCCATTATACTTCTTTTGTGTTCTAGATTACTCCTTGACAAGCCAGTGCCCTGGCCTCATGCTGATCATTGGTATTTGGCTCTTCCAGATGGTGGGTGGGCTTCTTGCCTGGGCATGCCACTTATAAGAACTAGTGTTTGAAAACAATAGAATGTTAGGTCTGTGAAGTAGCTTTGAATTCATTTATTCTTATTGCTCCCTTCCCCCTTATTTGGCAGATGTGGAGTCTGAGGGTTGGCATACATTATTCAGGGTCATAGAATGAATTAATGGTTGAGTCAGGGTTAGAATTCTGATTTCCTAACTCCTATCAATCAATCACATACAAAAAAGGTCAAAAGAAGTCCTGCCCTTGAGAAGCTTACATTCCAATAGGGGAGAGAACACGGAAATACAAAGGCACAAGGTAGATATAGAGTAGATGGGAGATAACCAAAACTGGTGATGTTTAGCCTGAAGAAGAGAAGATAGTGGCCTGTGGGGTTAGGAGAGGCATGGTAGCTGTTTTCAAGCATTTGATAGGTAGCATGTCGAAGAAGATCACATATCTAGAGCTGGAAAGGACATCCAGCCCACCCTTACTTATACCCATTTTACAGATGGGGAAAATTGAGGCTTAGGGTGATTTTATGACTTTCCTAAGTCTATACCTATGGTCTTAAATCTAGAACCAAAAGAGGTCTCAGAAACCTGAGACCTAGTCCAACTCTTGTCATTTGATACACAAGGAACCTCTGAGGTCTAGAGATGTTAAATTCTTTGTCCAACGTCACACAGGTAGGCATCAGAGAAAGCAGTTAAACCCAGGTCAAGTGACTTTAGAGCCATTGAACTTTAAAATTTACCACCTGTCTTGTTGTTTTGGCATCAGAGGTCAGTACCATGAGTCAAGGGTGGAAACTTCTTGTTGTTCCGTCATTTTTCAGTTATGTCCAACTCTTTGTGACCCTGTTTGGGTTTTTCTTGACAAAGATACTGGAGCTGGTTTGCCATTTCCTTCTCCAGCTCATTTTACAGGTGAGGAAACTGAGACCAACAGGATCAAATGACTTGCCCAGGGTTGTACTACTAATAAGTATCTGAGGTTGGATTTGAACTCATGAAGATGAGTCTCCCTGTGTCTAAATCCAACACTTTGTCCATTGCGCCACCTAGTGGCCATGGGTGGAAACTACAGAGAGGCAGATTTTCACTCAAGGTGAGGAAACACTCTGAGACTGACAAGTATAACTGTCTATTTCACATGTGGAAAGAGATGCCTCCTGAAGTCTTCTAGCAGAGGAGAATGTGAGATCCCTTGTCAAGAAAGTTGTTTATGTAGAGCTGTCCTGGATAACTTCTGAGATCCCTTCTAACTGTGGGATCCTGTGATAAGTCACTGTTTTCCAGACCTTTGCCAGAAGCTCATCTCTTACAGAATTGGCCGAATTTTATTAGGAAAATCTCATGGTGCTTCTTTGTTACAGTTATAACACACCAGTGACCACCAAAACAAGAGCTGTTACAGAGACTGAATGTTGCATGAAGAGGAATTTGTGAGTGCATCTACCCCAAAGAGACAATATGTGTTTTTAATTATTGCATTTTCATAAAATGAGATTTGTTGTAACTGAGTAAAGAAAAGATATCCTCAGATTATCCAGTGGGATGCAAATCCTTAAGTTCTGGGAAATGGTAAAGCTAGTTGATATAATAATAAGACTAGTAGTTGTAATAATAGTGACAATAATAATAATATAACAGCTGGCATTTGAATTATGATTTAAAGTTTACAAAGTATTTTAAAAATATCTTATTTTATCCTCGCAACAACCACAACTTTATAGATAAAGAAATTGAATTAGACAAAAGCTAAGAGAGTTATATAGTTTATGAGTAACTGAGGCTGCATTAAAATTCAATTCTTTCTGACTCAAGGCCTGCCTCTCTATCCACTGGGACATGGAGCTGATGGAGTTGACAAGAATTTTGGACCTAGAACCGGGAAATCCAGTGTCTCAGACCTTACTAAATCAATCACCCTGGCAAAGTCACTCTACTTCTCTTAGGCTTACTTTCTTTATCTGTCATAATAGCGTGGTTGTTGTAAAGATTAAATCAGAGAATATTTATTTATAATGTGCTTTGAAAAGGGTAAAGTGCTGTTTATTGCTTATTATTATTATATATTATATTATATTATATCATATTATATTATGTATTGCTTATTATTATTTAATGCTGCTATTATTATATAACCAACTGAAAGTGTTCTCTCCCCACACAGCTTTTCCTAGCGTGCTTTGTCTAGCTTTGTTCTTTTCATTCTATTTTGTGGAAAGTGACATTGACCCCTGGCTGTTCCAGGAACAAGACGCTCCATCCCCTGGCTCTGGGCATTTATTCTGGCTCTGTCTCAGGCCTGGAACATTCTCCCTCTTCATCTTCACCTAATGGCTTCCTTCTAGATCACCTCATTCCCACATTCTACAGGATGTTTTTCTCAACCCTAATTCTAATGCCTTCCCTCTCTGATTTATTTCCTATTTATCTGCAAATAGCTGGTTTGTCCATAGCTGTTTGCTTAATGTCTCTTCCATTAGATTATAAACTCCTCTAAAAACAGGGACTATCTTTTACCTTTCTTGACATCCCCAGCACTTACCACAGTGACTGGTATGTAGTAGGTACTTAATAACTGCTTACTGACTGACTGACACAGGGCCTGACTTTTCAGCTTTATATCTCCAGGGATAGCACATATTTTGGGGAGGGATGTCTAGATTTGTGACTAATGTTAGTCATTGCTTACTTACATTTATATGTGTTATATACTTTATATAATTCAATTAAATTGTTAAATTAAATATTAGTTGCTTTAATGAAATTAATATTACATGAATGTTAATAAAATTACATTTAATTAAATGCATATGCATAGTACATATGTATATATTTACTTACATTTAGAGTTTAAATGTATATATAACATTATCTCATTTAATTTTTCGTTACAAACCCTGTTGCCTTAGTTTCCTCATTTGTAAAATTAGGAGCTCTACATCTGATAAATTATAAAAACAGAAAGGGCAGAAAGTTGTCCTGGAAACAGAAGTTAGGTAGTACAATGGATAGAGCGCCAGGCCTGAAGTCAGGAAGACTCATTTTCCTGAGTTCAAATCTGGCCTCAGACGCACAGTAGCTGAGTGACCCTGGGCAAGTCACTTAACCCTGTTTGTCTTAGTTTCCTCATCTGTAAAATGAGCTGGAAAAGGAAATGTCGAAACACTCCATTATCTTTGCCAAGAAAACTCCAAATGGTGTCATGAAGAATCAGATATGACTAAATAACAAAGTCTATAATTTTGTCACAGAATCTCCTAAAACTCTTAAGATGAAGAGCAGTGGATGAATGAAATTGATAAAGGGAATGGATTCACTGGGAATTCTCTATAACAATTCAATGGTAGTCTGGTTAAAAAAAAAAATAAAGCTTGTACCTGCCCTGCTCTGGAGAGGGTGAAGGTATGGCCCCTGACCTTTCCAGTCTCTGCAAAAAACCCTAAAGTTGGCTGTGTCCAGCGGTGTGGATGTTGAAGTTGCCACATCTCATTTTACTGGATGAAATGTTGAATGGAATGAACTGAATTCTGTGTTTCTAAGTTGAGTTCAGTCTCACTGATGCAACAAATCTGAAACCTTTGATGAGAGCTCTAGGGCTGGACAAACTGATGGAAAGACATTCTCATGAGTGTCAATAATAAGAGTGTTGGATCTAGGGTCAGAAGACCTGGGTTTGAATTCCAGCTCTGCTATTTGCTTCCTTATTTACTTAGGATCTCAGAAATGAAGTATCAAAATGATACTTATTATCCATGTGACCTTGTGCAAGTCACAGGTATGGCCTTCCTGGGCCTCAGTTTCCCCATCTGTGAAATGATGTCCTCTTCCAACTCAATTCTGTAACCTTACGATTTCTTCCAGCTCTGAAATCTTGAAGGAAGTGGAAAGCTATGGCCTCAAAGAGGGATCCACAGGGCAAATACTCTTTTGTATTGGTAGCTCCATCTCAATCTCAAGCCTGGTATTTCTCTTTCTCTCTTTGAGGGATCATGGAAAATGAAAATATAGTCAGAAAACATACCATAAGCTGGCTAGTAGAATAAAAAGTCTCTGCTGTGTTTGTTTCAGAATCACAAATCTAGAGAAATCACCTTGCCCCAGGCCACGCCTCCCCTTTTCCTTCTCACTCTAATGGTCCCATGTTTATTAGCTTTGCTACCTTTTCTTCCCCCAGCTCTATCTGCAAGGAACAGCAGTTCAGGTTTGTTCTTTCCAGGAACCTACTGCAAACTTGGTGGGCTGGTGATGTGTTATTTTACTTAGTCTAGGCATCCGGCTCTGTCCACTTGTCAAGGATATTGTAGATGGTGTTCATGGAAGGGTAGGGGTTGGTTTAGGTGACTCCTGTGGGGCCACTTCCAATTCTGAAAGTCTCTGATCTAGCATGGAGGAGAGTGTTACAAAAGGAAGGGGAGAGACAGAGAGACAGAGAGAGAGAGAGAAAGACAGAGACAGAGACAGAGAGACAGAGACAGAGACAGAGAGAGACAGAGAGACAGAGACAGAGAAAGAGAGAGAGACAGAGAATGAGATAGAAAAGAGGAGGAGAGACAGAGGTAGAGAAGGAGAAGGAGAAAGAAAAAAAGCAGGAGGGAGGAGACAGAAGCAGAGAGAAACAGAGAGGAGAGGACACAGAGAAGGGAGAAGGATGTGGGGAGAGAGGATGAGGAGAGGGAAGAAAAGAGAGGGGAAAAGGGAGCCAGGGAGGCAGTGTAGCTTTGGGGATTAGAGTCCTGTACACAGGCTGCTTAGAATTCAGGTGAGTTAAGGGGTGGAGGAGAAGCTTGGCCGCTCCTTCCCCCTTGATTTTCAAGGAAAGTCCAGTGAATCTTGTGAGGGGCAGGAGGCGTGTGGTTACAGAGAAGCAAAGGTCAAACTCATTCCCAAGAGACCAAAACAGGGAGGAAATGTATTCATCTTCCTTGGTTTTAATTATTTCCAGGAGTTCAATTTCTTCCTTTCTAACCACTTAGCTGAAAATGAATACATTTAGATCTAGAGGTACAGCTCTTCCTAGAAAATGATGGAATCACAAGCCTTCAAAGAACCGTTTCCCTTCCTCCTGACCCTTCCTTTTCCACCTCCTTTAGAACTAGTTACCTTTCACAGATATTTTTCTCAGAGGCACTGTGGTACAGTACATTGGAAACCAGGCTTAGAGACAGAAAGAACTGGATTAGAATCTCACCTCAGACATTAGTAGCTGTATAAATCACTCAATATCTCTGGGTCTCATTTTTGTCTTTGTAAATGAAGGTGCTGGTAATAACAATGTGTACTTCATAGGGGTGTCATAAGACTCAGATGAGGTGGCAGATGTGTAACATACCTTCACGTACTATAGAAATATCAGCTCATGTTATTTCCCAGTTGTTCCTCTCCCTCCCTCCCTTCCATGAAGAAATGATCCTTGGGATGATAAGGTAAGGGATGGGGTGGGGCAGGAGTTGGGCAGATGCATCAGCTTCTTCACACTGTGATTTGGGAATATACTGATTTTTTTCCCCCTTTTCCTCATGAAATTTGAAATAGCCTAAGAAAATTTTCAGTAGAAGAATAATAGCAAACAGGTAAAAGGAATAAATTTAGTCACACCCACTCATTGCCACCTCGCTGGTTTCATTGACAAACAGGAAGTAAAAATGCTGAGGACAGCGCCCAAAAAGCAGGAAAGAGGCAACAGTCTTTATTTTTTTTTTTTGTTCTGGATGCTTGTATGAGAGGGGTTGGGCTCTTGGGGTCTCTTTTGTAGGGATAGTATTAAGAAATGTATAAGGAATCTAGAGTGTCTTTCTTCTGAGGGTGGAGGAGGAAGCTAATTGTAGAAGCAATTCCCTTGTCATTCTTCATGGAAACAGAAAAAAGAAATAAATCAGAAAGCAGCATGTCTCATTGAGCCCCTGCTGTTGCCAAGCAGATTATGTTCCACTGTGACCTATAAAAATGGAACTGTCTATATTATGAAGTGTGCCCTTCTCTCCTCTCCACTCTTCTCCCCTCTTTTTCTGACCCTCCCTCTCTCCCTCCCTCCCTTCCTCTCTCTATCTCTTTCTTTTCTTTCTCCCCCCTCCTTCCCTTTCTCCCTCTCTTCTCTCTTTGTCTTCTTCCTTCCTTCCTTCTTTCCTTCCTTCCTTCCTTCCTTTCTTTCTGTCTCTCTCTGTCTCTTCTTTCTTTCTTTCTTTCTTTCTTTCTTCCTTCCTTCCTTCCTTTCTCTCTATTTATCTCCCTGTTTCTTTTTCTCTTCCTTTCTCTCTCTCTCTTTCTTTCTTTCTTCCTTTCTTTCTTTCTTTCTTTCTTTCTCTCCTTTCCCTTCCTTCCTTCTTTCCTCCTTTCTCTCCCTTCCCTTCTTTCTTTTCCCCTGGGAGAGAGGATGTTTCCGGCCTACTCTTGTCACAGCATGGCCCATTAATAACCTGAGTAGTCCCACCAATCAAAGGTCTCCCCTTACCCTGAGGACTGAGCAGCTGCAGTCATATGGATCAAATGCTCCCCGCACTCTCTGGTGCGGTTCATTGAGAAAAATCCAAGCATGTGGCCTGAGGTTCCCTTGATGACTGTGTGTGTGGATGATTTCTACCATCTGTTCTACCCGCCTGTGGCTCTTGGGGACACGGAGGTATACTCTGCTGATGGCCATACGTGGGATTCTTAATGAAACCTCAGCTGCTGTCCAACTGTCTGTGAATATCAGATACTTTTGGATTGTCTTCCTGTGCACAAGGGTGAGGGGGGAGAAGAGGAGCAAAGGCTTTGTGCTTAACCCTTTCTCCAAATCCTGTCCTGCATACAGAGTGGCTAAGGACAAAGCTGACTAGCGTGTGATTTATTGTTCCATTCAGAACTGGCTTCTCGACATAGATTTTTCTTTCTCTTGCAAGGATGCACGTGCATTTGTGATGAGAATGAAGGGGATGGCTTGCATGGCAGACATCCTTTCATTTCTCTTCCTATTTAAGAAAGAGCAGTTTTTCCAGGAAGGAGATAAATTATGCATTGGGTCAAATGAAGCTTTCACTAGAGACCATTCCTGAAATGCAATTACATGGGGTTTTAATTTAAGAAATATTTATGGGAGGGGGTATAGATTGTAAAATGTTAATATATCATCTAGGGCAAACAATATGGCAATGAATAGAGAGAATTGTGGGAGGCAGCATGATACAGGGAAAAGTGGGAAGGCTTTGGAATCAGGAAATCTGGGTTGAAACCCAGCTCTGCCCTTTATTACACGTGTGATCTTGGGCAAATCACTTCATTTTTTTTTGAGCCTCAGTTTCCATATATGTAAAATAACTAGATGGCTTTTAAGGACCCTTCCACCTTTAATCTCAGTTTCTGTCTCATCTTCCTCCCAAGGTTGTTGTGAAGATCAATGAGACAATATTTGTAAAGTGCTCAGCACAATGCCTAGTAATAGTAGGCATTTTTATAAATTCCTGCTTCCTGAAAGGTCTTCTATGTAACTTTTGCTAATAACTTTACAAATACTTGAAGGGAATTATTATATCTCCACCCCAACCCCCATATTTCCTTTTTTTCAGGCAAAATATCTGCAGCTCCTTATTCATTCATTCATTGTCAGTAAATAAATAAGGATTCCGTAAATGCTTATTATGTGGCAGTTCCTAACCCACAGGACAGCACATTAAACTGGGGTCTAATCCTGTCTCTGCCAGTTAACTGTATGGTCTGGAACAGGTCATGCCATTTTTCTGGATCCCAGTTGCCTCATCTATAAAAAATAATGAGTTAGATTTCATGCTCTTTAAAGCTCTTTCCAGTTCTAGGTCAATGAACTTATGATGCACTTAAATGTGTATGGGTTGTTTTCTTGTTAAAGGAAACATACTGCTTTAGCAGAGTATAGACATTAGAGGAGGATTGACTGTGACCTCATTGGCAGACCTGGAGGAGGGGAGGTGCAATAACTCCCACCTCCATGACAGTGAATCAAGTAACCCCAGGGCAGAAATTCTTTATTTTTAAAATGAGACTAGATGGCCTCAGAGATCCCTTCCAGATCTAAGTCTATGATCCTGTGGTCCTTGTTTCTTCCATCCAAAACATAATTTGATCTTTCTGATTCCCTGTCTACCATATTTTTTCTCATTTGTCTCTTCATTCTACTCCTAATGCTATGACCTTAATTCGGGTCCTTAGTATCACCCGGTTGGCCTATTGCAATACTCTCTTTATAGGTCTTATCACCTCCACCTTCCTAAATCTGCCAGAAGACTCCTATTAATGCATAGATCTAATTGCATTAATTGCAATCACAATTGCAATGCAATCTATTGAATTGTCAGAAATTTTCAGTGGCTATTCATTGCTTTCTCCAGCAGATTGCAACCTCAATCATCCCTCCTCTCCCTTTTATCTTCAACCTTTCTTTCTCTACTGGTTCTTTCCAAAATGCCTTCATACATGCTCCACTCCCCCACAGCATTAAAAACCTTTCACCAGATCCTACCATTCCCTCAAGCTAGTATAATATATCATTACTCCCTTGTTTAGTCAGACTCCTAGGTTGGTTGATTGGTTGTTGTCCTTCATTCTTGAAGAAGATTACAATGACATTACTATGTTGGGGTCAAGGTACAGTCTGACTGCAACTTAGCTGACCAGTGCAAGCCTGAAGGCTCTACCACAGGTCAAGGAGCCTAGGAAAAGCTATCCACAACTACCCTTTGACGTCATCACTTGGTTGAAATTGCTGTCTCTAAAGTTATCAATGATCTCTTAATTGCAAAATTTGATAGTCTTTTTTTTCAGACCTCTCTAATTAATTTCATACTGTTGTCTACCCCCTCTTCCTAGATATCATTTCTTTTCTAGGATTTCATGACCCTACTCATCTCTAGTTCTCTTGTTTTTTTTGACTAGTGTTCTTTCTTAGTCTCCTCTGCAGCATTATCATGCAAATCATGATGTTTAAATGTGGGAGTTTCCCAAGGCTCCACCCTCAATTCCCTACTCTTCTCTCTCTACAATTCCTTCCTTGATGACCATGTAATTTCTCATGGGTTTATTTATTTCTAACTAAAAAAATCCCAGGTCTGTATATCCAACCTTACTCTCCACTCTGTTTCAACCCACACCACCAACTGCCTTTGGAATCCAAATTGGATGTCCCAGAGAGATCTCAAACCTAACACATTAAAAACAGAACTTATTATCTCCCTCCTGCCAACCCATTCATTTTCCATACTTCCCTATTTCTATTAAAGGTACTACCATTCTTAAAGTCTCCCAGATTTATAACTTTGATTTTGTCTCTGGCTCCTTACTCTTCCTCCTACCACATATCCAATCAGATGCCAAACCTTGCAACTCTTGCCTCTACAACTTTTATATCTGATCCTCTTCTGTCTACGAATACTGCTGTCACTTTCATTCAGGTACTTATCACCTCTTATTTAAATTATTATAATGTTTTCCTAATCAATATCTCCGTCTCAAATCTCTCCCCCTTCTGATCTATCCTTCAAACAATTGCCAAGGTGATTTTTCTTAAGGTTAGATATGACCATGTCACATAAATGTGATTTCTTTTTTACTCAAGGATAACATATAAGCTCCTCAATTTAACTTTCAAAGACCTTCACAATCTTGTCCCAACCTCTCTGGTTACACATTCATAACCCTCACAGAAACACAGGATGTGAGGATTGGAAGGCATGACAACAGGCTTGTACTATAATTTGTGACTAAAGGATTTCCCACTATAATGCATCCAACAACTCATTATCCAACCTCATCTCAAAGACCGCCAAGGAAGAGAAACCCATTGGCTTTTGAGGCAGATCATTCCACTTTTGGAAAACTGTAATAATTAGAAAGTTTTTCCTGAAGTGAAGCCAAAAATTGCCTCTTTGCCACTTATCCATTGCACTTCATTCAGCCCTCTGGAACCAAATAGAACAGCACTTCAAATACTCGAGGGCAGCTGTAATTTCCCTATAGTCACCTTTTTTTCAAGGTAAAACTCATCCAGTTCCTTCAATTAGTCCCCATATGTCATTGACTTAAAGGTCTTCATAATTCTGGTTGCCCTCCTCTGAACAGTTACCACTTTGTCAATGTCCTAATTAATCCACGGCAGACAGGACTGAATACAACATTCTAGATGACTTCTGACAAGGGGAGAGTACTGTGGGATGATTTCTTCCCTATTCCTGAAAGGTATGACCCTCTTAATGCAGTCCAAGATTGCATGACTTCTTTTCAAGCTTCTATGTCACACTCACGACTTGAGTGAGCTTATAGTACATTGTAGACCTATATCTCTCCCATTTAAAATTTGTGGGGTAGATTTTTGTGCCCATCTAAAAGACTTTATATTAATTCATTCTCCATTCAGCCACTAAACTTATTTTCCTAAAATGCAGGTCTGATTATGGAGCCCTCCAACTCAGTAAGCTCCATTAATTCCCTATTGCTTCCAGAAGCAAATACAAAATGATTGATTTGGTCTTCAGAGCCATTCATAACCTAGCCCCCTCCTACCTTTCCAGTCTTCTTATACCTCACTCCCTGACATGCACATTTTGATCCAGTGACATTGGTCTCAGGGCTGTTCCATGAATAAGACATTCTAGCTCTCTACTCTGGGGGCATTTTCTCTGGCTCTCACTCATGCCTGGAATGTTCTCCCCCCTACACCCCCAACTATTGACCTTCCTGGCTTCTTTTAAATATCTTCTTTCAACAGGAAACCTTCCCTAACCCCTCTTTCCCTCTTTTAATTCTTATTTATCCTGTATATAACTTGCTTTGTGTATATTTGTTTACATGTTAAGCTCCCCATTAGAACATAAGCTCCTCAAGGGCAGGGACCACCTTTTGCCTCTTTTTGTATCCTCAGTGTTAAGCATAGTAGGTGTTTAATAAATGTTTATTCATTTGAATTAAATTTCATCTTCTTACATTTCAGTCAAGCATGCTAGCCTGACTTCTCCTTTTCCTGTTCCTTTCTCTCTTCTCTCTCTTTTCTCTCTTCTTTTTCTACCACCTCCTCATCCTGCTTTTTCTCCTTCTTCTCTCTTCCTAGCTTTGCCTGTTGAACTCATTCATTAAAGTTCAAGTCAAATGTTTCTTCTTTCAAGAAAACTTTTTTATCCAGCAAAGTCGATAACAACTTTTCTCCCTTAGATCATAGGATCATAGATTTAGAACTTGAAGGAACCTTGGAGAATGTGTAGCCTAGCCCAGTTTCTTTCACTCCCATTTTACAGATGAAGAAACTGAGATCTAGAGAGGTTAAGTGGCTTGTTTAAGGTTAAGCGGGGAGTACATGGCAGGGCTATCACTTGAGCCCAGGTTATTGGACTCTAAAATGCAGCACTTTCTTCCCGTGAGCTTACCGAGTGCTTTAGATATTTTTATATCTCTTCAGCTAGGTGGCAGAGTCCATAGAGTACTGATCACAGAACGAGCGGATTAGTGCTGATCACGGAATACTATGTATCGTAGCTTTCTGTGTTGGTATATTGTCTCCTTCCTAGACTGTAAGCTCCTTTAAGGTATGAACCATGCTTAATTTAAGCCTTTAAATCTCTTGCAAAGTCCAGAACAATATTCTATACACAGTGAGCACTGAGTAAACATTTGCTGAGTTGACTTGAATCAACTTTAAACATGTATATAACTTTTATACTGTCAATTTTCTTACCTATGATGGCTTTCTCAATTCAGAAATTCTTTTCTCTGACCACAATTTCCTGTTTTTCCATCTCTTTTTCTGTCTCATGCCTACCAAACCTGTTTTTGGGCTTCTAGAATCTTGAAGCCATTGACCCTTTCCCTACTCTCACAAGTCCCGGTTCTGGTTTCATTTTCATCATTGCCCAACCTGCGTTTCATGTTACCTACTTCACTATTTTGGATATGATTAACTTACCTCTTTACCCCCTTGATTTTATTTTAGAAACCCTTTTATTTATTTATTTTTTTGGTTTTTACATTATTTTCTTTTCTGAAAATGTCCCTCTTTCTTTTCCCCAGCAAGTTATTCCTTGAAGAAAAGAATAAAAAGAAAGAGAAAAAAAATACAATTTAGCAAAACTACACGGTTGCATGCAATACTTGCAACCTTTCACATCCACAGTCTCCCATATCTGTAAAGGGAAGGAAGCTTTTTTCTTTTCTCTGTCCTTGAACCATACTTGGTCATTGGAATGGCACAGTATTAGTGATGGGGTACAGGCTCTGGGAAACCCCTTGAATGTTTCCTCTTGGTGAGGTTTGCCTGAGGACATAAGCCTTTCGTTATCACTAGGCCCAAATGCCTGTTACTCTTAATCTAGCCTACTCTTTCATTGTCCAGCTACTTCTCACCCTTGATTCTATCAAAATATCTGTACCCAAATCTGTTGCCCTTAAACTAGCCTAGCCCTCCATTGTCTGTCATCTCCAGGTAGCCTTCAGCTATTTCCCACCTTTAATCCCATTCCTGGAGTCTGACCTCAGTTCCATCAACATCCTCCTTAGAATCTTCCTCAAGACCCTCTCCAAACCCCTCCTCTAGATCACCCCTAGATCCCTCCCACAGTCTTTCTGTATATAAGATCCATCTTGCCTCCATGAAGGTGCTGAGATTCAATCTAGTTCAGACTCAGTCTGTGTCAGATTGTTCTGGCTGGTTTGTCAATACAAGCATCACAAATACTTGGGCTCCTTAAGAGTCTACCCAATATGGTGAATCTTTACTAAACTTTGTTTTACTTTGAGAGAAGGCTTGCATTGAATTCAGCAGAACCCAGCGTGTTGGTATTTTGGGGTCTCAAGCACCCCCAAACCCCAAATCTCAACTTTAGGAATTTTGTAATTGTTGTAGATTAGTTTCTTGGTTCTGCTTACTTCACCCTGCATCAATCCATCTTCTCATGTTTCTTTGAATTCTTCTTGTTCATTTTTTTCAAACAGTGCAAAAATATTCCATTCCATTCCAAAAGGATATTGTTTATTCATGCTCCTGAGGCATCTAGGTGATACACTGGATAGACATTCTGACCCGGAGTCAGTAAGACCTTAGTTCAAATCTAGCATTAGATACTTGTTAGCTGTGTGAACTTGGTCAAGTAATCTAGCCTTTGCCTGCCCCATTCACCTCAACTATAAAACGAAGATGATGACAATACTTACTTTCCAGGGTTATTGTGAGGCTCAAATGAGATAATATTTGTAATCATTTAGCACAGTGCTTGGCACAGACTAGGTACTTAATAAATGCTTGCTCTTTTCTTCCCTTGCTTTTTTACCACTTTTGTCTTGCCAGTCTCCAACTCTACATATTACCCACTACTATCATCATTATTTTTTCCCATTCACAAATGCCAAATGCTGCTAGAGAATATAAATAAATTGCACTGATAGGATCTACCACAAAATCAAGCTAATTGACCTCATCCAGTTTGCTTAGTACTCTCTCAATGTCTTATTGACCGACTCTCACATTCTCCAAAATTGTCAGTCAAAACTTCTATCTCCTGAAGACCGTAACTTATCCCTATCCTCCTCCCTCTTAATGTCAGTTAACTTCATCCTTTGTTTTCTGAGAAGACGCAGGCCATCTGATCTGATCTTTGCCAACTTTTTTCTTCCTCATCTCAAAATTTCTTATTAACATCACCCATCTGCTTCTCCTTTATTCCTCTTTTCAAATAGAAAAGAGGTTCTCTTCCCCTACCCCCATCCATTCCTTCCAAATATATCATTCATTCCAAAGTCTCCTATCTCCAATTTGCTCCATTAAAGACCTTTGAGTGGCAATTAGGTAGATTAATGAATAGAGTAATGAACATGGAGTTATAAGTTCAAATTCTGACTCAGACTTTGATTAGCTTTATGATTTGTGGCAGGCCACTTCACATCCAGAAGTTTCCATTCCCTCATCTGTGAAATGGGGACAAATGACAGCATTAACCTCACAAGGTTGTTGTAAAGATCAAATAAGATTATAATATATGTAAAATATTTTTATAAACCTTAAGGCTCTATAAAAATGTGAGTTATTATTATTCTCTCTCTTCATATTTCTGTCTCTCTCTTTTCATTGGCTTTGTTACCTCCTGTTTATATGTAAATGTCCCCTTAAAACACATCACTTCCTCACCCCATGACCTCATTGCCCCACTCTTTTCCTTTTCTCTCCCAAACTTCTTGAAAGAGTCCCCTCTGCTCTCCATCTCCTCTTCTTCACCAGCTACTGCTCAGATTCTTCCATTCTCGTTTCCATACTTACTGCCCAATGGAGACTTTTCTCAGAAGATGTTTGCCAAAAGAGCTTTTAATCTTTTAATCCAAAGTTGTTTTGTTTTTTTTTTCTCAGTCCTCATCCTCATATCTAAAGTAGTAAACACAGATGACTATCCTTTATCTTTCTTGGCCTCTCCTCTTTCAGCTTTCATGACTGAACTCACATGGTTCTTTCCCTCTCTTTCCTCCATAACCACTTTTTAATCTCGCTATGTTGCTGGTACTTCTCCTAGCTCAATCCCCTTTGGGTATTTTTTAAGGTTCTGCCTTTGTCCTTTCTCCCCACTGCTTTTTTCTTTCTTTCTATATTTTATGAGTTCTGATTAGCTCATTAACTCTTCAGGGCTTTAATGATCATTTCTTGTTTATGATGCTCAAATCCATTATCTCCAGCCCTATTCTTTCTTCTTAGCAGTAGTTCTAAACTCCTCATTGGATATCCTCTCCTGAATGGACTACTGGGACCTCAAACTCAGCATCTTCAAGAAGAATTTTTTCATGTTCCTCTCAACTTCCTCAGTATTGTTAAAGATAAAACGATTCTCCTAGTCATCCTCACTTAAAACCTGAGTGTCAGGTTTTTCTCTGAAATCTCTACCTAGCTGCCCACATTGAATCAGGCATGGAGTTTTCTCAACTCAATTTCTACAATATTTTTCAGAGGTAGTCTCTTTTCCCACAATCACTACTTCAGGCCTTTATTGCCTCTCATGTGGACTATTAGGGGTACTTCCAACCAATCTCCCTGACTCCAGTATATGATAAGCATTCATTTAGTTTCTGTTACTAATCAGAAATTGTGCTTAGTGCTAGGGATACCAAGACCAAAAAAAAAAAAAAGAAAAGAAATAATTGCTGCCCTCAGAGAGCTTTTGTTCTACTTGAGAAATATGTGTAATATAAGTAGCTACAAAGTATATTTAATGCAAATACAAGGTAATTTGGGGAACACTGGTATTTAGGGGAAAAGATATGAAAGAATCTTCAGAATATTTTTTTCAGAATTTTCAGAATACTTTCTGAAGATATGAAAGAAGTTAGGGATTCTAAGAGGTAGAAGTGAATACCGTTAAAACATAGGGGACAGTCAATACAAAGGTACAGAGAAAGATGGAATGTTGTGTGTGAAGGCCAGTAAGACAATCAATGTGCCAAAACTGTAGAGTGGGTGAAGGGGGGTAATGTATAAAAAATTCTCACAGTAGGCTGGATTCAAATTATGAAGGGCTCTATATGTCAGTCAGGGTAGTATCTACTTAATTTAATTTAGAAGTAATAGGGAGTCACTGAAATTTATCGAATGGGGAGTGATATCAGACCTGTGATTTAGGAATATCACCCTGGTAGTTGTGTAGAGGATGTATTACAGAAGGGGGAGTCTTGTCTTTGAAGAAGGAATAACAATAAGGAGGCTATTATAACAGTCAATCTGAGAGGTTATGAGGAATTGACCTAAAGTGGTGACCTTGTATAGAGAAGAAGAGACAGTTTTTTTGTATTAGTATTTTTTTTCACAGTTACATGTCAAGAAAATTTTTAGCATTCATTTTTACAAGATTTTGAGTTCCAAATTGTTCTGCCTCTTCCCTTTCTCCCCTCCCATTTTCTGAAAATGGTAGGCAGTTTGATATAGCTTATATATGTACTATCATGCAAAAAAATATTTCCATATTAGTCAGAGTTGTGAAAGAAGAAACAGATTTTAAAAACACAAGAAAAAATAAAGTAAGTGAAAAAAGATGCTTTGATCTGCATTCAGAGTCAGTTCTTTATCTGGATATGGATAGCATTTTCCTTTGTGAGTCTTTTGTACTTTTCTTGGATCACTGTGTTGTTGAGAAGACCTCTGAGTCATTCATAGTTGGTCATCACATAATGTTGCTGATACTGTTTACAATATTTTTCTGGTTCTTGTCATTTCACTTTGCATCAGTTCATACAAGCCTTTCCAGGATTTTCTAAAATCTCTCTGTTCATCATTTCTTATAGCACAATAGTATCCCATTACATACATATACCACAACTTGTTCTTCCATTCCCCAATTGATAGGCATCCCCTTGATTTCCAATATTTGGCCACCATGTAAAGGTCTGCTATAAATATTTTTGCACATGTAGATCCTTTTCCCTATTTTTATGATCTCTTTGAGATGGTAGTGGTATTACTGCGTCAAAGGTTGTACAAATACAAATGAAGTGAAATGAAACAATGCAAAGAAATAGTAGAAAACAACACAATGGAAAAGACAAGAGATCTCTTCAAGAGAATTGGAGATATCCAGGGAATGTTTCATATAAAAACAGGCATGAGAAAAGACAAAAATGGTAGGGGTTTAACAGAAGCAGAAGAGATTAAGGAGAGGGGTCAAGAATACAGAAAAGAAATATATAAGAAAGATCTTAATGTCACCAATAACCAGCATGGTGTGGTTACTGATCTAGAGTCAGACATCCTGGAGAATGGAGTCAAATGGACTTTATAAATTGTTGCTGACAATGAGGATTCTGGGAAGATGGCAGAATAAGGCAGGAAATTACCTGGCTCTGCTAAATTCCCCCACAAACATTGTTAAAAAAAATGCCTCAAGGTGAACTTTGAGTGTCAGAAATAGTAAAAAGTCAGTATAGAGCAGCTGTCTAGCCCAAGACAACTTGGGAGGATGTTAGGAAAGACCAGACTTCCAGAGGTGATGATTTTGACTTGATTGAAGTGCAAATGCCTCTGGGCAGATACTGCCAAATCAGCAAACAACAAGCCCTTGGGGCAACTGTTTCTGTAGGCAGGTTAAGCTTCAGGCACTTTCTCCTTTTGGATACTGTAGGCATCATAGAGTTGATCAGGGGAAGACAACAGGGTCCTCCACTGACTCTGGATACTGGGCCCAGGTGTGCTGACCTGAAGCAATCTGGACTGTATGCTATGGGCAAAGAGGAGTGAGCACAGTCTGGTGAGTGTGGTTGCAGAGCATGGGGACCCTGTTGACTGTGGTCACTTGCAGGAGAGTGAAGTCCCTAGTTTTGGTTCTAGGGGAGAGGTGTGAGTTGAAGTTTATAACCATTGGAGGGACTAAAAGGAGCAAGAGCATTTATGGTGACAGCATTGCTGGGGGCCCTGGTCATGGCTCAGAAATAGAGAGAAATGCCTGAAAGCAGGGCCCTGAATAGAGCTCAGAAAACAACAGCACAAAAACCTGAAGCCTGAGATATTATCTTCCAGACTTTGGGTCTAGAAACTGACTTTAATAGAAAGTTAGCAGACAAGAAATAAGCTACTTTTAAAAAATGAGCAAGAAAAAGAGAAAGAACCCAATCATAGCTATTATGGTGATAGAGAAGATCTGGATTCAAACATGGAAGAAGATGGTGAAGTTAAAGCAGCTATTTCTATCTCAAAGTTAAAAGCAAAATGGTCACAAGCCCCAAAAGAGTTTTTGGAAGAGTTTTCAAAGAACTTTAAAAATCAAGTAAAACAGGTTGAGAAAGAAAAAAAAAAGTAATGCAAGAAAATCAAGAAAATTGTGAAAAGAAAGTCAACAAATTGGAAAAAAAAAGATTCAAAAACTTATGGAAAAAAATAATTCCTTAAAAATTAGAATTGGATAAGGGGAAACTAATGACTTCATAAGTGACTAGGAAATAAAACAAGATCAAAAGAATGAAAAATAGAAGAGAATGTGACATGTCTCATTAGGAAAGCAATTGATTTACAGAACAGATTGAGAAGAGACAATTACAAAAATGATTGGACTACTGGAAAGTTATGATCAAAAAAAGCCTAGACACTATACTTCAATAGATTATTAAGGAAATTTGCCCTGCAGTTTTACAATGAGAGGGTAAAATAGAAATAGAAAAAAAATTCATTGATTACCACCTAAAAGAGATCCTAAGATGAAAACTCATAGGAATATCATAGCTGAGTTTCAAAGCTCCCAGGTTAAAGAGAAAATACTACAAGCAATTAGGAAAAAATAAATAAATACTAGTCAGGTTAACACAAGATTTATCAGTGTTGACATTAGAAGACCAAAGGGTATGGGACACTATGTTCTGAAGAGATGTTGCAAAAGGCAAATCAATAAGCCTTGGCAACAGATTGGATATGGGGGTTGAGATCGTGCAGATTCTAGGATGAATCCTGAGGGACTAGTACTGGGAGGATTTTGTTGCCTTCCACAGTAATAGGAAAGGTTGGAGGAGGTCAATATTTAGAGGGAAAGATAGTAAGTTCTGTTAAGGACATACTGAATTTCAGATTTCTATTGGACCTTTAGTTCAAGATATCTGAAAGACAATTGAAGATTTTAGGATGGAGGTCAGCAGAGAGATTGGGGCAGAAAGGTAGATTTGAGGATCATAAGCATGAAAATGGAGATTAAATCCATGGTAGTTGATGAGATGATCAAGTTCTCGAGAAGAAGGAAGAGAAGAAGACCCAGCACCAAATCTATCTCTTATTTGAGAGTGTGAGCTGGAAGAGGATCCAGTGAAGGAGACAGAGAAGGAGTAGTCAGATAGATAAGAGAAAGACCAAAAAGACAGTTGTGTCTGGAAAGGGAGAAGAGAGTATCCAGGAGGAGAGAGTGATGGACAGTGTCAAAGGCTGCAGAAAGGTCAGGGAAACTGAGGATTGAGAAAAGGATTTGGCAATTAAGAGATGATCAGCAACTATGGAGAGAGCAGTTTCAGTGGAATAAGATCTGAAGTCAGATTGTAAGGGGTTAAAAAAAGAGGGAGAAGAAAGTGGGGGTACCTTTTGTTGCTAGCCTTTTCTAGGAGTTTAGTTACAAAGGGAAGAAGAAATATAGGACAATAGTCATTTTATTCCCTTAACAATGGTGGAACGATAAGAGACATAGTTGCTATTATTATCACAATTTTACAAATGGGAAAAAAAAAACTAATTACTAGGGAGTTAATTGTTTTTATAATAGATTTTATATTTAAATTCATATATTTTGTTTGGAAATAGCCTACATTTATTTCCTTCTGTATTCCTCTCCCTCTCAGAAAGCCTTCTCTTATAATAATGCAGAAAAACAAAAAAAAAAAGGAAGAGAAAAACATATTAATCAAAATTAATGAAAACATTTAAAAAGTCTAGCATTATATGCAGTGCTGTGTACCTGTAGGGTTCCACTTCTCTCTCTCTCTCTCTCTCTCTCTTTCTCTGTATATAGGATGGGGTAGGGTGGGGGCAGGGGTGTTATATCCTTTCTTGTCCCTTCTTTGAGACCAAGCTTGGTTTTTCACAGCATTCAAATTTGATCGGTATTTTTGGCTGTCATTGCTTCTACTTACATTGTTGTCATTGCTTACATTATTTTCCTGGCTGTGCTTGTTTCCTTTTCCATCAGTTCATATAAATCTTTTCCATGTTTCTCTGTGTTCATCTTATTTGCTGTTTCTTACAACATGGTGATACTCCATTGAATTTATGTTTCACCATTTCCTTAGCCATTCCCCAATCAATGAACATTTACCTTGTTTCCAGATCTATGCTATTCCCAATAAGTGTTTCTATAAATATTTTGTTGCAAATGGAGCTTTTCTTTTTATCAATGACCACATTACAGCTGTGTGTGTATATGGCCATGTATACCTAGCAGTGGAATATCTAGCCACTTTATTTTCATAGTTACTGATTTACTTTCAAAAATAAACTGTTAACTTCCTATATCATAACCAGGAAGGCAACAGTGTCATGGAAACTAAGGAAAAAGGAAGGATAGAGAAAGGTGTGGGGAAAGGGGGAGAGATTAATAATGTTGACTGCAATCAATAGACTAAGGATTGAGAAAAAGACCTTGGATATTAAGAAGATTATGATAAATCACCTCCAGGAGTGCCTTTCAGTTGCCTCAGGAAGGTAAACAGAATATAAAAGTTTGTCCCTGGAAGAAATGATAAAGAACAGGAATTTTATTGCTGACAGGCATGCATAATAAGAACCTGGGTAAAGAACAAAGCATCAAATGTGGAGGCTAAAAGCTTTATTTACACACTAACAAATGCATGGAGCTGATAGGTGCAGCCCCATTTTGTTCCTTTATGGTTTTGTTGGGTGCATCTCTGAAATGATTTGATGGGATTAAGGATTGTAATGTGTTGGGAGTTAAAGGGAATTTTCTAACCCCAAATCAGATAGTTGACTGGGGCCAGGGACTTTAAGTGGGTATTATAGAGGCAGTCAAAAGAAAAAGGCTTAACCCTGGCCTGAGGGATTCCTCTAACTTCAGTTGAATATAGCTATCATATTACTAGGGCTAAGTTCCAGGAATATGTGCACTGAAATATTTTAACCTTTCATGTTAAGGAGAAAGCTCACCAGTAGTTATCCTAGCAGAATATAGCGCAGAGCAGCAGATGAACCAATGAGGATGAGTAGTTGAGGGTCAGGAGATAATAGAAGAGTGAATGCTCTATGAACAATGCAGTCAGAGACCAGCAAAGATATTCAACAGAGATGATGTGATACTAGAGAGAAATAAAATTCAATAGATCTAATGCCTAGCAGAGAGCAACATGATAATATCCAAGGACTGGAGGCAGCTAGGTGGTACAGTGGATAAAGCACCAGCCCTGGAGTCAGAAAGACCTGAGTTCAAATCTAGACTCAGACCTGACACTTGACACTTATTAGCTGTGTGACCCTGGTGACACTGGGCAAGTCACTTAAGCCCAATTGCCTCAACAACAACTACATTAACAAAGATAATATCAAAGGACCACTTGCCTCTGATATGTGTGTGTCCTGATTCCACATGTCCCTATATGTGTATCCTGCATGTATATACCCAGACTATACATGTTCCATTTATGCATACCTTTTACACATATTCCCTAAAAAAAGACTGAGGTTGTCTGCCAAGAGCTTGCCTTTCCCTCCTCATCTCACTTCACTCAAATCTCTTCCCTCACTATTGTCTCTGTCTCACCTGAAGTGATGGATGGCTGTTCTAATTCCCCTCTTGCATTCTATTCTGTTCTCCTCAGACTGCCCCTCTATTATCTCCAGTCTCTCACGCATCTTCAGTCTCTAGCTACTGGCTGATTCCCTGGTGCCTGCAAGCATAGCCATGTCTCAACCATCCATATAAAGCTCCTGCTTCATCTGACTATTGTTACTGGCTATCATCCTATATCTCTCCTCCCAATATCTATTCACTCTGTCACTGAAAACTGGGTGAAATCGTTGATGATGATGATGATGGCCATTCTTTCTCAGAGATCTTTTCCATGACTTAATTGCATTTTCTCTAAAATCCCACTAATCCAATGTGTAAAAGGTCTTTGAATACTGTGCTATTTGACTTTTTACTATTTCAATAATTTGTTTCTGCTTGTTTCTGTGTGAGATGAAAGAGTTCAGGGTCTGAATCTAATAAGGTCAGAAAAGGTCTTTATTCTTTCTCATGAGAAAGGACTCTGCCCCTGTCGCCCACATGGTGGCAGGGAGAGAGCAACAGGTAGAAGCCAGTCCATGGTTAAATAATCTTCTAATGCAGAAATCCAACCCCCGCAACTGGCCTTCACTTTTATTGGTAGGAGGCCTGATCCATAACCTAAGTGTGGGAATTTCTCTGAGACAAAGGACCCGGAAACATGTGGGTGTCCAGTGAAAGCAGTCTTAACCTTATTTGGCATATCTGGGGGAGGGTCTCCATTGCCCTAAGCCCCAGATTGCTTGAAGGTCAGGTGACCTAAACCTAGGCCTAGTGAATACTGAAGCCATTCTAGATTTGGTTTTTCAGAATGGGGAAACTTCACTATAAATTATCCCTCACATTTCTGTTTCAAACAGAATGTTTCCTCCAGTGTACTTATCATTAAAAGAATTCAAAGAATGAAATATATCTATTTCCTATTCACAAGGAGGTTATCATTTATGTGGTAAGAAAAAAAGTATAATACATGATTAGTTAGAGAACAAGATTACATGTAATAAATTATTGAAATGGGCAACACAGAACAAAACATTAAAAACATGATAAAGATAGCATGATGTAGTAGAAATTACATAAGATGTGCTATCAAGAGATTTGTGGGTTCAAATCTTACCTTTTATACCAGGCAGATAGCTTGTGAAGTGTCTGGGGGCCGGGCTTGAAGTCAGAAAGACCTGAGCTCAAATCAAGCCTCAGGATTCTTACTAGCTGTGCTATCATGAAAAGTCACTTAATCCCTCTTAATATCAGTTCCATTTGTAGAAAGGGGATAATAATAGCACCTACCTCACTGGGTTGTTGTAAGGCTCAAGTAAGATGACATATGTAAAGTTCTCTATAAATGCTGGATAACTCAGTGGCTCCGTGGACAGAGCCTGGAGTCAGGAAGACTTCTCCTCCTAAGTTCAAATTTGGCCTCAGACACTTACTAGCTGTGTGACCCTGGGCAAGTCATTTAACCTGTTTGCTTCAGTTTCTTTGTCTGTAAAATGAGCTGGAGAAGGAAATGACAAACAACTCCAGTATCTTTGCCAAGAGAACCCCAAATGAGGTCATGAGGAATTGGACATGACTGAAAATGAGCAACAAAATATAAATGCTAGTTATTATTATTAATGTTTACTAGTATTTATAAGCCTTTATATAACATTTAAAAACTTGAATATACTTTACATATATTATCTCATTTGAGCCTCAGAACAACCTTGATTTAGTTTCCTTTTTTGGGTGGGAAGGGAAGGGGCTGTCTGGATTCACAAGTTTATCAGTTTGTAGAACATCTGAAGTGGAAAATTCTTCTATTGATACATACTGGCAACACGTCTGTAATTTATGATCATAGAGAGTTTTCTGGGACACTGAGAGGTCAAATGACCAACCCATGGTCATCTAGACAACATGGGTTAGAAGCAGGACCTGAGCCTAGCTCTTTCTGATTCCAAGGATGAACCTCTCTCCACTAACCTAAGAAACTCAGGCTGTTAGTTGTTACATGACTTGACCATAGTTACACAGCTTATATCAGAGACGAGAATTGAACTGTGGTTTCCTGATTTCAGATCCAATATTCTCTCCAGGAATTCAACCTGGTCTCTCAGAACTGCTCTCAGCCTTGGTTTCTCCATCTACACCAGTGGTTCTCAATCTTCTTAATGCTATGACCCTTTAATACTCATATGTGGGCGTATCTGCATGTGGGCAGACCCGCCTGGAGACGGATAGAGGAGTGGTGTCTCGGTTCCTAAGACCATCAGAAATATGTGTTTGTGGATGGTCTTAGGTGACCCCTGTGACCCTTGTGAAAGGGTCATTCGACCCCCAAAGGGGTCACGACCAACCAGTTGAGAACCACTGATCTACATAATGTGGAGGGTTATTCAAATATCTCATATCTCACAGTTTTTATTGTAAGGACCAAATGTAACATATTTGAAGTACTTTGTAAACTTTAATAAGGGTTAGCTACATAATTATTAATAAGCCTCCCTCACTGGGTTGTTGTGAGGAACAAATGAGAAAACACTTTGTAAACCTTGAAGTCCTATGTCAATGCTGGTTATTAATATTATTATGATTATGATTATGCAGGATCACTAGGATAAGCACAACATGACTCAGGAAATAGAGCTGGAGTTGCCACAGACAATTTTATAATGAAAGCTGGTGTTGAACTAGTTATTAAAGAATAGGTTAGAAATGAACAGTCCCACAGGAGGGGTGGAGACAGGGAGAGCACCACCAGCAAAGGCATCAGATGGGAATGGGCATCATATATAAGCCTGACTTGAGTTTAAGAGCCCTGATTAGAAAGAATGGAAAATAAGGTTGAACTTGGTTTATGCCAGATTTTGGAAAGGCATAAAATACTGGGTCGAAGAATTAGTGAATGCACATTTTGGAACTCAGACAAATATCTCCATGAGGATCTATTGCTCAATTAAAAAAAAAAGGTTTGGTGGCTTTCTATTGTACTTCTCTCAGGCAATCCCTTCGGAATCCCATCTGGTGACTGAATTATTCCATGAAATTACCCTACATGGATATTTCTTCCCTTAGTAAAAGGAAAGGTCCAGAGAGTCATTATAGAAAAATTGCTTCAATACAGTCTAGAGGCTGCATTGATTGATTAAAAATAGTATGAAAGAAAAGATAGAGTGCTCAGGAATTGTTCAGATCACATAATAGATAATGTTTTCTCAAAATTTGACAGCTTCTAAGGAAGAAAGAATGTTTCTATGGCATTTGAAGTCTTCCTAAGTGTTCCTCTCGTGCAACCCTGTGACGTAGGCAATAACAGAATTATCATCTCCCCTTTATAGAAGAAACTGAAGCTCTATGATGAAAATGAGTTGACTGTGGTCATGCAACCAGTGAACGTCAATCAAGTAGCACTTATCATGTGACTATTGTGTTCCAGGCATGGGCAGCTGGTCCATGGGGGTCATAAAGAGTCAGACATAATTGAACAACTCACGGAGGAATATTCCAAGCATTGGGCTAATTGCTGCAGAGACAAAGAAAGACAAAAGGCGAGTCCTGCTCTCAGGGAATTTACAGTCTAATGAGCATATTTCATTCAGGATTTAAACTGAATGCTCAAACCATTTTGCTATTCAAATCCTATGGAATCTCTCTTCTAGTGACCTAAAAGGGTTTATATAGAAGTGGAACTAGAGTGGAGTGGGTTGAGTTTTGCCCCAAGAATGTGAATTTATAGGTGGCTATCAGCACTTGGAGAAATTTAATAGTGTAGAAAAAGCCAAATAGTTAAGGGCTTAGCAAGAATAATTACTTAAAATAGGAAGCTATTAGAGTGAGTTTTCCCTTTCTCTGCATTGCTTCCTTCTCCCTCTTCCCATTACATGGTGTTCTCCTCAGCTGAACCTTCATTGAAGTGCAAAAATTCTTAGTTATGATTCTAGGCTGACAAATATATGTTATGATGCTGAGATAAGAAAGGAATGGGGTTGAACCAGTGAACGTCTAGGTAAGAAAGCTCCCTCTGCCAATGCAGGATGACATCTTCTTTGCAATTTATAATCTAATAGAATATCCTAGAACAGAGATATCACCATTCTTGGGCAATAAAACAAACTAGATTATAAAGTATTTGGGAAATGTTTAATAAAACAAATGAATATACAAAATAAAAATATGATACAACATAGATAATATTAATTTGTAGTTTTCTAAGTCAATATGTGGCTATTTCTATTTCAGTTTGACAACACTGGCCTGAAGTACTAAGAAGTGAAATTTTTTGCCCAAGGCACACAACCAATATGTGCCAGAAAATGAGTCTCCAACAGAAGTCTTTCTGTTTCCTAGTACAACTTTCTTTTCACTTATATGAACTATTCCTTGAGAAACTCTCATTTAAAAAGATATTATTAAGATGAGAAATAGACTCCAGTGTACTGTACTCTTAGTCAACTAACATTTGTTAAGTGGCCTGTCAGGCACTGAATTAAGTGTTGGTTATACAAAGAAATGAAAAAAGAAATGAAAAGAAATCCATGCTGCCAAGGAGCTCACAGTCTAGTTGGGGAGACCACATGCAAACAATTATGAATATAGATACAGGATAAATTGAGGTAGTTGTGCCCACCAAGTGGCAGAAAAGAAATTATTCAGGAAAAAAGTTGACTAGAAGAGAGGAAGGCCAGTACCCTACAGAAAAGATCCAGCAGAGTGTTTGCCATAGCATTGCCTAGAACGTCCATGGAGTATTTATGGAAGCACATGTATAATAATTGGATGTGTTGAGAAGGCATGGATGGATAGCAATCCTTCCCACTGAAAGGAGTCACCATATCCATTCACGGATCCATAGAAGTGTTGTTGTTCAGTTGTTTCAGTCATGTCCAGCTATTTGTGACCCCATTTGGGGTTTTCTGGGCAGAGATACTGGACTGGTTTGCTGTTTCCTTCTCCAGTTCATTTACAGACCAGGAACTGAGGCAGTCTTAAGTGTTTACCCAGTAAGTGTCTGAGGCTGGATTTGAACTCGGGTCTTCCTGACTCCAGGTCCAGTACTCCATCATTTTACTACCTAGCTGCCTCAGATATACATCTAAGTCCCAATCAGTGAAAACAGTGAATCCCTTGAAGTGCTCACATGTATTCAAATTTGCTCTACTGAATGTTATAATTATGTAAAACAAGGTAATTGGGTCCAAGTCAATGCTATATGAATTTGAATTGTGGCCTCACTTCATGAGATTCATTATTTGCACTAATTTGGACAAATGTGTGTGCATGCACACACATATATACATGCATGTATATACATACAAGCATACATGTACGGATATGTATACACACATATTTTACCAAAAGAAAAATATAGTCTTTCTTCTTTCAGTGGTAAAAAAATGGCATGGTAGGCCCTGTGGCCCCTGTGTGGTCCTGTTCAGTTGTTCTATCCAGAGAATTTCCATATGCAAGAATTTGAATGAAATTGAGATTTGCCTATCAATGGTTCCATCACCTTACATTTCCTTCACCTCCAGAGCTATGGAAAAGATAGAGCTAATGCTCAGAAGAACCAGACCATGTCCAAATCAATATACCATGGGGGTAGCTTTCCCAGCTTCCTAGGCCAGGTGCCCTTGGGCTTACCACCCAGCCTGTCTTCTTGATCATTCCCAGGTCCATCTCCCCTTCCCCTTCTCCTTCCCCTCCTCTCCCCCGCCCCCCTGGCCATAGTGTGGAATAGGCCCCAGCCGGTGCTTTGCTTTCTGAGGGCATCTGGAAACTAAAACAGATGTCTCAACAGAAATGTTTCTTCCTATTTGGAGGAAGAAATAAGGGAACAGTGTGGGCTGTTGAGCTTACACCATTGGAGATGGAGGGGAGTGAGGGGTAGTGAGTGCCAAATCATTTCTTTCCCCAAGGCTCCCATCTTCTGTGGGCTGCTTCGGCATTTAAGCCTGTCCTCACAAATCAAGTTTCAACAACAACCCTCCATCCTGTTGGAAATCTCTCTGTGTGTGTGTGTGTGTGTGTGGTGTGTGTTGTTTTTAATTCAATAGAGCCTTCTGATTATGCTCTTAGGCATTGTGAATGTGGAATGAATCTAAGAGAAAGGAAAGAAGAAAAAAAAAACATGGGATCAAGTGATTTTCCACAAGGCCCTCCTGAATGTCCATCTCTTCCTCCTGTTTTCCATCATCTCCACTGGAGTTTTTTGAAGGGGAAAGAGCAGGAGACCTCCTTTGGGAGATGGGAGATGATAGAGGAGCTTGGGCCCTCTGGATGATTGTGGGGGCAGGAGACAGTGACCTACAGGAAGCTTATGTGTTGGAGTAACAAAACAATGGCTTGTCTGGACCACTTCCGAATGGGTGGGCTGCTTGCTTTCAAGGCCTTGGAATAGTAACTACAGCCTCTGCTTATCTTATTGGAATTTCCCCCCTTTGGATAACCAAGGCCATTTTCATTCAGTTTTAATTTTTTAAGTAAACTGACATCTTCCTGTCCTCACTTCAGGGTAAAACACGAGGAAGATCTATAGTTGGCACTTGGTAAGTTAGCTATTACAGGTGACTCAGGCCTTTATGCTCCCTTTTTCTCTGGCTGCTTGTTGCTTAGCCATCAGGGCATGATGGCAGCCTGAAAGAGGCCATGGACAGGAGGCAAGATTCAAGTCAATTTTACTCCTGTCATTGGGGAAATAAAAGCTTTAGAAGTAGCAGTGCAAGCCAAAATTAATAACTAAAAATGGAATTTGTGGATTACAATCGTCCCTAGTCTCATTACATAGATTGTCAGGGCTGGTTGCATTTTTCAAAGTTGATTTCAAGGCTATATTTTGTGGCCTTGGGTGAATGTGAAATAAGGACAAAAAGTGTAATGTGGTGCATGTATTGCCATTGTGAAGGATCTATTTTCCATCATAAGCTGTATACACAAAGCTGGACAAGCCAACCTCATTATACATGCCTTCCTTACAGCTGTTTACATCTTCTACAGCCTGCATTGACTTGTGGTCATAAATGATGTAATGGCCTGTGAAAGGCTGTTCTCAGTGGAAGATGAAGACCACAGATGTTCAGTTCTGTTTCGGCTGATTTTTCAGATGCGAATCTGACTGTTATGGGAGGCCCAGTGGGAAGTGCTAGGGGATAATTTTGGGATAAAAGGACTTTGAAATAATGTGCATTAGAAACATGGGAGCATTGTAAATAAACTGGCCTTTCCTCAGCTGTGTCTTCTTCACCATAAGGACCTCCTTCCATTTTTCCACTTATATTGTTTCTCCCTTAAGTATCTCTTGCCTGCTGAATCCTCAGCTGACTTTCTCTTCTGTCTTTCAGTTAGCTTCTTTACAAGCATCTGACCTTCCTCTCACCCTGTTGGGGTACCTTACCCTTCCTGCACCTGCTTCAGGAAAAGACCTGTATGCTTCAACTTGCCAGTGAAAAAAAAAGGCTGAGAAACACTGCCCACCTGCTCCATTCACTTCCCTTGTTTCCTCTTGTAAATTATTACCATCTCTGTCCAATCAATCAGCCCACATTTATTACAATTGCCATGTGGCAGATTCTGAGCAAAGCATGGAAGAGGAAAAACATAAAAAAAAATCCTGCCCTCAAAAAGCTGACATTTTATGGGGAGAAACAACATATATTTAAGAACTTCTTTTTGACAAAAAATATACATGAAAGACTAGGTGGGAGACTCGTCTGATTGCTTTTGTTGGAGATGATGTAAAGAAAACTTGAAAAAGATTTAGTCGCATAGTGTAGTCCAGTCTCCTTCAGGCAGAAGGAGTGATTCTTTAGTATTTTAATCATTTAATTTAATATTTTATTTATTAGCATTTATTTAGTATTTTTATTATTCATGATTTTATTGGTGAGGATAGGTAATCCACTAACACAGACCCACTGGGAGCTTAGTGAATGACTTCTGTGAGCTTCTAGGAAAGAAAGAGAACAATCATTTGTTAGTACCTTCTGTGTGCCAGGCATTGGGCTAAGCACTTCTACAGACATCACATTTGATCCTCACAATAACCCTAGGAGGTAGGCACTATTATTATCCCCTTATACAGATGAGTAAACAAAGGTTAAATGACTTGCCTAGGGTCACATGGGGCATAGTAGAAAGGCATGTAATTTAACCTCTTTAGGGCTCAATTTCCTTGTCTATAAAATAAGGAAGTTGGACATGGTTGTAAGATTCCTTCCATCTCTAAATCTATGATTCTGTGGAGGGGGAGGAAGGGAAGAGAGGGCAGAGGAGAAGGAATCATTATCTTATCTGGTAATAAAACTCTTCTCATTGAGCTCAACTGGTCCTCGGAATAATAGAAACATAGTTCCTTCCTGAGTCTATACTCAAGGCCTTTCTTGCTTGGTAGGGGCTGCCATAGTTTGTTCTGTTGTTAGAATCTTTAAGAACTTACAGCTACTTCCATGGCATGTGGAGGAATCATAACAGGACATTAATAGATAGGTTTTTTCTCCTCTACTTGTGTGATCTCAACAATGTGTGAACACTATTCTAGTGATGTGGTTCTTGACCTTCAGAGGAAAGAGGACAGAAAAGTTAGGGGATTAGAAGTCATGTCAACAATGGGATTGGTTGAAAGAATATTTATGTATGTTTAGCCTGAGGAAGAAATGACTTTTGTTGGGTGGAGGGGAGATACCATAACTATCTTTAAGCATCTGAAGGGATGTCGGGTAGAGGAAGGATTATAGTTGATTAGTTTGGCCAAAGAAGGCAGAATTTGGAGAACTGAGTGGAAATTAAAAAGAGGTAGATTTTTGACTTGATATGAGAAAACAAAAATTTTCCTAGTAATCTAAGAAAAAAAAATGGAATGGCCTACCTTAGGAAGTCATGAGTCTGTCATCATTAGGGACCTTCAAATGGAAGATGGATAACTATTATTTAGGTATGGAGGATTCTTGTTTGCCATAACTATCACTTCCTACTCTGAGATTCTGAGATTTTATGGTTCCTATTTTAAAAGTGAGAGACTTGAGGCATTGCCCAATACATAGCTAGTAGATGTTAGAACCAGGATTAGAATCCAGGCATTCTCATTTATTATAAAATTAATTAATTTATTTTTAAAATTAATTTTTTTAAAATTTTGAGCTCCAAATTCTCTTCCTCCCTCCAGCCTCTCCCCCACTCATTGACACGACAAGCAAAAGGTTATTAATTATATATGTAAAATCATGCAAAACATATTTCCATATTAGCCATGCTACAAAAAAGTGAAAAATGTGCTTTAAACTGCACTTAGAGTTCATCAGTTCTCCCTCTGGAGGTGAATAGCACTTTCCATCATGAGTTCTTTGGAATTGTCTTAGATTATCCTCTCAATCAGAGTAGCTAATTCTTTCACAGTTGATTGTGCTTACAATATTGCTGTTACTATGTACAATGTTCTGGTTCTTCACACTTCAGTTTGCATTAGTTCACATAAGTCTTCCCAAGTTTTTCTAAAACCATCCTGATGATCATTTCTTATAGCACAATAGTATATCATCACAATCATATGCCACAATTTTTCAGCCATTCCTCAATTGATGAGCATCCCCTCAACTTCCAATTCTTTGCCAGTATAAAAAGAACTTCTATAAATATTATTTTTACACATATAAATCCTTTGGGATTTCTTGGCCAAAGGGTACACACAGTTTTTATAGCTCTTTGGTCATAGTTTCAAATAACTCCCCAGAATAGCTGGGCAACTGCACCAACAGGGTATGAGTGTCTCAACTTTTTCACATCTCCTCCACCATTGTTAGCAGATCTGATAGGTGTGAAGTGGTGTCTTAGAGTTGTTTTGTTTTCATTTTTGTGAACAATAGTGATGTAGAATATTTTTCATGTGACTATTGATAGTGTTAATTTCTTCTGAAAACTGCCTGTTTATATCCTTAACCATTTATCAATTGAACCCGATGGCTCATGTTTTTGTAAATTTGGCTCAGTTCCCTACATATTTGGGAAATGAGACCTTTATCAAAGAAACTAGCTGTAAATTTCCCCCCTAGTTTCCTGCTTTCCTTCTAATTTTCATTTTCATTGGTTTTGTTTGTATAAAAATGGAATTCAGACTTTCAAGTACTTTTAAAACTCAGAACTAGAAACAATTCTGAGAGGGGCAGCTAGGTGGCACAGTGAATAGAGTACTGGCCCTAGAGTCAACAGGACCTGAGTTCAAATTTGGCCTCAGACACTTAACATTTACTAGCCATGTGACCTTGGGCAAGTCACCTAAACCCAAATGCTCCTATGAAAAGTGAGAAAAAAGAAAAGAAAAGAGAGAATTTAGAAGTTGACATTCCTAATGAGTGATTTGTTCAAACTTCTCCTGAAGCCACTGGTAATGAGGAACTCACTGACAGCCAAGACACTTCATTCCATTCTTGTCCTGTTCTAATTGTTAGGAACTGTTTTGGGAAAGTTTAAACTGAATTTTAAAAAAATTCTGAAAATTTTTGAATTTTCAATATTGAAAAATATTTAACTGAAATTTGCTTTTCTGTTTGTCTATCCATTGGTCCTAGTTTTTCTTACTACCTACTGAGGCCAAACAGAAAAGAAAAAAACCCCACAATTCCTCTCAATCAAGTGCCTGTGTGGCTAAGTTACATTCATTGTTTGTTTTTTGCTATCCCTTTGTACTGTTGCATCGTATTATTATCATAACCATCATATTTTTATGTGAGTCAACTGAGGTTGTATATGAAGGCCCCATTAAGTAAAACTTTCTAATATAATGATAACTAATTTTCCAGTAGTGAAGTTAATTATTTGATATTGGTTAGGTACTCTGGCCCCAGTAGTCTGGAACCAAACATGATCCCTTGTATTCAGCCTTAATTTTGAAACCTTTTAATATTATCTTTATTTGCATTTTGAAGACATTTTGCATATTCCTTTTCTGGTTCACTCTTTACTCTGGATCAGTTCATGCAAGTCTTCTCATGTTCCTTTTAATTCCTTATATGATTTTTGAACTTAGAGGTAGAAGGAATCTCTGAAACTTGCCGCTCCCCTTCAAGAGGAAACTGGGACCCATGATACATGATTTATCCAAGTTCACACAGTAGGAAGCATTGGAGTAGGATTTGGACCAAGGTCCTCTCACTCCAGGATCACTGCCCTGTACTTTTCACCACATAATGTTGCCTCTAAGTTGAATGAATGGATTGACTTAACTATGCCTTTACTATTTATTTTATCAAAAGCAATGTACTGCTTTCCTATTCATTTTCTGTTGAGTTTTTCTTTCCATGATGTTAAGCAGGAAGAGGGGGAGAGATTGGTGTTCTGTATGATTTTACTCAGTAAAATTCAGAAAACATCTGAAAACCACTGGAAAATCTAATGAGGAAGAGAAGAATCAGTTGGGATACTTGATTCAAATACTCTTTAAGTATTTGAAAGGCTGTTATGAAGAAGAGGGATTAGGCTGGTTTTGCTTGGACACAGAGAGATCTAATAGCAGAGAAACATATGAAAAATCACTTCCTAACAATTGTGAGCTCTTCCAAAGTCCAATAGGTTGCCCTGAAAGGAGAAAGTATTGGGTTTCCTATGAATGGTGGTCTTTAAGAGGGGGATGGATGACCAGTTATTGGAGATACTCAAGGTATTTATTTCCTCTTTCCATTTCCCCCACAAGTCCTCAGAAACAGGGTGGCAAGTGTAGATTCCAACACCTGGTTAAATCCCTGGGTAATCATTGAATCTGAGAGTTGGAAGAAACCTCAGAGATTACCTAGTGAACTCCTACTTTATTAGAAATGTTAGATTAGTGATCACCCAGGGATTTAACCATGTGTTAGAATCTACACTTGCCATCCCTTCTCTATGCACTTGTGAAAAAAAGAGGAAGAGGGAAATAGAGCCCATAGCCTTAAAAATAGTCATTGTTTTAACTCAATTTAGTTCATCTCTTCCCAAGGGAAAGTATAGGCACTCAGTTTTAGATAATACTTTTCCAGCTTTACTTCCAAAGGCAAAAGAAGGGCAGTTCTAACAGCTGGATGGCTTCCACCTCCCTTCTGTCCTTGGAGACATGTGGCCCATTAAAAAGAATCCACAAATTCCATGTCAACAGATGTATCTCACATTTATTCAGGGTACAATGGATAGGATGACTCACTGTACTGCTAATGCAATCTTTTTTTTTATTTAGAAATTATATCTTAAGTTTGTACAGACAAAAGAGATTAATCAAGCTATTTTAGGGACAGAGGAAGAAGCCAGTGAATGTGTGACCAGCAGTATATAGGTGTTCAAAGGCAAGCTTTGCTGTTTGACTTAGAATTCTCTTAGAATACTAGAATCCAACAATGGAAGGGATTTTTGAAGTCATCCAGTACAAACCATACTGTAAGCCTTTCTACTGCATCAAGGCTTCATGTGAAGAGTTTTATGGGGCAGGAAGCCTACTCTTAAGTCTATTCTGTTTGGTGCGAGCTCTAATGGATGTTAGGAAAAATTTCCTTTTATTGAAATTAACTCTGCCTCCCTACAATTTCCACCTACAACTTCTGGTTTTGCCCTCTTGTGTCAGCTGTAAGAAGTTTAATTGTTCTTCCGTGTGACAACTCTTCAGCTGCCTAGAGTTGGAAGGCAGTATGGTACAATGGAAAGAGTAGGATAGGATCAGATTTTGGATTTGGAATAAGTGGACAACTTCAAATCCAAAGTCTTGCTCTTCCTATCCATATTTCCTTGGGCAAGTAAACTAATCTCCTTGGGACTCAAGCTCCTCATCTTTAAAATGTGGGGTTTGGACTAGATCACCTCTCATGTTCCTCCCAACTCTAAATCTATGGTCTTATGATCCTCAAAATAGCTAATGTTCTTCCCTTCTCCAAGTCTTCCCCTCTCTACATGCTGAACATTCTCAATTCCTTCAACAAGTTTTCTTAGGGTTTAGTTTTAAATGCCCTTTATCAACCTTGTGGCCCCACTCTGTGCTTAGGCTGGTCAATATATTTCCCTTTACATGAAACGTACCACCATATACAGCATTTACCTTGTAATCTGAAAGGGGCAGAGAGGGCTTCTTGAGTTAGTGAATTTTGAACTAGCTGAGAAATTTGTGTTTAATTTTGGTGATCTGAGCTGTGGGTTAGTCTCAGGCTGCTGATTGTCAGAGTAGGAGGAGAACAATTTATCAATTGTCTTTTGGGACACCACAAAAAAGACCACTTTCACGTGGATTAAATGGACACAGCTAGGACTTTATTATAATATTGCATGTTGTAAAATTTTAGGTTTCTGAACTAAATGCTTCAGTAATAAAATCTAACAAGTAAAAGGCACCATCCTCACAATAACTTTGTAGGGGTGGATAGTACAAACAATATTATCCCCATTTAGAAAGATTAGGTAACTGAGGCTCAGAGAGGTTTTAAGTGCCTTGGTCAGGGTTCACACACATCTACTAACTGAGAGGACCAGGTCTTGAATGCAGACCTTCTGGCTCGGAGTCCACTACTATTTCATATGATAGTGTTTTTTTCCGATGTCTTTCTCTTATAATCCTATGTTCTTAGAAATGTTTATGAACCCTTTCCTTACTCCTTTTGTAGAAACTCAAGTGCCATGATACAGTGGAAGGTTCATTGGCTCTAGGATTAGATGACATGAATTCAAATCTTGTTTCTTGTGATTTCTATCTATGGGATCTTGGACATGTCATTTAATCACCCTTGATCTCAGTTTCTTCATCTGTAAAAAGGGGATGGGTTTGTACTAGAGGGCTTCTGAAGTCACTTCTCTTTCTTGGTGTATGATTTGATGGCTTCCTTTCCCCTCCCTCTTCCCCTTCCCTCTCACTTTACAGATAAGAAAATTGAGACAAAGAGAGGTTAAGTGAATTGGCCAAATTTACACACTTAGTAAATGATATAGGTAGGATTTGAATACACATATTCTGATTAATGATCCAGCGCTCACACTGACAGAGTTCTGTCTGGCTTCGCATTTCTGGTGTGTGTGTGTGTGTGTGTGTGTGTGTGTGTGTGTGTGTATAAAACATGAGTGAAGACTTTTAGGAAATATTCCAGGTAGTTTAGCAAAACTAGCATATGACTAGGGGTCAAACAGTATATGAAATGTTTCATTCCCATTGTATCCCACTCTAAACCCAATCAAAGAACACAGTGAGATGCATTGTCTCCCTCTTCTTTGGAGCCAACCTTTGTCATCATGATCACACAACATTTGACTTCTTATTATTAATTTTCCTTTGAATTTAAATTGTCATTATGTTGTCTTCCTGCTCCTGTTTCCTTCCCTCTTATTCATTTCATCGAAGTTATTCCCAGGCTCTTCCTGTGTGGTTCATAGTCATCATTTCTTATGTCATAATCCCAAATGTTTCTTCTGAATCCATCCATAGATACATTGGACTGAACTGGATATGGATCGATGAACCTCTTTGAGTGAGTACTCTCCTTAGTCAACGCTGATTGTTTGCCTTCTCATCCCTTGTGATTTTTGTACTTATCCTCTCAAGAATCCTTCCAGGAGACTCTACCTTAATCCAGTAGAGATCTTCACTTAGGTCTTTTAGCATTCTATGGGCATCAGTTGAGTAGGTAATCTATCCATCTGTTATACTTCACCTTTGCTACATGACTGGCCTTCTTCTAAGCAGACATTCTCTTGAGGATATCTTTTAAGCCACTTCTTGCATTCAAATGAGTATTGGAAATCTCCTGCAGTCCACTAATATTCAACATGCGCCTCTCCATTGCCCTCTGGGACACTTGAAATTTTGATCCTTTGGAAACTGCAGAATTCCTTATCTGTAGCTACATAGGCACCACCAGGACAATGTTGGTGATATTTTTAAAGTAGACTTTTGTATTAGGGGCAGCTCAGTATTGTAGAAAGTACTATTTGTTTGCCAAAATGTGATCTGGCCTGGTCTCTTTTTCCTCTCTAATTCCTCTCTTGGCTCATTGTCCATTTACATTTCCTGCCTAAGATATATATCATAGGATGTGTAGTGGTATGCTGGGTAGGTATGCTCAAGCATACCTTAATGTATTAAAGAAAAACTTGGTATTTTATGTCATTGTTTAAGTTTGTTTTTTAAGTAAAATTTAGTTCTTGATTAAAAATAAACTTAGTTATGTTTTGATTTCTTTAGTTTGATGGATAAAAAGAATGTCTTTCATAATTAAGAATTCAATAAATGTTCAATGAAAAAATACCCTGGGGGCGTTCCCTAAGGAAATTAGTGACACATATATGTATGCCACATACACTGATAGGAGCATATATAGTCTGTGTAAATATGAAGATAAACAGATGGATAGACAGACAGACAGATAGATTACCTTTATGGGTTGCTTATAGAATTGAATGTCATAATCAGGACAATAAGATGTTTTATGATGCTCATTAAGTGGATGTGATTGAGGCCTATGTGGAGTTTACAATTTGAATAAATGTGACAATATTTGTAAAGCTTTTAGCATGGTGTCTGGCCCATGGTAGATGCTACTATTATGTCATATTTATAATGTGCTATTATTATAGAATATTTTAACACAGCTGGTGCCAGACGTCTGCAAAATGATGAAGAAACCAGATTTGCCTTTTTTGTTCCCCTACCTCCTGACTCCACTCCCCATCCACACACTGGCATGGCATGGGGTCTCTTCCTTTATGTAGCTGCCCTCTTTTCCTAGAGGCTTGGTGGTTTCTCTGCTGAACTAGAACCTGACATGTTAGCATGGTGACAGCCAAGTAATAGGAGAAAAACAATCTGATTGACCTACCTAAGAGTATTTACCTTTAAATACTAGTAGAAGACTCAACCAACAAGTGTTCCTTAAATCTCTATTATGTGCCCAGAACTGTACTAGACATTGAAGATACATATAAAAAGAGTGAAATAATATCATATAGCATCCTTTAGTACCATGGTGGGTAGAGTACTAGATTTGGAATCAGATCTGAGTTAAAATCCTGCCTTAGATACTTAATAACTGTGTGACAGTGGTCAAGTCACTTAACTACTATCAGCCTCAATGTCCTCATCTGTAAAATAGTACCTACCTGTTGTTATGAGGATTGAATAAGATAATGAGTATAAAATATTTTGTAAACCTTAAAGTAACACACACACACACACACACACACACACACATATACTACCTATTATTATTCTAACAGGAAGAGACCATGAGTAGACAGATAGGAATATATTCAGAATGAATATAAAGGAAATAAATACAAAGTAGTTTGGGAAGGATTGTCTTAGCGTTTGGGAACATCAGGAAAGGCTATATCTAGAAGGTGGTGCTTATGCTACATTTTGAAAGAAGAGTAACTGAAAAGAATCTCTAATTGGTTGAATTTTACACAATGTAACTGTGGGAAGTGAAGGATTTCAAAAGGTATGGGGAGGTTTGGGGGAGGGCTTATTGGGTAAGGGAGGTGATGGATGCCTTTTCAGTCTTACCAGGTAGAAAAGGATGTACCTTAAGTGCATGGCTAACCCTGTATCTATCCTTGTTGAGTGTGTGTGTGTGTGTGTGTGTGTGTGTGTGTGTGTGTGTGTTGGCCTCAGACCAAAGATCTACAACTCTTTGGATTTACAACAAACAGGGTTGATCCTATGGGCTTCTCACAAACAAATCTCTTCCTGGATCATGTTCCTACCTTTCCTTGGAACCCAAGAATAGGGTTTAATCACCAAGACAGTATGAACAATAGCAGTTAAAACTGTATAATCAGAGTACTATAGACGTCACAAAGCATTCTGGACCATCAGCCATCACACCCCAAATTTATACTCCTATAAGTCAGGTTTCATCATGTTACTTCCTTGATCAAGAATTTTCTTTAGGTACTTCCTATTACCTCTATGATAGTACATCAATTCTTTGGCTAGCTCTTCAGAATCGCTCCCCATCTGATTCCAGCCTGATCACACATTATTCCTCTCTTAGCTGCTCTGTACTTTAACCGACGGCAGTTAGGTGATGCAGTGGATAGAGCACTGATTTGGAGTCAGTAAGATCTGAGTTCAAGTCCAGCCTCAGACACTTACTAGCTGTGTGACCCCGGGCAAGTCACTTAACCTCTATTTGCCTCAGTTTACTCATCTGTAAAATGAGCTGGAGAAGGAAATGATAAGCTGCTCCAGTATCTTTGTCAAGAAGACCCTAAATGGGGTCATGGAAAGTTGGGTATGATTGGAGTGACTGACCAAGAACTCTAGCCAAACTGACCTTCTTGCTATTCCCTGTCTATAATGTTCCATAGCTATACTATAGCTTGCACAGGCTGTAGCTGCAGCCTAGAATGTTTTTCTTCTTCACCACTGACTCTTGGAAACTTTAGCTTTCATCAAGGCTTAGCTGAAGTGCAGTCACGTTGCAGAAACCCTTCCTATTTCCCCCAACTATTAATGTCACTCCCCACCAAAAGATCGACTTTGTATTTATTTTTAAATATACATAAATTTATTTACACATAATATACTCATAACTATTTATATTTTATATAGAACTTAACATTTTATTATAAATTATCCATATCATATACTTACATATATCAATTTTATATATTTTATATTTTATATATTTATATACACCTTTATTTTATAAGTTTCCTTCTCTTTGAACTTTTAAACTGACTCTCCCCCAATAGTAGAATATAAACTCTTCGAAGGCAAAACCCCTCAATTTTTATGTATTTATCTCCAGTATCTAGCATAATACTGTCATATAGTAGGCACTTAGTACATGTTCTTTTGTTTTCCTGTATTGCTTAATAATTAATGTTAGACCAGTTTTTGAGAGCTGCCACAGAGTGAAGAGTTACTTCCACTTCCTTCCTCCCCACTGGCAAAGTACAAATCCTGAAGGTTTCTGTACATTCCATCAGATAAAAGATCCTCCATGTTCAGGGTTAGCCTGACCTAGCCCAAGGTCCTTTCACATAATACTGATGAATGACAAAGGAATTGGAAAATTACACAAGTCTTCTTTTAGCGACTTCAGTCTTAGAGAATAACAACCCTTTAGGCATCGGTGCTTAAATCCTTCATATTTGCAGGAAGTCAGTGTATCCTTGAGTTTTCCATGGTCTTCCTTGCCAACTCTAGGCATTAAAGACTGTTAATAGGGGCAAGGAGCCATTTGTACTCTACCCAGGCTTCTCTGCTGAGACCCTCAGCAAGGGCCCCAGGAGAAACTGAGTCAAGACTACTCACTCATTTCACAGTCCAGAAAACAGCAGATGATAATGATTTGATGACCGGTGGTGACCTAGAGGAAAATTGATGTTAATCACTAATTAATTGATTACTTATTAATTATTAATTAACCACACAGCTTTGCTGTAGAAATACCTTTGAATTTCCAGTTCCAAGTTTCTGGAAAAATACTACTTACAACATCAATAAAATACTACTCTTAAACTCTGTAGAAAAATGGATATATTTAAGACAAGCACATTTTTTTAGTGTTGTTGGTTTAAAAAAAATACACTTTATTGATTTTTATTTTTTATATTACCTACATTTCACAAAGTTTTTCTCTCAATTCTTTCTTCCTGAGAGCAATATCTTATGCTAAGATATTGAAAAATTCTGACAGTGTATGAAATGTCTGAAACTCATAATCCCCCACCTCTATAAAAAGTGTGTGTGTGGGAGATGCCTTCTCATATATCATCTTGGTGGTCAAGCTTAATCATTATAATTTTGAAGCATTCAATTTCAATTGTTTTGCTGTTTTTTTTTTCCCAGAAATGAATCTCTTTTTTTCTCTTCTTGGCATTCAAATATTAAAATAAATCAGTGAATAAAATGCCACCTTTATTATGAAAATAACTCTGTTCATGACCATTTCTGGGTTTTGTTTTAATTACCCACTAACTTAGAGCCTTTAATTGTGCAGTATGGAGTGAGAATGCTACCATCTGTAGGCTTTGTGATGCATTAAGGAGGGGGAGGCTGCTAAGGACTTTGACTTGCTGAGGGTGAGAAAATCCTGCTTTGTATTCATTGCTTTGTAATCACTAAGAGTCATTTCTCTTGGACTGGACCCCACGGAAGTACCCAGACCAACCCAGAAAATCCCACCAGACTCTAAGTGCTTTCCATCTGTCTTCTTGTTTTATCGTTAAGACAACCCTGTCAGACAGGTAGGCCTGGGTCAGAGAATATCTAGAGTATTGTGTTCAGTTCTGGTCATATTAGAGGAAAGAAATAGGCAAACTGGAGTGATGAGGGATGATGGGGGGAGGGAGCAGAATACAGGAGAGATCTTGAAGGAACTAGGGAGGAAAGAAGACTTACGAGGGGTATGAGAGCTATTCTCAACAATCTGAATGAGTATCATAAAGAATAGGGATTAGATTAATCAACCCAGTTGCCTGCTTGACCTCTAGCACTACATGACCCACTGTCTAGTAAACATCTCCTAGTGGCTATCCAGGAGACTTCTCAAACTTAATGCATCTAAAATGGTAACTGGCATTTATATTGTAATTAAAAGTTTTAAAAATCACTTTACATACATCGCTTCTGTTTTTCCTTACAACAATGCTGTGAGATAAGTATTACCATTTTTTATGTAGCTACAAACAGAAATTCCTGAGGTACAGGTCTGAACTTGCCACTCCCCTACTCAGTAATCTCTAGGAGATCTCTCTTATCTCTAATATTAGATTTTAAAAAATTACGAATTCCTCTATTTGTCATTTAAAGGTCTTCATGATCTAGTCCCAGACATCCTTTCTAGGATTATTGCATTCTCTCACCCTTTCACACAGCATTTGTTTCAACCTATCTTGACCCTTTCCTATCAGACAGCATTCCACCTACCAGTTGCATGCCTTTGGGCAATCTCACTGTCATTCCTGGAATTCACATGTTCCTCTGAGCCACCTTTTATTATTTCCAGTTCAAATGTCCCCTCCTACATGAAGCCTTCCCTGAATTCCAATTTACTTATATGAACACACATTACTTCCTCTGATAGATTGTAAGCTCATTGAGAGCAGGGACTACTTTATTTTTGTATTCTCAGTGCCTAGTTCAGTGCCTGGAACATAGTAGGCATTGATTGGTTTATTCTGTTTGGCTTATAAGCTTATGAGTATAGTAGAATATAAGGTTCTTGAAGCTAGAGACTATTTAAAAAATCTTTAAATTTAAATTAAATCTTTAATATCCCCAATATTCTACAACTCACTACAAACAACAACAATACAAGTCATTACACATAGTGGGTACCTAATATTTAATTGAATCGATTTGATCTTGGAAAGTGAGTAGAAGTTATAGACTTTAGCTTGATGTCAAGAAAAACTTCATAATAATTAATGTTGTCCAAAAATTGAATGGATTCTTCAGGAAATAGAGGAAGCCCTTCATAATTGATCTTCAAGTAGAGATTGAATAACCATTTATTGCAGAAGTTGAAGAGCAGATTCTTCGTTAGGTATAGGTTGGACTTGGTGATTTATGGGATCCCTTCTAACTCTGAGACTGTGATTCTGAAATATATGTTGATTTAACTCCATTTTGTAGAAGAGGGGCCTCTCACCTTGGACTTTAAAAAAATTATTTTATTTTATTTTTAACTTAAGAAATAAAACAAGCATTTCCATAGCATAGTAGAGTTTTTTTTAAAGAGGTGATTGCACATGAAACTGCAAATCTATCCTGTATGACTATTTATTTAAATTTATAATAAAGTTATATAATCTTATTTTTCCCCCTTTTTTCTTCCCTCTCCCCCCCCCAAAATGGACCCCATTAGACACAAATATCAAATATGTGTGTATATATGTATATATATGCATGTATGTGAAATCATTCCATATTTATCAGTTCTTTCACTGGAAGAAGATAGCATGTTCATTCATAGATCCTTTGATAGTTAAGCTCTCACCTCATCTTTCCTGGAACCAGGTCATCATGGCGTTTCTGGGACATACACAAGTCATGCTACCTGACTTCTGGACCATGTTCACTTCCTATTAGAACTTAGACTCCCATCCTTGGAACTCTTCACCTTTCCCCTTCCACCTCTGCTTTCCAGCACTTGATCCCAAATGTATTTCCTTCTTAGATAGGATCTAAGTTTCTTGAGACCAGGAACTATCTCACTTTTATATTTGCATCTTCAGCAATTAGCACAGTGCTTGAGACAGAATAAATGCATAATAAATTATTTTAAAATTAATTAATTCAAGCTGCCATTTGAGAAAGATGATACTGTAATTAAGAGAAGAGTTGGACCTAGAACACTGGTGCCTCCATTTTTTTGCTTAGATGTCTCTCTCCCTTTTTTCTCCTCTCTATTTCAAGCAGACTATGTTCTATACTTTACTACTTCCAGATATTAGACTTATTTTTGTCTTTGTACATCCAGTGCCTAGTATGGTGCTAAATCATCATCATCATCACTAACATTTATGTAGCATTTTCAAATTTGTAAAGCACCTTACATATCCCATTTGTTTGGGAGGTGATTGATTTCATTACGGAGGATGCTCTTTCCATGGTTGATGATTGCAACTCCTCCATCTTAATAGATAGTGAATTAATAAATGAATAACTCAATCAACATGCATTTATTAAGTCCCTACTATGTGCCAGGTGCACCTGTGGATAGGAAAAAAAAATTGTATCACCTTGGTGGCAAGTCTTTCCTGGATATGACTTTCTGAACTTTACTAGGCTGTTCCTTGGAAGAGCCCAGTTGCTTAGCTTGCCCAGCTGTCCAAGCTTGCCATCTGCTGACATAGTTTTTGTCACAATATGATATCAGAGTAAGATGGTAGAGAATAATATTATTATCCATAATATCATTATTATTTTGAAATAGTGGTCAGCTCTATATTTATGGCCTAGGTATCACTCTCCATTGGTTTCCATTGAGTAGTTAAAAAACCCTTCAGGGTTTTTGACAGTAGTCCAAGAGATTTGTGCTAAAAACTTCTTAATGGTGCCTTCAGCAGTAAATAACTGTAAAGAATATTACAAGTAGTATATTAAATTACCTTGAGGAGTCGCAACATTTTTTTTTGTTACTGTTGAAAGATACTCACGTAACAACAATAACAGCATCAGGAATGACGACGGAATTGGAAACTTCTACTCTGGTCCTTAAATAAAAAATGCAACACTATGTAAAGGAAAGAAGGCTGGACTTGGAGGCAGAAGACCTGGGTTTGAATCCTACCTCCGATACTTACTGACCATATTGACCTTGGGGTAAATCATTTAACTTCTGTATCTACATCTATAAAATGGGGGTAATTGTGCCATCTACTTCTTATGGTTATTGGGAAGATCAGGTGAGATCAGAGGAAGGCGCCCTACTATTTGGGAAGTTCTTTCCAAAGATAAACCACCCTAGATCTAGAGTTGGAAGGGACCTCAGAGGTTGGTCCAACTCCTCATTTTATAGATGAGCAGCCCAAGGTCACACAGATAGTAAGAGTCAGATGTGGGATATGAACCCATATCTCTGACTATAGAGTTAGCATTCTTTCAAGTTTTCACTGACTCAGTGACATTGATTGAACACCGGCAGTACGCTTGTTCACTGGGGTCTATCTTACAACTTCTATTTGTGTTGTCACTGAAAAGCATGGGTTTGTTTTAAGGAAGATCTCCTATCTTCCTTAGACTGTAAGCTCCTTGGGGTCAGAGATCGTCTTTCTTTTTCTTATTTGTGTCGACAGCACTTGGTACAGTGCCTGATGCTTAATGAATGTTTATTGAACTGAAATTATTTGGGGGAGAGACCACCTGGGCAGGTTCTGGTCACTTGACTGGTCAGTCAAATAATGCTTGAATTCCTACCTTTTGTTTTTACAAGAAGCCTTCAGTGGCAACTTCATGTACATAGACCTACAGTCAGAGCAAAGACCCTCCACTGAATTGTTTCTCAAAAAAACTTATTAAGCAGCAGTTTGAGATGATGTGAGCAGCAGCTTTGTACATTGGATAGAGGGGCTAGTCTTGGAGTCAGAAAGAGTTGGGTTCAAGTACTCTCTTTGACAAATACTGGCTATATAACTCTGGGCAAATCGCTTAAATTTCCAGGGCCCCTAGACAGCTTCTGAATGTCTAAATTGCCAGGGAGTTGCTGGTCTGTATTAGAGGTAGGAGTTTCCATAGTAGGAGTTGTCCCCGCAGATGAAATCACAGGCCTGTAGACACCCAAATAAAAATTGTACAGTAAACTGTGATCAAAAGCTAGGACACTAATTTGACTCACATTTTCATTTTTTTTTTCCTTTTGGCGTTTAAAGCATGCATTTGTTAGAAGGCAATATGGCACAATGGTGAGAATGCTCTTCTTGGAGTGAGGGAGCCATGAATGCCAATCCCACCAATGATATGTGCTAGCTTAGTGACTTATCTGTTTAAAGTTTGGGTTTCTTTATCTATGAAACAAAAATGATCATACTTTCAGAACTTGCCTAACAAGATTTTTAGAGAAGATTCATGGGGGAAGGGGTTAAATGAGATGATATGTGTGAAATGCCGTGTGAACTTTGAAACTCTATGCACAATGCCAATTATTCTTAATAAGTAACCAAAAGAAAGTGTTCATGGATGTTAAGTATACCTTGCTTCTGGAATGCTGATTATTGGGTAAAACCAGAAAACGAGCAAGCTGGGACATCTTGCTTTGGAAGACAAGTTTCAACTATGGTATCTTGATTTCTGGCATCTGTGGTATCTGAGTCACATTTCCTCATGACATTTACTGATCAGTAGCACACCAACAAACCGTTTAGTTGGTAGTCTGTCTATAGAGAGAGATGAATGTCCATAGGTCTTACACAAAAGATTCAGGGCAACAATATGTCCTTTCCTGTGGCATATTTTACTAGTAGCATGAGGTCAGATTATGGAAAGTTCTAAATGCCAGTCTGAGAAATTTACATTTTAGCACAATTGGAAATAGAAAGTTATTGAATCCTCTTGAACAGAAGGGTGAAATGATGAAAGCATCCTTTAGGGAATTTGAACCTGGAAGAACCACTGTAGACAAAGTCTAGGTGACTTTTGCTAGTCTAGTGGTGCAGGAATGTCCAGAGCTGGAAACTAGGTCTTGAGGTTCATGGAAATGAAATACAGACCCAGGAATATTAAGCCAAAGATAAGTCTATTTAGGGGCAGGAAAGGATGCAGAAGTCATTTCAGGGTTAAAGTTTCAGTCAGAGGCAACCACCTCTTCTCTCTAAGATCCCATGAAGGCAGATCTAACCAGTCTGTCCAGGAAAGACTTATGCCAACTCTGAGAAGCAATGGGCCCTGGATTGGGTGCAATTTATATGCCTTGAAGAGTGGTTAAGCCATGCTTGTCACTAAGCCTTCTTTCCAAGGTGCCAGTTAGACACTTTGGAGACATTATTTCTGAATATGGCAATTTCTGGGCTGTTTGAATGTTAGAAGTGAACTTTCTGGTTTGGCCTGCAGGGTTTATAAGTGGAGTGACTAATCATTTATTATGATTTAGCTTATTCCAAGAGAGATTGTCACTTAGGGCCAGTTTGAGTTATACTATTTCTAGTAGTATAAAGACCTGTTGCTTTGGGTGTTGTGAGAAGTGATTAGGTATTAACTTTCCTCCCAACGAGCCTTGACTCTGAAGTCCTATGGGAGAACTTGAGCCTAAAGAGGAGAGTTCAGAGTTTTTTCCCACTCTCAGATCATTATTCCCTAACCCTAGAGGATTTGAGGAAGATCTCAAAAATAAAGCTTAGGGAAGAATGACTCATATCTCACATTTCCCCCAAAAGGTTTAACAGCATCTTTCTAGAAAGGTACTCAATGTACAAAACCTATCAGGTATAGGACAGCTATTATTTCTTTACTCTATGACATACACACACACATACACACACATACACACACACACACACACACAAAATGTTTAAAATGCTAACGACTCATAAGCATTGACAAATACTTAAACAAACACCAGTAACCCCTAACTACTAGTATACTCTCCCAGGAAGTTAATATTTAAAACATAGAAACATGAAACACATCATGGGTCTGCTACACAGGCATCTCACCATTGCCTTGGCTCTACATTGTTTGAGGACCTCATTCAAGGGCATCTTGATCTCATTACCTCCTGAAAATGGGTTTCTTCTCTTCCTCCACTGCTGAGGTTAGAAGAATTTTCTTCCCCTACTTGTAGAAGCTCAGACTCCCAACATGGAGGACAGACAGGATAGGGACGGATAGCAGATGCTATCTCCAATTTTAAAGTCTATTGAGTGTGCAGCTCTTCCTCTTTTGTGCCCAATACTCTTTTCTATCCCCTTTCTCTCATCAGGGGGTCCATGGGACCAACTAGGAGCCTGTGTTAAAGTATAACCTTCAGCATGTAGTCAGGGTATATGTATCATTGAGAGTGGCTCCATCATGGGGCCATTGAAAGGGGGAAGAGAGCATGCTCAGCTCCTTGGGAAGTAGTCCTGTACATTAGAGTAGAGTGGTTCCCCTGATTATTGCCACAGGCACCATTTTAATTTGTTCAGGTGTCTTTTATCTGCATGTAGCAACATGGTAATTACAGCACTTCCTGTATATCAGATTTGAGGCCCCCTTGAGCTCTATTGTTATCTTAAAAATCAGAGTCAAACAAACTGGCTTAGGACTTTGTTGAGAAACTATTTCAGTTGAAGATATGCTAGACTTCCCCCTAGGCAGTCACTCTTGAATGGAGGGCACAACTAGGTGGAAAAACCCCAGCAAGACATTCACAGGTCAGGAAAAAAAGGTTGTGTTGTTTAATCAGTTTTTGGTGGTGTCTGACTCTTTGTGACCCCATTTGGGGTTTTCTGCGTAAAGACACTGGAGTGTTATAACAAAGATAGAGTCCTTACTCTTCTATGACATAGATATTAAATAGTCAAGCAGATCAAGAAGGAACTTCACCTTTGAGATTTTATCCAAAGGACCCCTGGTCAAGATTAGAGAAAGCCAGAAACTTTCTTATTCCTACACTTCTCTAAACTTTAAATACCAAGTGAATATAAGTAGATGAACATTAAAATTACTCACATGATAATTTTAAAAGTTGATAGGTTCCCCCCCCCTTTTTTTTTTTGCCTTACTTTCCATTTGGATGAGGGAGCTAATCTTACTTCTCGGAGAAAATGGAAGACTGGAATATTTTCATTGCTTAGCAATACAATTCATTCCATGATTACTTTCATTTTATCATTTTAACAAAGAGAGATTTAGAGAGGCTGTTGTGAGAGCCATCATAGCTTGGTGAAAAGGGCATTGAAAGTGGACTCAAAAGGGCTAGTTTCAAATGCCAGCTCTGCTGCTGTATGCTGCCCATGTAACCTTTGGGCAGTTACAAAAATTCTGTGGGCTTTAGATTCCTCAGTGGTAGGTTTAGAGTATGAAGGAACCTTTTAAATCATTGAGATTTAGGACTTCGTTTTGCAGATGATGAGATTCTGGGGATTTGCCTCAAGTCACACAAGTGGCGAATAGTTGGTAGAGCCAACATTTGAATTGGGGACCTCTGACTCCACATTGAGCATCCATTCTAGAGAAAGGTCTGGACTACACACTGTGTGATGTTCCTTCCAGACACAATTTTGTGGCCCTGAGATAGACCATGAGTATAGCGTTTTTGTGATTAGAAAGTGATTTTCCTAGAATAGCAGAATTGGAGCAAGAAAGAACTTTACAGGTCATAAAACCCAACCCCTTCATTTTATAGATGAGTCAGAGAGGTTGTGACTTGTGTGCGACAAGCCAATGATTAATGTCTAAGGCATGCTTTGAACCCGGGTCTTCCTGACGTTGACTAGGGCAGCTAGTGGATAGAACGCCACAGCTGGAGTCATAAAGACTGACCTCAGACACTTACTGTGTGACTCTGGGCAAGTCACTTAATCTCTGTCTGCCTCAGTTTCCTCAACTGTAAAATGAGGATAATGATAGCACTTATCTCCCAGCATTATTGTGAAGATAAGAAGAGAAAATATAAAGTGTTAAGTACAGTGCCTGGCACACAGGTCCTTACTAATTGCTTGTTTCCTTCCTTCCCTCCTTCCCTCCCTCCCTCCCTCCTTCCTTCCTTCCATTCTTCCTTCCCTCCCCCCTCCCTCCTTCGTTCCTTCTTTCCTATCCTCCTTCCCTCCCTCCCTCTCTCCTTCCTTCCTTCTTTCCCTCCTTCTTTCCTTCCCTCCTTCTTTCCTTCCTTTATATTAAAAATTATCAAATGCTTTCCTTTATACTATGGCCCCACTATTACTAGGAAGATGTATGCAGGCAACATGGCACAGTGGAAAGAGCACTGGCCTCTAGAGTCAGAGGACCTGGGTGTAAATCCTGCCTTTAATACCATCAGTATGATTACAATGTCATTTAACCTATCTGGGTCTGGGTTTACTGAAGGTAGTGTTGGATGGGATGGCCAGTGAGGCCCCTCTATAGCCCTGGTAAAGCTTTAACTAAGGTAGACCGGTGATTTCTTTGATTTATAAATCTCAGGAAGTTGTTAAGTGGTCACAGGTTAAGCAACTTGCCTGTGGCCACCCAGTCAGCAAATCTTGGGGGCAAGATTTGAATGTGAGCCTTTCTGTTTTCAATCCCAGCACTCTCTTTACCTCTACATAGCAGTACTTTATAAAGCATGTTACCTTTATCTTATTATTTGATCTTCACCTCCTAGGAAGTAGCATCAACCCCATTTAAAGATGAAGGCCCTGAACTCCCTCACTTACTTAAAGGGAAAGTGACTTGTCCAAAGTCATGTAATTCGGACACATTGAAATCTGATGTCCCTTTAGTGACGTCATTTTGGTCCTCTTTGAGAACTAGGGACAAAAACCACCATAACCACAATTAGTAAGTAACTCAAGTCCAGACCTTCTGACTCAAAACCAGTCCCTCTCTTTGCTATACCAAGATGGCAGCCCTTTGAGTGCCTTTCCAGAAAGGATCCTGTTAATCCCTTTTGAAACAAAGTGGAGAATGGGACCCCTATGGCTGACAGAGAGCCATGGTGTTTTTCTGGAATTACTCCATCTGAATTTGTTTTCCTCACTGAGAGCTCTGGACTGCTCTCCAGAATCCTTTCCCTGGGGAAGGACTGTGAGTCAGCGTTGAAGTCAGCTGTTAATGGCTACAACTGGCTGGATACCTGAGAATCTTCCATCAGTGGGACATCATTCCCAGTGCTGAACAACTCTGCTTGCGTCCATATTGATTTCAACTAAACTAAGTGATCTGAATTGCTGAGCTTCCTGTTGGCTCTGCTCATTGCCCAATGATGCAAATGGACAGCCTGTTGCAGCCCCTTTCCCCCCTACCCCCCGAGGATCTGATTACTTACTACAGAATCAGCACAGCTGTGGCATCAACAAAATCCCAATGCTGATACTGAGAGGAGAGAAGGAACTTTATGGGTACCACCTGAGGTCATGCATTTAGTACTTCATTGTGGATTTTTTAAAAAATTGGTTTGCACAACAATTGGCATTTTCTGTACAGTTGGGGAGGTTTGCTTTCTGTCACTTCACCTGCTCACTGGTGGCCTTACCCCTTTGTCAGATGGTTCTGATTTCTTGCATAATCATTAGCTTTTTAAAAATTTGCTAAATATTTTTCAATACCTCATGGAAGCAGTGGGCAGAATTAGTAAATAAGCATTTATTAAGTGCTTACTATGTGCTAAATAAGATACAAAGAAAGCCAAACAGAGTGTAAGACTTGGGGCCAGGGAGACCTGAGTTCAAATCCTGCCTCAGACACTTACAAGCTGTGTGGGCAAGTTACTTAACAGTTTCCTCATCTGTAAATGGGAATTATAGGAACTCTGGCATAAGACTATAGAGAGGATCCAATGAACTGATAAGCATAAAGCACTCTGCAAACCTTAAAATTGTATGTAAATGCCCAATATTATTATTATTATTATATATTATTATTATTGTTATTATGTCTGTTTTTCCTGTCATCCTTCCTGTGAACATCATGGTACACAGCTGATGAAAATTTGACACTTAATGTTTCCTGATTGCTGTAGGTTTTTTCTTTTTTCTTTTCTTTTGTTTTTCCATTGCTACTAATAGGAAATGATTGAATTCCTCAAGAGATTTTGGAAAAACATTACTTCATTGGACAGTGGGTAGGGTGTTGTGTTCACAGGATGGGTGGAGCTTAAAAAAAGTTGTATTGAGCAGACAGGTTAAAGAACTATTGGCAATGGGAAAAGTAATTGATGGAGACCCTGGTTTCAGTATTTTAGGTCTGATAGAGAGTGCTTGTGGCTTCCAGTATTTGGACCACAAATCTTGCAGTTATCACAAGGGTTAAAGATTTTATTTGTCTACTAGGAATAGCTGTTTTTCTTTTTTTGCTCCAAGAAAATATGTATCCTGACTCAGTATCATGAATAAGAAAACATACGTCCTGTAGGCTGAATTAACAGTCTGTCTCATTCATATATATATATATATATATATATATATATATATGTATATATATATACACATATATATATATATACATATATATATATATATGACTGTTTTTCAAAGATAGGCAGATGCAATTATTAACAAAATACAAATTCATTGAAAAGTTTTGCTAAATCTTCCTTGAACACCTAGGTGGTGCTGTGGAGAGAGTACTGGACCTGGAGTCAGGAAGACTCATCCTCCTGAGTTCAAATTTGGCCTTAGACACTTACTATCTGTGTGACCCTGGGCAAGTCACTTCACCCTTTTGCCTCAGTTTCCTCATCTGTAAAATGAGCTGGAGAAAGAAATGGCAAATCACCCCAGTGTCTTTGCCAAGAAAACTCCAAATGGGGTCATTAAGAGTTGGATATGACTGAAATGACACATAGTCAACAACAAACCCCTCTTCCTTCTTTGCAGAGGTGGAGTATGATGGGTATGAAATATTTCATATGCTGTTATATTGATCAGTTTTTCTGAACTGCTTTTCCCCATCTCTTTATTCTTTATAGCAAGAGATGACTCAATAGGCAGGGAAGAGTGAGAATGCATTCATCAGTGAAGACGATATAAAAACTAACCATATCAATGTAATTTTTTTAAATGTTTTGCTATCTGTACACAATGGCTACAATGATTTAAATGTGAGAGAAAAAAGCAGATGAAATAAACCTGAATGTCATATGATTATATGTTGTATGATTATAAAGATCAAACAATATAATGATCAAAGGAGAAATGAGAAGATGTACTTCCCTCCTTTCTTTTTTGCTTTTCGGAGGGGGAAGGCATGGGGTTTAGAGCCTTGCCCAAGATCACATTGCTAGTAAGTGTTAAGTGTCTGAGGCTGGATTTGAACTCAGGTCCTCCTGACTTCAGGACTGGTGCTGCATTCACTGCGCCGCCTAGCTGCCGCTTCTCCTTTCTTTACAGAGACGGTGGGTATAGATTATTATCTCTCTTGTCAAATTTGGTTGATATGTTAGGTTTTCTTCTTACTTTTCTTCTGTTTATTCTTTATTACAAGTATAACTCTCAGCTCAAGGTCTATTTACATAAAAATCTTCTCATGAGAGGGGGAAAATTGGTAAGAGCCTGAGAAAGGAAGGGATGTCTTTTCATGCCTTCTTGTGAGGTACAGCTAGACAGATACATGTGGACACACATAACTTATACATATAAGGGAACATATACCCCATCTCTCTTTTTTTTTTTTGGTGGTACATTCACTCTTTACTTTTGATACTATTAATTTGGTTTTCTTATTTTTTTGACAAATACTAAAATTTAAATACAGAATAAGAAAAGAAAAAAAGGAACATTATAAACAAATATTAAACTTAAATATAAAAGAAAAAAAGAAAAAAGCATGCCATGTGCACAGCAGAACAATGGAAAGGCTTCAGATTATATAGCAATAACTTATTTCAAGAAAGCTGATGCGTTATGTTGAAAGCTGTCTATCTATTCTTTGCTTCCTTATAGGTTTTCTTTTATTCTCTGCTATCCATTTTTTACTTTGTTCTTTTTTCCACCTTTCTACCCTCTACCTACCACCCCAAGGTTACAATTGAGCATGGCTATATTTATATATAGGTATTGATATATACATACACATATGCATACATAAATACACACCTACATACATACATATATACTTTTTTTCTTTTTCTTTTTAAAATTTTTTTATTTACTCATTTACTTTTTTTTAATAATAAATTTATTTTATTAAATTTTTGAGTTACATATTTTCTCCCCATCTTTCCCCTGCCCACCACCCCAAAACAGCCATCCCAGTGTTTCCCCCCTCCCCCAGTCTATTCTCTCCTATGTCACTTTTTGGTAGGGCAGGATGGAACTCCCAACTGCAGTGCCTGTGTATCTCAAGTTCCAGTTGGATGTAGTCAATAATAATAATAATAATATATATATATATATATATATATATACACACATACAAAGATAGATAGATACACAT
>CM053581.1:352125916-352183416 GCA_028627135.1 Pseudochirops cupreus
TGGCCACTGTAGTGAAAACTGTGTGGTCATTTTCTGTGATAAGATGTAATGTTGTGAATGTTATGATCTATTGTGAATGTTTGTCTTGATTTGTAATGGAATAAACAGAGTGTTCACTATATTGTGTAATCTGAACTCTAAAAGCTATTCACAGTAGCATTCCTTTGGGAATCTGCTAGTGCATGGCGTTACATTAAGTGAATACCCTCCTGTCCCACAGAGAACTGGGATCCAAAGCCAATGCTCTTTTCCTCTGCTTCACATTGTTTCTTAGTTGTATAAGGTGATACAATGTATCCAAAACAAACTTTGTTTATTATTATTATTAATGATGTTATTGTTGCTATTAGTGTTATTGGCAGCGCTATCATCATCGTCGATGACGTAGTTGTTGTCATCAGCATCATTGTTTGTAGCATTTGAGATTATTTATTGAGATACAGGCTTTATTACTAGTCCAATTGAACTTGGTGGGATACTCACCAAACCAGTGGGAACTGGCACTTCCCAGAGTCAAGAATTAACCAGGCAATGTCTCTGCTATTGTCTGTTTCTTAAGCCAGGAAAAAATATATTTTAAAGACTTTCTTGTTGGAAAGTCACCGTACAATACACATTTATTAAGTGACTATGAGTCAGGCACCATGCTCAGTGCTGGGGCTATAGAGAAAGGTTTACATTACATGTAGCGTTCTGCTCTATCTTCTCTTTTTATTCTTTCTTTCTGACAGAAAGTGGCATGACCTATGGAGTGTTTATAGCTGAAATGACTTAGTAAAATGACCCCAGATTTTTTCATATGTTCCTGATTCTCTCTGTTCCCACCTTTTCTGACTTGCTACAGTGCTTGTGACAGAGTGTCCTGTCATTTCCTATCTATCTTCTTACAGCTGCCCTTATACTAATCTGCTGTTATTGTTGCCAGCTGTTTGCTAATCACCTTCCAGGTGTGTCTCCGGAGGTTTTAGATTAGCTGGGGCAGATGGCGTGCTACATTTCCAAATGGGTGCAAAGCAGGTGTTATCAATCACACACTGCTTGTCAAAAATTAATCTACCAATATTTATTGGGTTCCTCCTAAAAGTTAGGGTGTCTTCACAAAAGCATGTTAACTTTAAGAAATAATGTAGTGAAGGGAGAGAGAATACAATATCTTGAGAAGAGTGCTAGACCTCAAGGCAGGAGATATGGTCTGAATCTTTCCTCTGATGCTTGTCAGCTGCTACCTCGGCCGGGTCAGTTGATTCCCTGAGCTTCATTTCCCTCATTTTCAGTAACAGACGTAACACACCTACAGCATTTTCCCTTATAGCAGCAGTTCTCAACTTGTGAGTTATGTTCAATTTGTAACAATGAAAATATATCCTGTATATGAGATATTTACATTACAATTCATAACAGTAGCAAAATTACAATTATAAAGTAGCAACGAACATAATTGTGTGGTTGGGGGTCACCACAACATGAGGAACTGTATTAAAGGTCATGGCATTAGGAAGGTTGAGAACCACTGCCTTATAGGATGGTTATGAGGTTCAAATGAGGTAGTGTGTATAAAAGGGTTTCCAAACCTGAAAGCATTAAATAAATATCCTCTAGTATTATATTTTCCTGAAAATAAAAAAGAGACGCTCAGGAAGATGTCCAAGGTTATGCAATATGAGTCATAACAACACTTAAACCCAGGTCCTTCGGGGTTTTAAGATTCTCTATCAATTACCCCATGTTTCCTCTTCTTCTTTGATCTCCACACTCACAAACACAGTCATAGACATATACACTTATTTATACAATGGCATTTTTATCACATATTCACAACTAAAATTTGTGGTTTTTTTAAATTGAGATTTGATGATTTGACTACATCTTGCCATTGTCTTTAGTCATTTTTTCTCTATTGGAGAATATTTGGAATGGACAATATTGCTTTTATTATTTTCAAAGGTGGGGCTTGTCTTAGGTTATTGATTATCCGATAATGGCTACTCAGTGATAGGTAGATAGATAGATAGATAGGTAGATAGATAAATAGATGATAGATGATAGATAGATAGATGGATAGATGGATACACTGTGTGTTTCATTGATGCCCATGGGACATCAAGAGAATGAAATCAGCATGTATGGTAGATCACCCATGGTTGACCCATGGGGAGATATGGGCAAAAGTTTCACAGGTTTGCTAGGTACGAATGAGTTATAATATGTATGCTTGGAAGGAATATCCATGTTGACAAGGTCCTAGACCTGCTGAAATATTGAAGTAGAAGGATGTTTATTTATTACTTGATTATTTCTATCATCGTTAAAGACATCGCGTTTGAGGCCCGTTGGTTAGCCTCAAACTGGTTTAGCCCATCCACACAGGTGGCTTACTGGAGTGTGGCTTCTGTGCATGGTACAGTTTCTCAGAGCCTCAAGTGAGAGTTGAGGGCCAGGTAGATACCGAAGGCAGATGAGAAACCCTGAAAAGGGTTCAGCAAGCCCTTACACCAGGGGTGCTACTTTTCCTTGAACACCCCATGTACTCCAATATACACCTATAAACAGAATATTGTATACTCTTTTATAGTCTACACAAAGAGTTGACTTAAACTATATGTAATGGTCAAATGATATTATTCAGTTGAGTAATAATTCAGTAAGTAATTATTCAATGAATAATAAATTCAATTAATTCCTTTCACTTTCTTATAGTCTCTCTGCCAGGAATGTTAATGACACTCCTATCTTCTTAGACCTTTAGGCTTTAGACTTAATGGTTATCTTTGACTCTTCCTTCTTTCTCTTACATGCCCCTCTCCCAACCCAATATCCAGTAAATTTCAAATATCCTTTCAGTTACCTCATATCCTATCAATTTCTAACTTTGCCAGATCTCTAATATCCATCCCTTCCTCTTCACTAACTGCTATGACCCTCCCCACCCCCAGCTCAGTCCTTCATCATCTTTTGCTTGGCTATTATGATAACATTCTAACCAGATTTTGTGTTCCTAATCTCTTCTCTCTCCAGCCCATCTTTCACACAGCTGCCAAATTAATCTTCCAAGGGCGCAGGTCTGACTCTTCTGCTCAGAAGTTTTCAATACTGTCCTTTTGACTATAGGATAAAATCCAAAGGTCTTAGTCAAATATTTAAGGTCCTCTACTATTTGACTTCTTCAGCCTAATTTCACTCTAACATTGCTACTTGAGCCCTAAGTTTCAGTCAAACTGGGTCACTAGGGCTTAGCCCAGTACCTCAAACATAGCAGACATTTGAGAAATGCTTGGTAACTGATTGATTTAAAGTCTGCTGATCTCTTCCTTCAGAAGAAGGTTGATCCTGTGCTTGGCACACATTCCTGCCTTATCTCTGTTGAAATCTCTCTCTTGCTTGGGGTTCAGCTCATGTTTTACCCCCTTCTCCATGAAGCTCTCCATGCTCTCTCCAGCTGGAAGAAACCTCTGCCTTTTCATATTTCCTTCAAATATTTTAGCTCCTTATTGTCTCTGATACATATTCCTTGTATCATTCTCTTCTGTGTTCATTTTCATCCTTCTCCATTTCCCCTTCCTTCCCACATAGACTTTGTCTTTTCATTTCTAAGCTCCCAGCCCAACACAATACATCACATGCCGTAGGTGCTTAATAAGTATTTGTTGAATCCATGAGACTAGTGATATGACCAATTATTCAACAAGTGTTTATTAAGTTCCTAGCTTGTGTCTGGCATTGGACTGAGTGCTGGGATACAAAGACAGTAGTGAAATAATCCCTGCTCCCAAGTAGTTTACATTCTAATGGGGGAGAAGATATGGATATATATATATATATATATATATATATATATATATATAAATGTATAGGGGAATGGGGCTAGAACTGGGATTTCACTGATATAGGGAACTCCCAGGTGAGGAAATTCCCCTTACTAAGGTAAGTCACTAATTCTGCATTTTGTATTAGAGAGCTGTCTAGAATACTGAGCAGTATTCTTGACTTATCTAAGGACATACAGTCTGTGCCAGAGTTGAGACTTGAACCCAGGCCTTTCTAGTTTCCAGACTAGTTTTCCTTTCACTATATCAAAAACACACACACACGTGTGTGTATACACATACATATATACATATAAAATCTGTTTAATATATAAATATCTATAGAAAAAGAATTCATATCTTTTTCATATATCTATATCTCTATAATTATAAATTCTAGGTAGTTTGGGAAGAAGGGCATTATAGTGGAAGCAGGGAGCAGTCAGCTAGATGGTGCAGTGGATACAGTGATGGGCCTGGGTCAGGAAGACCTGAGTTCAAATCTGAACTCAGACACTTGCTAACTGTGTGACCCTGGGTAAGTCATAAACCCTGTTTCCCTCAATTTTCTCACCTGCAAAAATGAGCTGGAGATGGAAATGGCAAAGCACTCCAGTATCTTTGCCAAGAAAATCCCAAATGGGGTCATGAAGAGGTGGGACATGACTGAAATGACTCAACAATAATAGGGGTTCTTAACCTGAAGTCCATGGACTCCCCCCCCCCCAAAAAAGGAATCCAATGATAGATTTCAGGATGTCCGTGAACTTGGATATGAAAAAAAAATTACATCTTTCTTTTCATTAACCTATCATTGAAATTTAGCATTTCCTTCCATTATAGATTAGGCACCAAACAGTATTCTGAGCATGTGTCCAAAGTCTTCACTAGACTACTAAAGAAATCTGTGAAAGCCCTAATGGAAGTGAGGCTTGAGATGACCTTGACAAAGACCAGGTAACTGAGGAAGGAGAGGATCCCAAATAGAAGGGCCAGCCAGAGCAAAGGCACAGGAATCTCACAATTGGAAGGGAGCTCAGACACAATATAAAAGAGATGGTGCAGTGGTTAAAGCCCTGATTTGGAGACAGAGAACCTTGAATTCCTTTTCTGCTACTTGTACAATGTTGAGTATGTCATAATTTGTCTGTGACTCAGTTTCTTGATATGTAAAATAAGGAATTGTCCCCAAAGCCTCTTCTAGTCCTAAATCCAATAGCCTGAAAGAGGAATGATGAATCACTACAATACTCCCAACAAGTGGCCATCTACCCCTTTCTCCAATACCACCAGTGAGAAAAAACCTTTCTTCTTAATTTGCTGAGGCAATCCATTTCCTGTTAGGATAGTATCAATTGTTCAGAAGTTTTCCTTTTTATTAAACTGAAATATGCCTTCCTGTAACTTCCATCTACTCTTACTAGTTCTATCCCCTAGGGCCAAGCAGAATTGACCTGATTCCTCTTTGCCTGCTGACTTCCTGAATTTCAACATTTCCTTCCACTAAGAAATTTTTAGAGTGCTCTTTAACTTGACCTCTACCGGAGCAGTACAGGCCACCCTACATCAGGCCTTTCCTTAGATCTTGTTAAATTCCTTCCTCTCTCCTTTCCTCCCTCCCTCTGTCTTTTTCTCCTCCCCTCCCCTCTCCTCCTCCTCCTCCTCTTCCTCCTCCTTCTTTTCTCTTTCTCAGCGTTCTTTGCAACTCTCAAAGACTATAAGTTGCAGAAAATAAAACTTGCTAACGTTCATATTGTGCTCAAGATTTGGAAAGCGCTTCACCCTCTATTACCTCCCATCAAGCCAGAGAGGCAGGTGCTGCTATGTATGTATCCTTGGGTCTTTTTTGACTCCAGGTCATTTCCTTAAGCCTGCGGTTCCCTAACCCAGTGAAATCATGGGTCTAGTCTTTATACTTATTTGTATGCCTTTTGTCTCTGACAATAAAACAGACTTTTTGAGGGCAGGAGCTTTTTGTCTTTGGCCACTTAGTGCTTTGTGCAGTACACAACAGGCGCTTAATAAATGCTTGGTGATGTATTGCTAGGTTGAGCTAGGACACGGCGTCCTGGGGACCTGCAGTTCAAGCCTCTTCTTCCTCTGCCACAGCACTGCACTCGTGTAAGGTAACTGAGACCCCAGAGTGCAGACAGCACTCACTTAGGCTTGGATTTGCTGAATGTGCCAGGAAGATACGCTGGGCTTTTGCTTAGGGCGGACTTTCGCGTGTTTGACGGAGATAGCAGTGGAAACTATTCTGGGAGCTCTGATTGAATCTCTGCGAAATCCCGTGTGCACTGGGAGCTGACCTGCCGACTGGTGCTCTCAGTCTGCATTCCCACACATTTCCATCATCGGAGGCTCCCAGAATCTGTCAATTACTTTCCTGTGGGAAGGTAGAGACGTAGACTATTTCAGGCTTTTTCTCACTGCAGGATGTAAGGTGAAGGGTGAGGTTTCCAATCCTACCAAAAAAAAAAAAAGTCCCTTTTGCCTCTTGCCCCACTGCTGATGACTTCTCAATTATCTGCTTGTACATTCTTTCCTGCTTGGTAATTAGTACCAGCTGTCTCAACTTCAAAGCGAGGAATCCCTTTGAAACCCTCTCTATCCTCCATGCAAATGTGTGACTGAAACGTGATAATTAGGCACTGGACCGACTACAACAGAGGCATGCGTTTCCTGTGAATACTGTCGGAGGGGAGAAGGGAGGACTGAGAACATCTGTTGGGTTGTGTGTGTTTTAATTTTCAAACTATCATTTTTTCATAAAAATATGTAACAAAAAGAGAGGCAGTGTGATTTGGTGGGAAAACCAGTGACTTTTCAGTCAAATGAATGAATTCACTTTCCCTTCTGCCACTTATTACTTGTATGACTTTAGGCCTCCGTTTCCCCTTTTGTGATTGAGGAGGTCGCTTCCTTCCGGCTCTAGATTTACAAAGTTATTATTGACGGCAGAGGTTCTTATGGTCTATGGACCTTTAGGGGTCCATAGGGTGAACTTGATTGGGTAACTATTTTACACTTTAATTTCAACATAATTGGCTTCCCTTGTAATCTTATATTTTTTTTATGTTTTAAAAAAACATTGTTCTGAGAGGGGTTCCTTAGGCTTTACCAGATTGCACAAGGTAGAAACATGATGATTTAAAAAAAAAAAAGGTGATGAACCTTTAGAGGCCTCTAGGTGGCGCAGTGGAGAGACTAAGTGGAGTCAGGAAGACTCATTTTCTGAGTTCAAATCCTAACTCAGATGGTTACTAGCTGTATGACCCTGGGCTAGTCACTTAACCTTGTTTGTAAATTGGATTGCAGAAAGAAATGGCAAACCATTTTTGCCAAGAAAACATCAAATGGAGTTATGAAGAGTTAGACACCACTGAACTGACTGAAATGTAAGCCCTGAGGCTAGGACTTAACCTTGATAAGTAATCTCTCCAGAACAACCCTGTGGGGATAGGCAGTACATGTATTTTTTATGCTGCTTTTACAGCTGGACAGAGACTCAGAGATGATGTGCTTGTCATTGGTCACACAGTTATTAAGTACCTGAGTCAGAATTTGAACCCAGGAATCCTGAGTCTGAATCCAAGGCTCTTTCTATGGCAAGGTGGGGTCTGTTTTTCACATAAACCAGGCATAGCCAACAGGTCAATTGAAACTGACTGGGAGATTTTGAAGATCAACTTACAGTTTAATTCATTGAACATTTACCAAGGGTGTACTATGCTAAGAGCTAGAAATACAAAGACAAAATGAAACTGTCCCTGTCCTCAAGGAACTTACATTCTATTCTACAGAGTAAGAAGATAAGGTTTTCTGTCTGAGGGAGGCCAAGGTACCACACCTGTGCTGTAGGATACTGCAGAGGTATATCAATCTTAAACCTGGGGAATTAGGTAGGACAGGGGATGGAACACTGGGCCTGGAATCAGGAAGATGAATTTAAATCCAGCTCAGCCGCTTAGCCAGCCCTATGACCCTGGGCAAGCCACTTAACCTTTAACTCAATTTCTTCATCTGTAAAATGGACATCGTTATAGTGCCTACCTCCCAGAATAGTCATGAGGATAAAATGAGAAATACTTGTAAAGTGCTCAGCATGGGGTCTGACACATAGTAGATACTACATGGTCATTTAGTAGTTTTTAGTTGGGTCTGACTCTTTGTGACCCCATCTGGGATTTTCTTTGCACAGATACTGTAATGGCTTGCCGTTTCCTTCTGCAGCTCATTTGACAGATGAGGAAACTGAGGCAAAGAGGCTAAAGTGATTTGCCCAGGTTCATACAACTAGTATGTGTCTGAGCCCAGATTTGAATTCAGTAAGATGAGTCCTTCTGAGTCCAGTCTGGGTCCCCTCTTACTGTACCACCTACCCACCCTATGTACCACAGAGATGTTAGTTATTAACTGTAGTATACCATTCTGTCATGAATACTACACACATCTTAGCAAAGACCTATAAATACCTTCTCTATCCATTCACTGTAGAATTTCAGCATCATAAGAGATTTCTGAGATCATCTGGCCTAATCCTTACCTGAATCCCCTCTACTCCATAAAGAAGTGGTCATTCAACCTTTGCTTAAACTCCTCTGAAGATGGGTGACCTAACACCACCCAAGGCAAATCCTACTATAGGTTAGTTCTAATTGTTAGAAAATTTTTTTCCTTATATCTAAACTAAATTTGACTATTTGCCAGTTCCACTCAATTTTCCAAGGACTAAGAAAGCCCATGGTATCTATAGATCCCAGGAGTGGGTCATATGTATACTGTTCTCCTTAATTGGACACATTTATTCTGATAACTTGCAGATAAGCAGAGCTCAGGAAGTATGGCCAGGAGAAGGGCTCTAATGATGTTTGCTTCATTATAATTATGAAACCATTCTGTTGTGTCTTCCCCATCATTTACTCAAGTGGTTGCTAAGTAATTTCCAATCCAATCACACAATTAACATGAATGGAGCTGACTGCTAGCTGGCCAGGAAGTACTTTTGCTCATCACTCATACATTCATTAAGAATTGCCATGAACTGTGATTGGTCATGGTGAAAGATGCTTTCCTCATTTTCCAGTATATAGAAAATAAAGGACAACACAAAATTGTCTAGAATACTTTTCTGTTTATTAGTTTGATTTCTCGTTTAGCACTAGCATAGTATAATATAGCATAGTATAGCACAGCATAGTGTAATATATGATATAATATATAATAACATAACAAAACACAATATGTTATAATATATGTTTTAATGTTATTATATATTATATTGTAATATGCTATGCTATGTTATACTATACTATATTACAGTATAATATAATATAATGTACCATGATATGATATGATATGATAAAATAAAATACAATATAGGAAATGATTGGAGAATGAGGAAGTCCTAGATCTCTTCTCTGACACATTCTGACAGTGTGACCCTAGACAAGTAATTTAACCTCTCAGTGTTCTAGTCAACCATCTAAGTCTATAATTTGCAGAAAAGGTGGTAAGCTTCTATTAGTCAAAGAAGTTCCTCATCTAGAGCTCCCTACATTGATTAAATCAGTGCTGATTAGATCTAGTCCCACCCAAATGATGATATTATATAATATAATGTGATATCTTGTAATGTTTTATATTTTATGGGTCTGTAAGTCATAAGTCTATAAGCTATGCAATTTCACAATCAGCAAAGAAGTAAAATTCAGCATGACGCTAAGGTCAGTAGGAGAAAACAGGGTGAATATGAGCAGCTTATAAAACATTGCAAAAGATAAATGACACAGAAGTTGCTTAAAGGATATCATAATCATGGAAAGATATGACCAGCAAAAAGGAAGTTTTCTAAGAAAGAAGCTAGAGTTGTCAATAGTGACATGAAAATCCTCCAAATCACTAAAAAGAAGAGAAATGCAAAGCCAAGTAACTTTGAGAGTCCATCTTACGCCTACCAGACTGGAAAAGCAGACAAAAATGGAAAATGATAAATGTTGGAGAGACTGTGGGAAAGCAGGCACAAGGTTTAGTAAACCATGCATTCCTTTGACCCAATGATACTATGAATAGTCTTATACACTACCGAGATTAAAGAAAGAGGAAAAGGGTCAATATGTACAAAAATATTTATAGCTACTCTTCTTGGGCAGGCAAAGAACTGAAAACAAAGAGGATGTCTATTAATTTGGGAATGGCTGAACAAACTATAGTACATGAATGTAATGGGATACTCTCGTGCTACAAGAAAAGATGAAGAGGGTAGTTCCAGAAAAAACCCAGAAAGACTTGTATGAACTGATACAGAATGAAATGAATAGAACCAGGAGAACAATGTTTATGATAAAAACAACATTGCAAAGACAAATGACTTATAAAGACTTCAAAACTCCAATCAATTCAATGAATAATAATGATTACAATGATGAAACATGCTCCCACCTCCTAACAGGTGATGTGCTCAGGGGACAGATTGAGATAGGTAGGTAGGTAGACAGGTAGGTAGGTAGTTAGGTAGATAGATAGATAGATAGATAGATAGATAGATAGATGGATAGATAGATGGATGGATGGACAGACAGACAGACAGAGATCTATCCATCAATCTACGTTAATATTGATAGATAAATCAATCTATCTCTGTCTATATGTATAACTATAGATAAAGATATGGAAACAGATACAGATTTAGAATATAGCCAATATGTGAATTTGTTTTGCTTGACTATGCACATCTGTTATAGGGGTTTTGTTTTTCTTTTAAAAAAAAGTTTTTCTCTAAGGTGCAGGGAGACAGATATAGGAAGGAGAGAAAATATATTCTTTTGTTAACTAAAAACAATAAAATTAATTTAAATATTAATAACAAAAATAGAATTTGTGACCAGAAACAAAGAGGAATAAGTCACATAGTAAGACCAAAGGATAGTTGATAGAAAACCTACACATGCCATAGTATCCATATAACATTAAGAGATCCAGAGGCAGGTTCCAATGCATTGGTTGAACTCCTGTGGTGAATTTCTGAGAAGACACAGATGAAAGTTATACAAGATGGTTAGATATGGTTGCTATTTGCACCAGTGGATACACTAATGGGATCATGGATCTGTCCAGGCATAGGGGCTGAAGACCTAGAGTGTGGAGTCTGCTGGAAAGGAGCAGGTTGCATGCTTAGACTCATTTGTTCCAAAACATTATACACAGGAATAATAAGAAAGAGACCAGACCAGCGACACTTTTCCCCACCAATGCTAATCTCCTCCCGATGCTCTGGAACCTTGTCTTAAGATTCGATTGGGACACTGAGATGTCATATGACTTACCTTGTCTCACACAGACAGTATATATCTCAGGTGAGGCTTCAATCCTGATACTGCTCCAAGGAAAGCTTTTTCTATTTGTTGAGTCAACGTGAACATACAGTTAAGTTACAAAAACACATCCTTTCTTTCAAGATAATTAGGAATATTTTTATTTTTAAAAACATCAAATTTTTAAAAAAAGCAACCTAGTAGCTGAGTCAAAACCACAGCTCCTACTATATATTATTTTTAACTCATAGAAAGACTTGCTTTTGCAGAGACATTTTAAGATATTTTCCAGCTTGAGATAGATGGAGCAGCTTGGAAAAACCCTTAGATTTCCAGGGAGGGAAATCTGGGGGGAATAATAGAATTCCTCTGTGCCCAATTCTAATTTCACACATCCTTATAACTAGGATTTTTGCCACTTGGTTTTATAGGGTAAAGCTGTTTGATATATGGACAAATGTGTCATAGGTTATGCAGCTCTACCCTGATTCAAAATGAGGTCTTCCTTGATGGAATTACATTTTTATGTATTTAGCATCTTACAGGCTGACCTTTTACACCCAGGGGTTGAGCTCTCCAAATGAGGATTCCTTTCTGATTTAAATGAGACTGGTTGAAGTTCAATATGTGGCAGCCCTTGATTCCTCTTGACTTTGTGTCATCCTGACATGAAAGTCTTATCATTATGGTGTTAACCAGTGATAGGCTTGACCTAATGAAATGAACTCAAGGGCAAAGATGTCCCCATTTGGCACTCACTTCCTGTTGCTTTGTACTCCTTCATCTCTTGGACTTTCCTTTTTCACTTCCTAACCAGACAATATTTCCTCTATTACGCTCCAATGGAAAGACCCCTGGATTTAGAGTCAGAGAAGCAAAATTTAAATTTGTTTCTGGTATGTGCTGTGTGTATGAAATAAATATCTAATTTGGTTCACACAGATTGTTAATTACTGAGGAAAGATTTTAACCAGACATAGGACATAGTGGGATGTCCGCTATAGTATGCTCCCTCTCCAAATGATCTGCAAGACCCAAGGAATAAAGAAGACGCATAAACTTTGGTCTTTTTTTTATTTTAAACTTGGTGGAGAGAAAATGGTATATGAATCAGCCCTGAAATTGTGCTAGCTCTTAAAGGTACTGGTAGGATGGTTCAAAAATTCCCTCTAAAGTGATGGAATAGTGATTCCTATCTATGTGGGCACTCTGATACCCTTTCTTCTTGAGTAGCTTAAAAATATACATGCATTGATGCATTTTTTTTACATCATCTTCCTTTCTGAATATATTTCTTACCCCTCATGTCCATTAGTCTTCTCTTCTCCAAACAAAATAGTTACAATTCCCTCAGGTTTCTCTTGGATATATCTTCCAAATTAGAAATTTTTTTTTCACATACTTGCCATCAAAGTGCCTATTAAAGTCCTTAATGATGATACACTGTTCATAACCAGGCTCTATAAGTGAATGTAATTTCAATTCGGGTGAGACTAGTCTCTGAGAACAGCTATCAGTGATGAACTGAAGGAAGGGTCTGACATTAAGAGCCATCAGGAAAGACTTCCTCTAGGAGGTAGGATTTTAGTTGGAACTTGAAGGAATCCAGGGAAAGGTGGAGATGAAGAGGGAGAGAATTCCAGGCACGGGAGAGGGACAGCTAGTGAAAATGCCTGGAGTTGAGAGAGTGTCTTGTCTGAAGAATAGCAAGAAATTGGTGTCATTGGTTTTTATAGTATGTGGGGGTTGAGAGTAATGAGTAAGAAGAATGGAGAGGTAGGAAAGGGTCAAGTTCCAACCATTGGCACTCAAAGATATTTATTTAATTAAATTGGTTAATCATCAGTAAGAAAGGCAGCTTGGCAAGGTAGACAAAGAACTGGTCTCTGAATCAAGAAGCTTTGGGCTCAAGTCATGAATTTGAGAGATTTTGGTTTGTGTGACCCTTGGCAAGTCACTTAATATGTCCATACCCCTAGACAACCCTTTAAGACTAAAAGTTTCAGGACAGTTGCCTATCTGCATTGGTAGAGGGAGTTCCCTCCTTGAGATTTCCCTACTCCAATAAAAATCACAGGTCTGGAAAAACAACAAAATCAGTAACTACTGTGGAAATCTATTCAGCATATAGCATCATTTTATGTATTGCTATGCATCATTGAATGAGAATTTTTGAGTATGGCTAATTCAAATAGACTATGCACATTCATCTCTTAATAGGGAATCTGGAATTATGTAGATTTAATAAATATACATCTGAACCATTTTCACTCATGTAGAGATAAATAATACTGTATTTCATTAAATTCTGTCTTACTGGTTCCCCTCTCTCCAAAGCTAGTCCTCTCCCTCCCAAACTACCTTTTCGTTGTTTGTGGTTATTCTCCTTACACTCATTCTATATCTACTTCTATGTAGGGCAGGAGAAGTTTCATCTTGGTTTTTGTACCCTTGATGCCTAGCTCAGTATCTGGAACATGTTGTTAAATCATTTACTGGTGTTCAATTCTTCATGACCCCATTTCCTGGCAAAGAAAGATACTGGAGTGGTTTGCCATGTCCTTCTCCAGGGTCTCCATTTGACATCCATAAATAGGTATTTAATAAATGCTTGTTGGTAGACTAGTTATTGTAGAAGGACATGGCAAATATGAGGATTCCACAATACATTACAAATAATAACATAGGAGAAGTTCCATAAAAGATGGTACCCAAAGGATGTATGTCCACAAAGAAGGATGGACCAAACATATGGGAAACATGAGAGGTGAGCTGTTGAGAGCCAATGTGTTCTTTACTTCTCTATTAGGAGAGGTTAAAGGCCTCCCAGAAGTGGTTCAGATACCTTGTATAGCAGAATTATAGGAGGATATGAGCAAGAGTCCATAGGGTAGGTTGTTGGCATGGGCGAAGGGAATGTCCATCTCCATGATATCTTCTATTGCATGTTGAAATATCTTACTGAAAATTGCCATCCAATGACTCTAAACTGGTAGCGTTTTTATACCCCCTAGTGGTTTCATAGAATATTGAAATAGCCAAGAGCAGGACATTCAAAGAAGACTCAGAGAATGTGAGGCATTTGGGTAGATCTGCATAGTGGTCAGGATGGGGTCCTGTTCACCTTGTCATGTAGGTGGGGTAGAGGCAGGACTCTACATAGAACAAATTTACAGAGTCCTAGTGTATTTGAGCAGGTGGGTCAGAATGATGATGAACGTTGTTCAGTGGTTTCAGTTGTGTCTGACTTTGTGTGACCCCATTTTTTGGCAATGTTACTATAGTATTTGCCAAATCCTTCTCCAGCTCATTTTACAGATGAACAGGGTTAAGTGACTTATCCAGGGTCACATAGCTAATAAGGGTTTGAGGCCAGATTTGAACTCAGGTCTTCCTGACTCCCAGTCTTGTATTCCATTCACTGTCACCTAACTGCTTACTGATGAATATTCAAATATCAAATTGATCTTTGTTTATTTTTGTCACACACACACACACACACACGCACACACACTTGGGTAAGTCAATGCATACTTGCTCTGAGACTCAGTTTCCTCATCTGCAAAATGAAGAAGTTGGACTAGGTGGTCCTTAAGATTCTTTCTAACTCTATAATCCTATGAACTGTGTTTGCCTGATTTTTTTTTCCCTCCTGGTCAAACTGTTTCAAATGGGTGACACTGAGAGGAAGTGGCAAATGAAGAAAGAGTTTGAACTTTGACTGGAATGTTACCTCTTTCACAGCTTCTCACTGGGGAGAGATGTTCTCAGGAACCCTGACTTTTGTCTCAAATGAATCAGTATTTCCCAGTCATCCTTTGTTTTATATGTAAGTCTCCCCTTTTAACCTCTATATGATCCCAGGCAACTCAGTCTCTCAGAGATTCTGTTTCCTCATCTGTCAAATGGGGATAGTACCCCCCAATGACCTGAACATAACTCGGGACTGTGGTGGTTCCATGAAATTTGTTCTAACACTAAGATCCCACAAAAGTCTTCTCTTAGAAAGTCAATGTGATGTGACAAGTCCAGAGGACTTAGGCTATTGCCTTGCTACTCACTACTCACATGGTTTTTGACAAGTCATTTAATACCTATGGAACTCGGTTTGGTTACCTGTAGCATAAGAAGGTTGAACTGTATAGAACTTTACAATTTAATACACAATTTTCTTTATATATTGAAGTGTTTGAGTTTGTTGATGATTGTTACATGAGAAATACATGAAAATTACTTTTTTAAAAAATAAAACATTCTTGATCATGGAAATGAAGCACATGTAGCAGATGGTGAGATAAAAAGTGTGGCCCATAGATTGAATTAGGTGACCTCTGGGGTATCATCATACTTAAATTATCTGATTTTTTGTAATCACAAAAAATAAAATCCAGCTTTAGTTTTTATAAAAATTAGAGTGTACATTGAAGCAGAGTTTGATGAGGATCGGGCTTTCCCACAGGACACTGAAATTCAGGAGGCAACAATAGCATTTGTATTATTTTTTTTTAAAAAATTAATTGATTTGTTTATTTACTTTTAGTTCACAAGATTCAGCTCCACAATCCCTTGAATTTCAAATTTTCTCCCCTCCCTTCCCCCCCCAACCCCCTATGGCAGCATGCAGTCAAGCATAGGATCTGTAAATACTTTCACACTAGACAATAGTCTGGTCGTATGGAAGGGTTGTAACTGATGGAATGAACAATGGGAAAGAGGAAACAAAACCAAACATGGGAAAGAAAGAGAGCAGGCAGATCGCTTCAGTCTCCATTTAAACTCTGTACTTTCTAAATCTTTCTCTGAATGTAAACATCTGCTTCCATCCTGCGTCTTTTAGAGTTGTCTTATAACCTTGCGTTGCTGAGAAGAGTCCAGTTTATCAAAGTTGGTCTTCACACATACATCGTGTCTGTCATTGTGTACAAATTTCTCCTGGTTCTGCTCTTCTCACTTAACATCAGTTTGTATAAGCCTCTCCAGGTAAATATGAAGTCCATCTGCTCCTCATTTCTTATAGCACAGTAGTATTCCATTACATTCAAATACCACAACTTGTTTAGCCATTCCGTATTTCTTCAATAGGAGTAAGCAAGAGAACAAGAGTACTCTCCTCTGATACTGCCATTAGCCTGGTGCAGGGGCTCATCCCCTCTCCTGCTGGCAGTTCTGCCTTACTCAAGCACCTCCCCATTCCAGTTCATCCTCCATTCAGCTACTAAAGTGATTTTTCCTAAAAGGCAGATCTGAAAATGTCAGCCTCCCTGCCACTCATTCAATTCCAGTGGGTCTTCCTATCACCTCTAAGATCAAATACAAAATTCTCTATTTGGCATTCGAAGCCTTTCATCACCTAACTTCCTACTATTTGCCAGTTTTCTTAGACTTTACTCCCTGTTGCAGACTCTTCAATCCAATGACACTGGCCTCCTGGCTCTTCCATGAACAAGATTCTGCATCTCTCAGCTTCTGGTATTCTCTCTGAGATGCCTGAAATGCTCTCCCTTCTCCACTCCAAGTACTGACTTTCCTGCCTTCCTCTAAGTCCTAACTAACATCTCATTTTCTATGGGAAGTTTTCTGTAATCTCTCTTAATTCCAGGGTCTTCCCTCTGTTAATCATTTTTTATTTATTCTGTCGCTGCTGAAACCTGGGATTGAAGCAGGGACCTTTAGATCTCCAGTCTGAGCTATTTCATTGTGCTGACATCGTAGCCCCAACTGAGCTATTTTGTTGTGCTGACATCATTGGTGTCTGCCTGTGAAACCTGGACAGTCTATCAACACCATGCCAGGAAACTGAATTGCTTCCATTTGAATTGTCTTAGAAAGATTCTGAAGATTGCCTGGCAGGATAAGGTATCATACGCTGAGGTCCTTTATCAAACTAAACTGCCAAGCATTAAAACTGCTTCAGAGAACACAACTCTGATGGGCTGGCCAGGTTGTTCGGATGAAAAACGTACACTTGCCAAAAAGACTATTTTATGGAGAATTCACACAGGACAAGAACTCACATGGTGGTCAGAAGAAGTGATACAAGGACATTGTCAAAATCTCTCTTAAGAACTCTGGAATTGATTATGTGACATGGGAGAAATTGGCACAGGACCACTCAGCATGGCATGCCCACATTAGAGAAGGTACTGTGCTCTATGAACAAAGCAGAAACAAAACAATTCTAAGAAAAAACAGGATATGCACATTTAGGGAATCTACCCCAAATATTCACACGGACTATTTGTACCCGACCTGTGGTACAGCATTCCAAGCTCCTTTGGTCTGATCAGTCATAGTCGGACACATTGAAATTTGACTCTGGCACAGCGATGCCATTTTGATCCTCTTTGAGAATGAAGGACAAAAATGAATCAACATTTATCCAGTGTATAGCTTGTTTGTGCATATTTGTCTGCATGGGGTCTGATTCATTAGATTTTAAGTTCATTGCAATTTGAAATTATGAGTAAAGGTCCATAAAACCATGTATACCCCTTGACCACGTAATACCACTAATAGGTCTGTATTGCAAAGAGATAAAAAATAAAAAGGAAAAGGATCCGTGTGTACAAGAATATTTATAATAGCTCTTTTAGTGGTGGCAAAGAATTGGAAATTGAGGGGATGCCCATTAATTGGGGAATGATTAAACAGTGGTTATATGTGGTTGTCATGGAATGACAAGCAGGATACTCTCAGAAAAACCTAAAAAGACTTAGATGAACTGACATAAAGTGAAATGAGCAGAACCGGGAAAACATTGTACACAGTAATGGCAATGTTGTATAATGATCGACTATGAATAACTTAGCTATTTTCAGCAATACAATCCTCCAAGACAATTCTGAGCAACTTATGATGAAAGATGCTGCCCATCTCCAGAGAAAGAACTGGTGGAACCTGAATGCAGACCAAAGATACTTTTTCTTTTCTTTTTTTTCTTCTCTCCTCTCCTCTCCTCTCTTCTCCTCTCTTCTCCTGTCCTCTCCTTTCCTCCCTCCCTCCCTTTCTCCTTCCCTCCCTTCCTCCCTCCCTTCTTCCTTCCTTCCTTCCTTCCTTCCTTCCTTCCTTCCTTCCTTCCTTCCTTCCTTCCTTCCTTTTTCTGGCTGCATTTTCTTTCACTGCATGACTTACATGGAACTGTGTTTTGCATGACTACACATGTATAACCTATGTCAAATTACTTGCCTTCTCAGTAAAGGGAGAGGGGAGGAAGGCAGAGAATTAGGAACTTAAAATTTGAAAAAAAAAAGAATTTTAAAAATGCTTTTATATGTAATTGGGAAAAATATTACATTTTAAAAAAGATTGCAAGCTCATTGAGGGTAGGGGTTGTCTTTGACCTCTTTATATTCCCAGTACTTAGTACAATGCAAGGCATATGGTAGGCATTTAATAAATGTTTATTAATTGATTGATTGAACTTGGTGTTGCCATCATGGGAAACACTACAAAGCAATCTGCATAAATCATTATTTGTTTAATGCTTCTTTCTCAGCAGATTGTTGGCTAAGTTTACATGAATGCTACCCTTGGAATTAACGAGAAGAATTCATTCAAACAGGAAGTTACCAGATTGTAGTTTCTTGCCTTCAATAAGTACCTTCAAATAAGTTCTTCCCCTTCCCAGGACTGCTTTGTTCCTTCTCCTGAAGGTCACCTTTTCAGTTGTGGGCTGTCAGTGATGGACAATGTCCCAGGATCTCTTCCCAAAACAGGCTTTGAGTCTTGAGTGCTGAAATCTTCTCACCACTTTCAAGAGTTTCCAGGTAGCTTTGGCCCTGTTTACACAGGGAAAATTTTCCATTGCCTCCTGGCTTGCCAGAAGGTTCACTTCGCCAAGGAATGTTATCTAAGGGAAGATAAAATTTCAGAGTTGTGGAGAGAACAATGGACTCAGAGTCAGCAGAACTGGACCCAAATCCCAGCTTTATACCTTATTTTCCTCACTTCCTATATAACCCTGCACATTATTAATTCATCTCTCTGGGCCTCAGTTTCTCATTAACAAAAAGTGAGGGATTGAACTTGATGGCTTCGAAGGTCCCTTCCATCTCTCAAATCTATGATTCTGTGAATAGGAGAAGAAGAGAGCACAAACATTAATAGATGGAGATGTGGGGCTCCTAGACCCGTTCCTTTCTCCAAATTTGTTTCATTTTCATACCACACTGCCATGCCTTCCCATAATTTCTTTTAATAATGGCTCCATTTTCTTTTGCATCCCTTACCTCCCTCTTCCCCTTAGTCTCCCTTGTTTTTGTTTGTTTTTTTTTTCCAGTTCTTGTAACTCAGGTGCTTTTCCCCTCAGGAAGGAACAGAATTACAGGTCTCTGTGACTATCTTACCAGGCCTTTAATCAATATGAATCAAAGCTAGATCAAGGCTTCTTGAGCCCCTTGCTATTAATCTCTTTCTTTGTTGTATTAGATTATTCTTTATTTCCTATCCTACAACTAGTTTTCCATTTACGATGGAGTGTTGTCTCATGTCTCACAACAATTTTTTTTAAGCCTTAGGGATTTGAAAACTCATGTAAGCCTGATTTTCTGGTTGAATCTCCTTTTTGTCTGTCTTTTCTGTATCAAATCTATTAAATTCATGTCCTTGGTGTTTTTGCCTAGTCTCTTCAAAGGGATCACTGAGGAAGGAGACATCTGTCATGAGTTCTGAGAGTGTTCCCTCTCAATTTATCACTGGTTCCATTTTATTATCCTACAGGTAGAAAATGGGCATAAGATACTTTATTTTTATTTGTAAATAGTATTTTATTTTTCCCAATTATATATCAAGAAAATATTTAGCATTTATTTTATAAGATTTTGAGTTCCAAATTTTTCTTCTTCCCTCCCCCCTTCCTAAACTGGTAGGCAATTTGATATAGGTTATACATGTTCTATCATGTAAAACATATTTACATATTAGTCACAGTTGTGAAAGAAGGAACAGATGCAAAAGGAAAAAAAAACACAAAAAAGAATAAAGCAAGTGAAAAAAAGTATGTTTCAATTTGTATTCAGAGTCTGTTGGTATGTGTATAGCATTTTCTTTCATGAGTCCTTTTTACTTGTCTTGGAATCATTATGTTGCTGAGAACTGAGTCACTCATAGTTGATCATCACATAATGTTATTGACACTGTGTACAATGTTTTCCTGGTTCTGCTCTTTTCACTTTGCTCATTTCACAAGTCTTTCCAGGATTTTTCTGAAATCTGCCTGTTCGTCATTTCATATTGTACAATACTATTCCATTACATACATAGCTTACTCAGCTTACTCATAGCTTACTCAGCCATTCCCCAACTGATGGGCTTCCCCCCATTTTTCCAATGTTTTGCCACCACAAAAAGGGCTGCTATAAATATTTTTGCATATGTAGATTCTTCCCTCTTTTTAATGATCTCTTTGGGATACAGACCTACTAGTGGTATTGCCGGATGCAAGAGTATGCACAGTTTGCTTGCCTTTTGGGCATAGTTCCAAATTGCTCTCCAGAATGATTGGATCAGTTCTTAATTTCAGCAACAATGAGTTAGTGTCCCAATTTTCCTCTACCCTCATCCTTTTGTGTCATATTAGCCAACCTGATAGGTTGGAAGTGGTACCATAGAACTGTTTTAATTTGCATTTCTCTAATCAATAGTGATTTAAAGCATTTTTTCCATATGCCTACAGATAGCTTTGATTTATTCATCTGAAAACTGCCTGTTCGTATTTGCCACCCCTCCTTTTTTATTTTTTATATTTTTTACCATTCATTGCTTGGGAAATGACTTGTCTTCTTATAAATTTGGCTCAGTTCTCTATATATTTGAGAAATGAGACTTTTATTAGAAAGAAGTGTCTTTATTAGAGACACTTGCTATAAAGACTTTTCCCCAACTTTCTGCTTTCTTTCTATTCTAGGTTGCATTGATTTTGTTTATACAAAAGCTTTTTAATTTAATATACTCAAAATTATCTAGTTTACATTTTGTAACGTTCTCTATCTCTTTTTTGGTCATGAACCTGTAACTCACTTAACTTTTTCTTTAAGAATTTGAATGTTATACCTCTTGGTACATATATGTTTAGTATTCATATTACTTTATCATCTATGATATCTTTTAGCAAGATGTAATTGCCTTCCTTATGTCTCTTAATTGGCCCTATTTTTGCTTTTGTTTTGTTTGAGATCAGGATTGCTAATCCTGCTGGTTCTTTTTTTTTTCTTTCTTTTTTTCTTTTTTTCTTTTGTTACTTCAGCGGAGGCATAATAGTTTCTACTCTAGCCCCTTAACTTTACTCTGAGTGTGTCTTTCTGCTTCAAGTGTGTTTCTCGTAAACAACATATTGTAGGATTTTTTAATCTGCTCTGCTATCCACTTTCATTTTATGAGAGTTCATCCCATTCATCTCCACATTTATAATTACTGTGTATTTCTCTCCATACTATTTTTCTTCTTCCTATTTGTCCCTGCTCTTCTTTCATACTTTTCTTCCTTGACAGTGTTTTGCTTTTGTCTACTTCCTTACGTGGTCTGCCCTCTCTTCTGTCAGTCTGCCTCCCCCAACCTTCACTTAATTACCTCCTCCTCTTACTTGCCTGTCAAGTGAAATAGATGTCTATATTCAACTGATTGTGTGTATTATTGTGTGTGTTATTATTCCCTCTTTGAGTCAATACTGATGAGAGTAAGGTTCAAGTGATGCCTGTTGCCCACCCTCCCATCTTTCCCTCCACTGTTCATGTGAAATAATTTACCCCATTTTATCTCTCCCTTTCCTTCTGTATGCAGTATACTCCTCTTTCTCATCCCTTAGTGATTTTTTTTTGTCATTCCCTCAAATTTGCCTTATACCTGTGCTCTTGACCTGTGTATATTTCTTCCAGTTGTACTATTAGCAGTACAGTTTTTAGGAATTACAATTATCGTCTGCTCACGTATGGATATAAACAGTTCAGCTCCATTGAACTCTTCTGTTTTCTTTTCCCTTTTTATCCTTTTAGGCTTCTCTTGGGTTTTGATGTTGGAGATCAATTTTTTTGTTCAGTTCTGGTCTCCTTATGAAAGCTTGAAATCCTTCTATTTCATTGAATGATCACTTCCTCCCTTGAAGTATTAAGCTTAATTTTGCTGGGTAGATGATTCTTGGTTGTAGTCCTAGCTCCTTTGCCTTCCAGAATGTCATGTTTCATGACTTCTGATCCTTTAATGTTGCGGTTGCTAAGTCCTGTGTGACCCTGATTGTGGCTCCCTGATATTTGAATGATTTCTTTCTGGCCACTTACAGTACTTTTCCCTTGACCTGACAGTTCTGTAATTTGACTGTAATGTTCCTTGGAGTTTTTATTTTAGGATCTCTTTACAAGGAGGACTGGCTGCTGGAGGCTGCTGGTTTGTCCAGGGCTATGCTGCAGCGTGTGGTGGTTCTCAGAGTTGGGGTCTGCCCATTCTCCTGGCTATGTTCAGGCATGTGAGGGGTCTTGGTGTTAGCATTTGTCTGCTCCTCCATACTAGAACTCAGGATCTCCCACTGATGGGATGTGGGGTTTGCTGCTGGCTTACTGGGATGTTTCTTATCCTTGACTACATTCCTTTTTTACCCTGAGAGAGACCTTTCTTGCCAATCTTCCCAGTTTCTTGGGCTAAAAGATTGTTTCACCTCATATTTTTGCTGGTTCTATTGTTCTGGGATTTGATTTAAGGTGCTATTTATGGTTGTTTGGAGGTGAATATGGGAGAGTTATGGTGATTTACTGCTTATTCCACCATCTTGCCTCCTGGAAGCATAAGATCATTTAAAGAGAAGTTCAAATGAATAATTTTGCTACTTTTTGAAATTTTAAATGGATGTTCATAATTTTGCTAAGTTAACAAGATGGCTACTTATTACCTATCTTATGTTTCTTTTGCCTTAGATATATTTCATCACCAGCTTTGGTACGGTGGCAAGGATACTGGATTTAGCATCAAAGGACCTGCGCTTGAATTTCAAGTCTACTCTTTTGGTCTTAGGGCCTCTCTGAGAATTAGTTTACTCATCTGTCAAATCTAGATGACCACCAAGGTCCCATGGTACCTGGCACATTATGTCTAATAAATGTGTTGTTGATTGATTGATTGATTTCAGGCCAAGAACTTGGGCCCTTGTTGACTTTGGGCCAACACTTAGCAGAATCACAGCCTAGGTGAATGCAGATGGGTTGGGGAAATCACTGGGTTAAGGCAAAATACTGGGCCTGACTCTTGTGGCAGCAGGTACAGAGAAAGTTGCCCTGGCCACTTATAGAAGTTTTTCCTTTCTCTGATCCATAGTTCAGTTTATTAAGACAGTTCAGCAGAGAGTAATTGAATTCTAACTTCTCATAAAAACTGATGGAAAAATGATAAATCTTTTCCAATCTCTGTTCTCCCTTTTGCTTCAGTGACTAGAGCAATAAGTTGCAAGGTTAATTATTTAAATATGTAAATGCTTGACTATTGGTTATATAGCAATGATTTATAGATAAACATAAGGTAATTTTAAGTGTACCCTTAATTTGAGTTTTTGCTATAGTGATTCTGAGAAAGGAAAAGAAATCCTCGTGGATATTTGAGCTAAATTCAGCTGGTTGGGGAATCATCATCCCTACAGATTTCCCAGGGATCTAAAAACCCAGTCTCCAAGGCTCAACCTAGGCATTATCCTTGACTCCTCACTCTTTCTCACCCTGATATTCAACCTGTTGCCAAGTCCTGCCAATTCTACCTCTGTGACATCTCTTCCTATTTGCTCCCCTTCTTTCTTATGATGCTGCAATCCACAAACCCTCATTGCTCACAATTGGACTATCGCAATATCTTTTTGATTGGTATTCCTGCCTTAATTCTCTCCTTACACCAATCCACCTTCCATTCAGCTGTCAAATTGATCTTCCTAAACCACAGGTGTGATCTCACCATGTTATCTTCCCTTCCATCCAAATAAACTCCAGTGACTTTCTGCTGATTCCAGGATCAAAAAACAAACAGAAAAAAACCCCAAACTGAAAGCTCTGACTTTCAAAGCCTTTCTTAACCTGGCCCCCTCCTACCTTTCCAGTCTTTTAACACCTTACTCCTTTATATCCCTCACATATTCTGCTATCCAAGAACAATATCCTGCTTGCTGTTCCTATCACAAAACACTCCATTTTTAAAGTCAGGGCATTTTCATTGACTGTGTGCCATGCAAGAAATGCTCTCCCTTCTCATCTCTGCCTCCTGCCTTCCTTCAAGTCTCAGCTAAAAGCCACACTTGAATGAGAGAAGTCTCTCCTGAACCCACTCAATGCTAATGTCTCCCCTCTGTTGATTATTTCCAATGTATGCTCACTATGTCTTGTATCTACATGATTGTTTTTGTCTTATCCCTTCTGTTAGACTGAGAATCTTTTGAAAGCAAGGGCATTCACCTTTCTTTGTATCCCTAACGCCTAGTACAGTGCCTGGCAGATAGATCATGCTTACAAAATACTCATTGATTGACCTCCTAGGGGCTAGATATGTTGTAAGAATTTTATTTGCATTTTCTGTGTGGGGTGGGTTTTAAAAAAATTTTGTTGAGAAAGCAAGCCATGTGGAAATGGGACCTTTGCCTTAGATTAAATTCCTCAGAAGCTAATTTAATTATCTACTTGAAGACTGGTCCACTTTGCACCACAGACGTTTAGGTTCTTTTCTTTATTGATTAGAGAGAGGCAAAGGGGAGTAGATCACTCAAGAGATTACACCCTGAGTCAGTCATCTTGGGCAACACTGTAAAATCACTTGTTTAATTCTTCTTTCTCGACTTATCATTGGCCAAGTTCATATGAATGCTATCCTTAGAATGTTTTGATTCTACTCTTGTATCTTAGCCTGTCTATGGGCTCCATCCAGAGTTAAATTGCTTTTAGGTAGAGCAGACAATCAGAATGGTGTGCACCTATCGCCAGTATGTAAGATTGCCTGATAAAAGACAATTCCAGAAGTAAATCTATAAGTTTTCAACCAAGTTTGCAAAGAATGTTTATTAATCCTCTTCTTTCCTTTTGACAAAGAAATATTAATCTTCTTTCAGTTACCATAGGGTGATCAGCCTTGCTTTTCATTAATGTTGATTTTTGTTGGAAAGCTTTCCCAATCTGGTTAGGATAGATTTTATAGTTTTCAGAATGTACATTAAGACTGGCATTGAGTTAGTTTTAATTACTTTAAATGTGTCCTTCCTATTGAAATTTGGTGTCACCAAGATTCTTAACAAATAGTTACAGCTTTCTCCTGCTTAAAGAAATATATTTATGCTTTATGTGAATTGCCTGGAGGAGATCAAGGTATTTGTAAGAATCCCTGCTGTCTATTGATGCCATTTGGCCCATAAAATCCTTCTTTCTCTATCTTTCCTTGGAATAGGTTAATGATTTTATACTTACTGGGTAAAAATGATATTTTGATTTCAATGGATAAAGATTCTATTAGGTGAAGTTGTTTAATATGATTTACTGTAGAACAAGATAACTTGACATCCACGTACAAGAGATTAATAATATGTTTTGGTGCAACTCTTTAACATGGAAGCCATATACAGTTCTGTTTAGAATTAATGATAATGAGTTTAAGGCTACAGAGACCCATAAAGGGAACCCATGAAGAGGGAAGTCATTCTGCAAATGGGGTCAGCCAGTACAAAGACAGAAATGGGAAGAGTTTGTGGAATGCAGTGTTTAAGAAACACCAAAGTAGGACACTGTGGCTAGATGCTAAAGTGAGTGGAGGGTAAATTTTCTGTTAACAAGAGTAGAAATATAGGTCAGGTATCAAAATTCTGTGGGTATATTCATTACTTGGAGTTTGGTGAGTAGGGAACTGATATGGTCAAACCCAAACTTTAGCAACTGTGTGGAGGAGGGGCTGGAAAAGCTTATCCTATTTCAAAGCAGAGACAGTGGGAGACTCTTAGGATGGAACATTGAATATTTTGTCAGAAAATATTTCAGTATTGGATGACTTTACTGAATTGCTTTTATCTATTACAAGGAAGGATTCCTTCTAGGGTGGGTTGGGATATGGTAAAGAGTGTGCTGGTAAATGGGACAGTTAGGTAATATAGTAGATAGAGTGCCAGGCCTGAAGTCAGGAAGACCTATCTTCCTGAGTTCAAATCTGACTTTGGGTATTTACTAGCTGTGTGATCCTGGGTAAATCACTTAACCCCACTTGCCTCAGTTTCCTCATTTGTAAAATGAGTTGGAGAAGGAAATGGCAAATCACTCCAATATCTTTGCCAAAAAAAGCCCAAATGGTTTCATCAAGGGTTGGACAAGATGAAATGATTGAACAACAATGACAGCGATGAAAAGGACTGGTTAATGTTTCACAACTGGTTTTCTGAAAGCACAAATTTAAAAAAAAAAGTCATCATGCTACTTTTAAGTTTAATCAGGATTATTATTTCCCCATCACTTTCTTATGTCTAAACCATCAATAAAACAACAAAATCAAGCTCTAATTTTTAGCATTTGCTGATTTCCAAGGTGTAGATGCTCACACTGAAAATTTAACAATGGGCTCGTGTAACTGGTTCGGTCTAGCTCCAGCACACCCTGGGGATGATAGCAATACGAAGGAAAAGACATCAATAAATAATTTTTTTAAATGAGGGAAGAGAACTTTATCCCTAAGACCTTTTCCAGCTCTATGCTATGTTCTTATGCTCCATATTTGTATTTCCCAGGCAATCTGTTGCCGAATCTTGTCATTTCTCCCTTCTTACCATATCTTATCTATGTCCTCTTCTCTTCATTCACATGATCACAAGCGTATTTTAGAACCTCAATCACCTCTTACCTAGACTCTTGCCCTCGTCTCTAACTCATCTTGCTGCCTCAAGTCTCTTTCATCTCAAACTATCCTCAACCAGCTCCCAAGGTGGGTTTTCTGAAGTGGAGGTCTAACCATGTCTCTTCTTGCCCCTCTTCACTCCCCATCCCCTGATACATGGTAAACCTTGAATAAATGCTTGTTGACTGACTGCCTAACTAAGTTATTGCATTAGTAGGAGTTTCACGTCTTTCTCTTTCTCCTTTCTTTTTAATTCCGGAAATGTCCTAGATCCCATGCTGCTCCATTTCAGACATTGCAGTTAATCCTGAGATTAGTAGAGAGAAAGGACAGTTTTCTGTTTTCCATAGTCTTTTAAGACAGTATCTAAGCATTTGGCCAATCCAGATATAATGATAAAAAACATCTGTCAAGTCAGGCTACCTGGACTGACTTGGTTACTTATATCAATGAAAGGGGTCCATGAACTAATTTAAATAGGCCACCCAAAGCCTAATAAGCTTCTTTTACTCTTCGGCTGACTCAGACTACCTGATCACTGCTGAGTGCACTGCCTAGCATTGGAAATAGCTGAGTGCAATCATGAGCTATGCAGCTCAGAGTGCTGATTCCATGCTAATTGCTTGTACAATTACCTTTTCCCCCACTGGTACATTCTTGCTAATAAGAATTGCTCAGAGCAGGGGAGTGCACTGGCTAATGGTACCTGGATTTAAATTCTGGTGACCTAGGGACCAGGTATTTTCCCCATAGGGCCCTTCAGTTGCAGATTTCCTCCTTCCTTACCACTGGAAACAAGCTTGGAGGTGCTGACCCTGCTAAGTCTGTGAAAGTTCATGTGAGAGAGACAGAAGGAGACAGAGATAGAGACAGAGAGAGGGAAGGAAGACTTGAGGGAGGGGGGAAGAGGAAGAAGAAGGAGAAGGAGAAGAAGAAGAGGAGGAGGAAGAACAAGAAGAAGAAGAAGAAGAAGAAGAAGAAGAAGAAGAACAAAGAAAGAAAGAAAGAAGGAGAAGAAGAAAGAAGGAGAAGGAGGAAGAGGGGGAGGGAAGAGGAGGAGGAAGAGAAGGAGAGACACACAGAGACAGAAACACAGACAGAAAGAAAGGAAATGTGTGTGTGTGTGTGTGTGTGTGTGTGAAAGAGAGAGAGAGAAAGAGAGAAAGAGAGAAAGAGAGAGAGAGAGAGAGAGAGAGAGAGAGAGAGAGAGAGAGAGAGAGAGAGAGAGGCTGACTGGCTGATGGACTGTCTCAGTTGAAAACCTCTGAGAAGCAAATCTATATTTCTTTGTTTCATTCAGATCAGGGGGTCATAGATTTTAAAACTGGAAAGGAACTCAGAGGCTATCTAGTCCAATTGTCTTATATGTGAGGAAATGGAGAGGTAGAGATAAGAAATGACTTATCCACAGTGACACCAATAGTAAGGAAACAGAGTTGGAATTTAAACCCATATTTTCTGATCCCAAGGGGCAGCTAGGTGGTGCAGTGGATAGAATGTTGGGCCTGGAGTCAGGAAGACATCCTCCTGAGTTCAAATCTGGCCTCCAATACTTCCTAGCTGTGTGACCCTGGGCAAATGACTTAACTCTGTTTGCCTCATTTTCCTCATATGTAAAATGAGCTGGAGAAGGAAATGGCAAACCACTCCAGTATATTTGCCAAGAAAACCCCAAATGAGGTCATGAAGAGCCAGATCTGACTGAAAAATGACTGAACCTCTCATTCCAAAAGTAGTGCTTTTCTCCACTGTACTATAATGCCTCATAAGGCAGCCTGTTTGAGGCTTTGGGATTAAAAAAAAAATCTCCTCTGCTAGTGAAGATTCTATGGTTAGTCTTCATGCAGAGTACATCTTTTAGTTTGGGGTTCCCCAAGGGATCCTTAGATAGATATCTGATGGTCTATGAACTTGAATGAGGAAAAAAGACAATGCATCTTTCTTTTCCCCAACCTCAAACTGTAAATTTGCCATCTACTTCAAATATTTAAAAGCCTGATTCTGAGACGGTCTATGAGTTTCATCAGGCTACAGGAGAGGTCCAGGACATACTAAAAAGCTTAGGAACTCCAGAACCAGAAGGAAAACAAATTACAAATGTCAGAAAAGCCTGCCTAATTGTTGTGTTCAATTTGAGCAGCTTGGTGGCTGGCAGTGATGGATCATTGAGTAGAGCTGTGCTGCAGAGGTATTGATCTTATTGGGTAAATGTCTCTTCATCAGTTGGGAAATACCCCCAGAGGACAGGAAGGTCACAGCATCCCTGGGAAGAGGGCACAGCTCATGTGGCATTCAGCCTAGCTCAGCTGAGTTCAGCTCAGTTCAGCACTTGGAGCTTTCACCTTATCTGACATCCACCCACTACAGTTCTGATGAAAAGCTCAGTGCCAAGTGACAGGGGAGGCATGCGTCTCATTGCATATTCATGTTTCCATCTCAATAAGCCATTAAAGGTAGAAGGAACCCGACTTCATCCAGGATCTCTTGCAAGCATAGCCCCCTGCCTAACAGACATCCAGGAGCGGGGTGCCATGAACAGATGGGTCACGGTTTTTCTTGCTTGACAATGCAGCAATTTGACTCATCTGCTCATTTTCTTTTTAATGAACATATTTTCGTCCTTCCATGTGGGAGAAGGAGCTGGCGTTTCCACCTACTCAATCAGGGAGGGAAACTCTTCATGGAGGCTTGATGTTAGAAAAAGCTTCCTAAGAAGTAGAGATGTCCCAAAGTGGGGTGAGCTGCATCCTGGGACAGAGGCAGATATGTGGTTTTATAGATAGAGTGCTGGACCTGGAGTCTGGAAGACCTGAATTCAAATCCTGTCTCAGACAATTACTAGCTGTGTAAGCCTGGGCAAGCCACCTTAGCCTCTTTTTTGCCTGTGGAATGGATATAACAACATGACAAAGATTGTTGTAAGAAATTAGCTTTGTGAACTCTAAAGCACTGAGTAAATGCAAACTCTCAATGGCTGTTTTTGTAAGGCAGGATGATATAGTGCCTAGAGAACTGACCTTGGAGTCAGGAAGACCTGAGTTCAAATCCAGATTCTGATCAATTCTGGTTGTGTGATTCTGGGTGAGTCACTTCATCTTTGAATGCTTCTGGACCACTCTTTAAGTCTAAAAATTAGAAAGTGGAGGTTGATAAGCTTTGAGAAAAGGAATTTCTTTTATGGAAATTTCCAGAACCAGTGATTTCACAGGTCAGGTTCTCTTCTTCTCCTTCCCTTTCACAAAACAAAACAATTTCTCCTATTACAAAGTGGTTTTCTGTAGTAGAAAATACACTAGATTTGCAGTCTGGTTTTAAGTCCTTGTTTTGACATTCTGAGCCTCAATGTATACAGTTGTAAAATGGGAATTATAATACTTGTACTATTTACTTTCTAACTAGGATTGTAACGAGAATGCTTTCTATATATTCTAAGGTTCTTGGTCCATATGAATGATAACTTTCTTTTTTCAGCCTTCTGAAATCTCTTCTCATCCTTTAAAGGATGAAGATTTTTTAAAAAAGGATTTTTAGGGGATTTAAAAAATGTCACTTCTTTTGTTTTTCCAATCCTTCATTCTTGAGTTAGGATTTTTCTGTTTAACTTCCACAAGGTTTCTTTCTTGATTCTGCTGTTTACAACCTTTGTGAACTTTTCAGGGTCTCAGTTTCTTAATCTTTAAAATGAAGAGGAAAGACCTGACACAGCTTAGTTTTCAGCCATTTTTAAATCCTTAATCCTGAAATGGGAAGCATCCTATGATCAACTCTTCTTTGATTTATTATTATTTTTGTGATTCAAAAAACCACTTGTTTCATGTGACTTCTGTGCATGTGTGTGTTTGTGTGTGTGTTTGTGTGTGTGTGTGTGTGTGTGTGTTCATTCTGGAGAACGTGGTGAAGAGTACCTTTGTAATATACACATTTTGTATATAGTCTTGATATATATATATATATATCTTGATACACACACACACACACACACGCACTCTTGATGTTGGGAGTTAGTTACCTCTGGACAAGCTCTGGCTTGTCATTTTTTTTTTATTATGAAGTATGATATTGTGTAGACCCTTCACTCTGGGGTCAGAAGGCTAAGTTTGCTCATCTCTCCCTGTCTCCACTACCTTCTTCTTCTCGTCCCCAAGCTAACTTCTTATGTGACTGGGGAAATCACTTAACAAGCTCTTTGGCTTCCACCATATGTAAAATAAAGGGGCAGGGGTTAGACTATCTTGATCTCTGAGCTCTCTTGTAATTCTAGAACTATGAACTACAGCCCCAGAATAAAATACAAGAATCCAGATGTTGTCTAACTAGGGTAGAGCAGAATTGTGAAGAAGACTAGATGAACCAGAGAGAGAGAGAGAGAGAGAGAGAGATAGAAAGAGAGAAAGAGAGGAGAGAGAGAGGAGACAATCCTATATGTATTTTATTGTCATATATAAAAGAGCCAGGTTGATAAAAGAGAAATCTAAGTGGTTATTTAGGGACAGGATGGAAAAGCAAAAGTAAGAGGTGAGATGCAAAAGAAGTAAAGTAGCAGAGAGATCTAATGCCATGGCCAACAATATATGGAGGTCACACAAAGCGATAATGCTGTGATGTGTTGCTTTAGGGAGTAGACAAAGGTCAATAGTCTTTCAGAATTCTCCAGCCTGCACGGCCATCATTATTATATATAGAACAGACCATCTACTAGGGGAAGGTTAGAACAGTTTCTTTACCTCAGTGTCTCTCAATCCCTTTTCCTTTTAAGAAAATAGGAGAGATTTATCTCCTTCAAGGGGGTGTGAAAAGACCAAAGAATTAAAATGGGTTTCTGACCATGAGTTAGTTGACAATTGAAGTCAGAAATCCAGGAAGATAATCAAGGTCAGGGCAATTAAAATACATGTGGTTCAGTTCAGAGACAATCAAAAATCAATCAGTAATCATTTCTTAAGGACCTACTTACTATTTGTCAGACATTGTGGCAGGTATACAAAGACCAAAAATGACACAATCCCAGTTCTCAAAGAACCTACAGTCCATCAGAGATTATATGTATGTATATGGCAAGGAAGGAGGGGGGAGAGATAGAGGCAGAGACAGAAAAAAGAGATAGAGATGAAGAGACAGAGTGAGCACAGGAGAGAGAGAGTGAGAGAGAGGAGACTACTAACAAAGTGGAACAGGAAAGCTGTCTGAGAGGAGGTGATGTCTGAGCTCTGGTTTGAAGGGCATTAGAGGCTATTGGGTAGGGGGACACTTCATGCATGTAGACGCCTGTATAAAGCAGAGGTAGGAAGCAGCTGGCTGAATGTAAAGAGGTGAGTGGACCGGTTTGTCTGGAATGGAGAAATATGGGCTGATTTATAAATCTGCTCACCATTCTTTAGTCAGTGCTATGTGTCAGGCAGTAGGGATATAAAGTCCAAACAAAGCAGGGCTTGTCTTCAAGGAGCTTATATTCTAGGGGGACATGTGTATATGAATCTATTTGAGGTAAATAGAAATCTCTTTGGAGGGATACAGGAAAGACCTCGTGTAGAAGGTAACATTTGAGTAAAACTAACAGTTAGGGATCCTAATATGTGGAAGTGAGAAGGGAGGGCATTCCTAGCATGGGGAGCAACTTGGGCAAAGTCACAGAGATAGGAGATGGAATATTGTGTAGAAGAAACAGCAAGTATAGCTGTGTGGCTAGGGTATAGAATACATGAAGGGGAGTAAGAATAAAAAAAACTTATAAAGATAGGATTGAGTAAGATTTTAAAGGAATTTAAATGCTTAACAGAAGAGTTTGTATCTCATCTTGGAAGCAATAGAGAGTCACAGATGGTTCTTGAGCAGGAGAGGAAGATGGTCAGATATCCATTCATAATAGCACCTTGGAAGCTATGTCATGGATAGACTGGAGAGGGACGAGACTAGAGTCAGGGAGGCCAATTTGAAGGCTATCACAGTAGTCTAAATGAGAACATTCATCCATCTAGGCCAGAATTCTATTTCTGAAGGCTTGGGGAGTGTGGAATAGTCGCATTCCATGATGTCATCATCAAAGACCACTGGTGAAACCTGGATAGTCCTAATGCTCATTTAATAATCCATTATGGCTTTATCATATGATATGCTATCACTCATTGTTCAGTTGTGTCTGACTCTTCATGACCTATCTTGGCAAAGATGGAGTGGTTTGCCATTTCCTTCTCCAGCTCATTTCACAGATGAGGAAACTGAGGCAGACAGGGTTAAGAGACTTGCCCAGGGTCACACAGCTAGTAAGTGTCTGAGGCCAGAATTGAACTCATGCAGATGGGTCTTCCTGACTCCAGGCCCAGCCCTCTATCCACTGTACCACCTAGCTGGCTCTACGAAAAGTGTGAAAGCCATATAGAGATAGGGATTATGAAAATAACATTAAATAATAATAGTCTCCATTTGTAAAATGCTTTATAGTCATTACTGCATTTGACAGTCCTGTTGTTTTTGTCCAGGCAATCTAATTTATTAGATGTCAAGTAGATGTTTACACTGAATCACAGAAACTACTTTCATAATTAGGTCTGTAATCAAGACTGTTGGGCACTTCTGTATTTTCAAATGGGATGAAAATGAATTTGCCCATCACCCAGTGTGGGCACTGTGGCAATTTGGCATCTATCACATGGACGCATTGCGAAATAAAACTGATTTAGATATGGTGAACATTTCTCTGGCCAAAGTTCATGAAGGTCTATGTTTGTCTTTGCCCTGTTCCCACAGACAGAAGCACCAAAAAAAAAAACAAAACAAGACAAAATACTTCCACTTTGCATAGCCTGCTACTGCTCTGTGAGCACAGGAGAAACAGGGAGACATGAGAAAAGATCTCTCCAGAAGGTGGGGGGTATCGATGTGGAGGGAGGCATCATCTCTCTTTGCCTAGCCTGGGTTTATGCCTGTTTGAAGGGGGAATCATCCCCTGGAGCCAGGCATTTCTGGCAAACCAACTGAAAATGTTGATGCTAGTTAAGAATATGTGTAAAAAGGAGCAAGTATTTGAATGTTAGGTGTTCATTTCTGTGTGTGTGCTGTATTTTTCATGTATTGTAGAAGGTTCCTGGGCAGCTAGGTCGCACAGCAGATAGAGTACCAGGTTTGGAGCGAGGAAGACTCATCTTCTTGAGTTCAAATCCAACCTCAGACACATACTAGCTATATGACCCTGGAAAAGTCACTTCACCCTGTTTCCTCAGTTTCTCTCATCTGTCAAATGAGCTGGAGAAGGAAATGGCAAACCACTCCAGTATCTTTGCCAAGAAAACCCCAAATGGGGTCAAAAAGAGTCAGATGCAGTTGAAGCTATGGAACAACAACAGTTGGAATTTTGAGCCTGCCTGCCTCTGACAACTTCTCCTTGTGTGCCCTTAGATCTTAGCTTGCTCCTCAGCAAAATGAAGGTATTAGATGCCGTTCCCTTCTAATTTTAAAATGTGTGCTGATATAACCCCTGATTTTTACATGCGAAATAGGAAGCATGGTAATTCTACTCTTACCCTTACGGGGTTGCTTTTAGTATCAAACACGGTAATCATTTGGAGAAATGTGGAGGAATGGATGGAAGGTGAGCCTTGGAGTCAGAGGACCTGGGCTGGATGGCTGCCTCTGAAACATACTAACTGAGATCATGGCCAACTCACTTGGCTTCTAGTGCTTTAGGCTAATAGTATTGAACTCACATAGAAACAGACCCCTGTGGGTCACACATTAACATCAGCATCAGCATCATCATCACTAACCTTTATAGTGTTTCCTATGTGCCTCAGTTTCCTCATTTGTAAAATGAGATGGAAAAGGAAATGGCAAACCACTCCAGCATCTTTTCCAAGAAAACCCCATTGACAGCATTGGTGTGCTAAGGCACACAGAGTCATGAAGAGTTGAACTTGACTGTACAACAACAACATATATTATATGCCAGGCACTATTGTTTAACGCTTTACAATTATTATCTCATTTGATCCTCATGACAACCTTATTATACCTATTTTATAGATGAAGAATAGAGGTAAACAGAAGTTATGTGACTTGCCCAGGGTCACATAGCTAGTAAGAGTCTGAGGTCGGATTTGAACTCAGGTCTTCCTGACTCCAGGTTCAGCACTCTGTCCACTGTACCACCTAGCATTATCTATGTTGTACTGTATTTTTATTTATTTTGCTAAACATTCCCCAGTTATATTTTAAGCCCAGTTTGGGCTCTGGAATTTTGCTGGCTGCCTGTGGCCTGCAGAGGAGTTTGACACTTCTTCCTGTAACATGGAGCTGCTGGTGAGCTGTCACAGATGGACTCCTTCCATCCACAGAAGGAGTTTCCATATTGAAGGTTCCCCACACTGATGAAATCCCAGATATAGACCATCCTTTCCTCCTGCTTCCTTCTCCCCAAGAGGGATATATAGATTTGCTTTGAAAAGTATGAAATCCCAGGGGCAGCTAGGTGGTGCAGTGGATAGAGTGCTGGTTCAGGAATTAGGAGGATCTGAGTTCAAATTCAGCCTCAGATACTTGACACTTACTAGTCATTTGACCCTGGGCAAGTCCCTTAACCCAATTGTCTTGCAAATTCCCCCTACTTCCAAAAAAGGTGGAAAAAAGAAAAGTATGAAATCCCCATACAAAAAAAAATCCTTAGGAAAGGAAAATTCGGGGTTTTAAAAAGCTTATGATTATATGGAATTTTATAGTCATTATATTATTTGGTCCTCACAGAACACTGAGATTTACATGACATTTCTCTTGGTAACTCCGTGTTACAGATAAAGAAACTGAGACTTTGGCAAGTTAATCGAGGTCAAGCTGCAGAACTGGACCTGAGGCCTTGGTCATCTGTCTGGAAGTTCATTCTACACCTTAACTACTCAGCTGGATCTGTGATCTCCATATGGATCACCCCACCCTCATCCTCCCCCAAGCCCAACCTGGCACAGACTAAGGCTTTGTCTAGCCCCCTCGTCCCCCTGGCATCTTTTTCTTAATCCTTTATCACATGGCAGGCCCATCTTCTCTTTCCATTGTACCTTTCCCCAATGACAGCTTTATCTCTGTTCCTCTTTAAAGCTCTTCATTGGTTATGGGTTGTGGCTGCTCAGCCACCATGCCCTCCGTGTGATACTCATTTCTTCAAAGACTGAAATGTCCCATGTCTTACACCCATGTACCAACATCAATAAAATGTTGGTATCGAAAAATAATGAGTCTTTGTTTCCGTGGGAAGCCAGAGGTTATTAGAGAGCTGTACAATTTCCTAAAAGCAATCCTTCTATCACATCACACAGAAATTGAATTAGGGGACAAAATGTCAGCATCATAAAGTAAATGTCAAGGAAGAAATAGGAGAGGCAGAAAAAAGGAAGTAAAAAGGAAAGACAGGTTTTGGGGTAAATAGAGTTGGTTCTGTTTTGACGTGTTGAGTTTTATGTGCTGATGGAACGTGATACAATGTAAGCTCTTTGAAAGGAGACATGTCTTAATTTTCTGTATCTGTGTTCCCTGTGCCTTCCACTTAATAGGAGCATAATAAATGCTTGGAGATTGGTTGGTGCAAATGGAGATGTCTAGTAGCCAGTTGGTGATGTTGATTTTGTTCTTGTTTCTTGAATTAGGAGCCCTTGAACTCAGGAGGGTAGAGGTATTAGTCTAGCTCTCGTATGACCAGGTTTGTTACCACTTTGGTGGTATCTTAATGTCATTAGCACAATTTATTGATTCCTCTAAGAATATTCAAAAGTTTGATAGCAGGAATAGAGAAGGCAGAGAGATGGTAGAAGTTGCCTAGGGTTAAGAGCTTGTATGGGGGAAACCATGAAAGGTCAAGAGCTAAAGGAAAACATTGATCATTTCCCTGATGCCGTGGTCCTCTTCAAAAACGAAGGACAAACACAACCTGTGAGTAGACTGAGCTGCCTGAAAGGGGACCCAGCTAGTTGGGTAACTCAACTCATCCTCTCTCTCCTCCTCTCCAAAGGAAGGTAAATTATGATAGCCAGAAGCTTCCTTCCTTCTCTCCCTCCCTTCTTTCCTTCCTTCCTTCCTTCTTTTCTTCCTTCCTTTCTTCCTTTCTTCCTTCCTTCCTTCCTTCCTTCCTTCCTTCCTTCCTCCCCTTCTTTCTTCCTTTCTTCTTTCACAAAACATTAAACTCAGTTCACTCTGAAGCTCATAAATTGAACCACAATAGGTCCCGGCCCAAGCTCCACTTAATGGTTGTATTTTGGGCCCTCCTGGCTTAGAGTGAATGTCAGTGGTAACTGTTTCTCTTTGGAAGAGCAACCAGGAAGGTCTTCCTCTCCCAGCCTGAGTTTTTTTTCTAATTAAAGGGGTCATCCCTTGACGCAGTTCTTAAAGAGGCCTATTCACTGGATGGGCCTTACCTCACTCTAAGTGAGTCCCTGAAAATGCCTTAGCCTAAAAGGATCAGGGTCTCTCATTGCATCCTGTGTCACCTCCAGTCATCCTGATGAATATCTGGTCACTGGACCCAGATGGCTCTGGAGGAGAAAGTGAAGCTGGTGACCTTGCACAGCCTCCCTCATTCAAATCGAAGTCAACTGCAAGTCATGTCATCATTTCCCTGATGCCATGGTCCTCTTTGAAAATGAGGGAGAAACATGGCATTGACCGTATTTCTAACAATTGAGCAGGGAGGAAAGTGAGAGCAGAATAAAGTTTAGAGATTGGAAGAACTTAAGAATAGGATCAAGCACAAGCATTTTTTTTTGAATAATATTTTATTTTCTCCCAATTTCATGTAAAAAACATTTTCAACATTTGTTTCGAAAAATTTCAAGTTCAAAATTCTCTCCTTCCTTCTCCTCCCCTGAGATATTAAACAATTTGATATAGGTTATACCTGTGCAATCATGCAAAACTCATTTCCATATTAGTCATATTGTGAAAGAAAACATAGACCCAAAAAATACCACAAAAAAATTAAGTGAAAATTAGTATGCTTCGATCTGCATTCAGACTCCACCAGCTCTTTCTCTGGAGGTGGATAGCATTTTTTATCATGAGTCCTTTGGAATTGTCTTGGATTGTTGCATTGTCGAGAATAGCTAAGTCATTCACAGCTGATCATCATACCATGTTGCTGTTACTCAAGAATGAGCATTCATTAGAGGCTTACTGTGGGCCACCAGGGATAGGGAACCTATGGCCTTGAGGCCACATGTGGCCTTCTAGGTCCTTGGGTGTGGTCTTTTAACTGAGTCCAAGTTTTACAAAACAGAGCAGTTTGGATTCAAAGGGCTGCACTTGAGGACCTAGAGGGCTACATGTGGCCTTTAGGCTGTAGATTCTCCACCCCTGGCAAGGCAGTGTTCTGGGTACTGAGGATGGACAGACAAAAAAAAGAAAAAAGAAAAAAGAAACAATCCTGCTGTCATGAAGTTAACATTCTATTAGGGAAGATAATGTGTGCATCTCTAAGTATATACAGAATAAATATAAAGCAGTTGGTAAAGGGGCTCCCTGGCAGTTAGGGGATGGGGTAGAATCATAAAAGGCATCATATAGAAGATGGGACATAAGCTGAGTCTTTTCTATGAGGCAGAGGTGGGGGTATGGTGTGGTGTGTGCATTCCAGGCCTGGAGGATGGCCAGTAAAGACAAAGAGATGGAACGTATAGTACCACGTGTGGACCAGAGAGTTCAATTTTTTCTTGACCATGAAGTACAGGAAGAAAAGTAATATACACGTGTAGCAATTGTGTTGTTAGCATTGCTACCCCCAGCACAATGACTTTGGAATGATAGGTCGAGACCCAGTTATAAAGGTCTTTAGAAGTCAAATAAAGAAAATTATATTTGATCATAGTGGCAAGAGGGAGTCACTGGAGCTTATTGAGTATTGGAGTACCCTGGCTGACTTTTGTCTAAAGTTTTGTTAAAAGTTAGGAGAGCTATTTGGAATATGAGGTCTATAGTCAGCAATGAGGCTTGTCCCATGGGGTGGCATAATCTTTATTCAGTGACAGGTAGGAAGAGATAGAGCTGAAGAAACTAATCCATTGTGACACAGACCATAATGTGAGATAACGGAGTGCTTCATGCCATTGAAATGCTCATTAAAATGTTCCTGGGAATGGGAAGGTCTTATTTACCAAATTACCCAGCCTCTAGCTTCTGATCAAAGTTTCAGCTGGTGATGTCTATCACTGATTATATTGACTGTGACATGGAAATTGTTTTACATTAGACTCTCAGCTCATTAACCTATCATCTTGCAAAATTAGAATCGTTCTTAATGCTTTTCAGGAGATTTACCTGTCATCATTGCCTGTAGCAAGATCCTCAGAAACTCTGGGAGAAGTCTAGGAGATCAATATAAGAATATGTAACTAAAAACTTCTAAGAAATATGGAAACAGTCTCATTTGTTAGTTGTCTAGCCATTTGGTGTGTGTATGGGGTGGGAGGGAGGAGAAACCACATGTCTAGGGTTTCTAAAGAGTGTCCAGTAAAGGAGGGCAAGGATCTGGTCTTCTACTTGGCCCTGATTAGTCCACATTTCGAATGTTGTGTTTGGTTCTGAGTATCATATTTTTTTCTTTTTTTCTTTTTAAATAATTTATTTATTTTCTTGTTTACGTCATTCATTTCCACGAGATTTTGAGTTACAAATTTTCCCCCCATCTTTCCCCTACCCAACACCTCAAAACAGCCATCCCACTGTATAACCCCTTCTCCAATCTGCTCTCTCCTATGTCCTCCCCCTCACCCCTCTGATTTTCCAGTTAAAGCAAGATGGATCTCCCTACCACAGTGCCTGTGTATCTTAATTCCCAGTTGGATGTAGTTAATAATAATAATAATATATACATATATATTTTAAACATTTGATTATAGAACTTTAAATTCTAGATTCTTTCCCTTCCTCCCTTGTCACCCACCCCCACTGGAAGGACAAGCAATTAAATACAGGCTGTACATGTATAATTACGCAGAACCTCTCCATAGTGAGCATATTGTAAGAGACTGATTATATGTCCCTTCTTCCTATCTTGCCCCCCCCCTTTGTTCTATTCTCTACCCTGTCCCTGTCCCTGTCCCTTTACAGAAGTGTGTACTTCCATCAACCTTCCCGCCCACCCTGCCCTCCCCTGCATCATCCCACCTCTCATCCCCATTGCCCCTACTGGGTATCATATTTTAGGAAAGACCCTGGTAAACTGAAACAGATTCAGAGTAGGGTGACAAGACGACCATGGGTTTGGGTGGTAGGATATTGTGATACAATGAAATATGTGTTGGATTTTGAGTTAGAGTACCTGAGTTTGAGTCCCAGCTCTTACATGTGTTAGCTGTGTGACATGGAGCGAGTCACTAACCTTTCTAGGACTTAGTTTCTTCACATGTAAAACAGGTGAATAGATCTCTAAGGTTGCTATAGCTCTCTGGTCCCTGACATATGAGGTCCCTAAACTAAGGATAGTCAACTTAGAGGAAAAGACAAAAGGCATGTTTTTTTTTTTTTGCCTAACTTATAGCAGCTGAAGAACTATCACACTGCCTTAACAAGAATTTCATTTCTCAAAAGATGAAGTAAGAAGAGGAAATGCTCATTCTGGACCTGGTTCTAGATCTAAAAGGAAGAACTGATTAGCGAAGGAGAAATGTTAATAATAATAAATATCATTTATGTAGCACTTTAAGAGTTGCAAGGTGCATAAAACATGTTAACTCATTTGATCTTCACAATAATCTAGGGAGGAAGGCACCATTACCATCCCAATGTTACAGATGAGGAAACTGACACAAACAATCCTTACATGACTTGCCCAGGGTTGTACAGTTAGTAAGTGTTTAAGGTAAGACTCAAATTCACATCATCCTGATTCCTCGGCCTGTGTTCCATCACCTTTGCCATCTAACTGCTCTGAACTGACAGGAATTTCTATGAGGACAGTTACTTTATGCTAGAGGCTGAATGACTACTTGTCTTTTATGTTGTATATATCTCATTCAGGTAGGGATTAGATTAAGGGCCTTCTTAGATTTTTAAAAATTAACTTATTTAAAAAATTAGCTTTTGGAATGGAAATCCACAAGCTGGAGTCCATTGGAGAATGGTGACTGGGAATGGGAAGGGACATAAGAGAGTGGTGCAATTAGGAGACTAGTTGGATAATTAGGAATGTTTGGCCCAGGGAAATAAAGTACTCAGTAGGAATGTGCCAGTTGTCTTTGATACATGGAAAGCTGTCATGTATAAGAAGTATTTATTTTTATTTTTGCTTTTAATTTTTGAAGGGGGAAAGCAGGGCAGTTGGGGTTAAGTGACTTGCCCAATGTCACATGGCTATTAAGTGTTAAGTATCTGAGGCTGGGTTTGAACTCAGGTCCTCCTGATTCCAGGGCTGGTGCTCTATTCACTATGCCACCTAGCCACCCCCTATAAGAAATATTAAACTTGTTCTAACTTGGCCCCAGAGGGCAGAAGAAGAAATAGTTGTTAGAAGTCTTGGAGAGGTAGCTTTCAGCTTGGTATTATGAAAAGCTTCCTAAGCATTTGAGCTATTCAAAAATGGAACAGGCCACTTCTCTGGTTAGTAAATTCTCCTCAATGGAGGTCTTCATGGAGGGCTTGGGTGACTATTTGTCAGGATTTTTGTAAATGGGTTTCTTATTCATGGAGAGTCAATGAAGCTTGTTGAGCAGAGTATTCAGACCTGCACCTTAGCAATGTCATTTTGGTAGTTGTGTAGAGGATGGACTGTCAAGGGGAAAGATTAAGATGGGCAGGGATACCAGTGAGGAGGTGATTGCAGTAGTCTGCATGAGAGATGATATAGTTGTGTGGATAAAGAAAAGGAGAAAGATGCATGAGGTATTGTGGATGGAGAATGGGTAAGATTTGGTGACTGGGAGGATATGAGGGTGGGGTGAGGGAGAGAGATGAGTCAAGGCTGATTATAAATTTGTGGACCTTAGTAGGTTGAACAAGACAGCTTCTGAAGAACTTTTCTAATTTGGAGATGTGATTTTATGAAGGTTTGCCTTTCTGAAACTTCTATCCTTTGCTCCCAGTTCTGACCTCAGGGGTCAAGCAGAACAAATCTAATTCTTCTTTTACATGTTATTTGTTCAAATACTTGAGGAGAGCCATCATGTCCCTACTAAATATCTTCTCCAAGGTAAACATCCCTAATTCTTTCAACTGATCCTCATACCATTTCTGATTTTCTCCCTTCCTAGTCATCTTCCTCTGGATGTTTGCTAATTTCTCAATAGACTTCCTAAATATGGTGCCTGAGTTGAAGAAAATACAAATGAGTTCTGACAAGGGCAGGGGAGCATGGGAGCATCACCTCCATCTTTCTGGACAGTCTATCTTGATGCATATGTGTTTGCTACTTCTCAGTCTCCTCTGCTATAGCATCACCTAACTCATCATCTCTCACCCAGCTCTCACCTATGTCTCCAAGAAGCTGTAGCATGTGTGGTAGCCACACCCCAATAAAACCACCTCAACACAGAAGCTAAATCAAGTTGAGGGTAACTGACAGGCCTCAAACCAATAGGTGAATTAGAGAGATGTCTACTCCAAGCATGTGAAGACTTCCCTTTGCAGAATGGGTGGATAAGGGAGCAATTTTTTCCAATGGCCATGAAGGCAGCAGGCACTGTGGCATGGATAGAGCTTGGTCAGACATCAAAGATGCCAAGGTCATCCACTGCATCCGTGACTTTTGTCTTGCCATTGGACTTCGGTGACTCTGAAAGAAAGAGTGAGAGGCTGGCAACTTTGTACTTCTCTGCCTCACTTAAATCCAATTCACTCACAAATCAAGATGTCACCCAATGATATCAATAGTCCTCTTAAAAAATGAAGGACAGGCAACAGCCACAACAGCATCACCCATTCTCTTCCCTGTATATGATGTATGCCAGCCCAGAATGTCATGAGTCCTCTTTTCTTCTCTCTCTACATTCTTCCTCAGTGATCTCATCAGCTTTTATGAGTTTAGTCTCTACTGCTATGCAGATGACTCCCAAATCTATATATCTAGCCACAGTCTCTTTTGTATTTTAGCCCTAGATCACCAAATACCTGCTGGACATCTCTTCTTATATAGCCATAGGCATCTCAAACTCAATTTGTTCAAAACAGCACATCTTTCTATCTAAACACTCTTTTTTCAAAGTTCCCTATTTCTATCAAAGGTACCGCAGACTCCCCAGTCACTAACCTTGATAACTTTTGAATCATCCCCAACTCTTTACTCTTACTTGCCCCTTCCATACTCATACTTCATGTTATACCACTGAAAATATCTAGCTCTTGAGGGAAATTAGGTATTTAGCATGTTAAATATACTCTTGTAGTCCACTAATATACCAGAGATTTAGAGTAGGTTTTGTTACTCAAAACATTCATATAAACTAGGGAGTAGGCATTTGTTGCCTTGTTTTTGTAGAGAATTTTCTTTTCTAAGGAATAAATACTTTAAAGAGGAATGATTTTTCCATTAGGGAGTCAATATCAGATGTTCATGTTGTCATTTCTTCCTCAACCCTTCAACATCCCTTGCATTGAAAAACTTTTCTCCACTCACACAATCACCATACTAGGTTAGTACTTTATCACCTTTTACTTATACTAACTAGTACCATAACCTTTTAATTGGTCTCCATGTCTCAAATCTTTGCCACTGTCAATCCATTTTCTACACAGTTGTCAAAAGGATGATCCTAAAACATAGGTCTTGATGATATTGCTCAGGGATCAATGTTGTAGTGACTACATGGTCAAAAAATATTGGATTTTTGATTATTTATAAGATGTCCCTATTGTTAAACATTGCTGTAGTCTTGGATTCAGGTTTTCCTACTGAAGCATTTTCTGTAAGCTCCCCAGTTCTGAAGCCTCTCCCTGATCATCTGTGGTCTTGGAAATAGACTCCTTAAACATCAAGGACAATAAGATGGATAGGAGCTGGAGGATAAACATACGTAGATTTATCCGGCATTGGGAAGTTCCTAAAGGAGGACTTTCCCAGCAGTAATAAGAATTAAGCAAAAACAAGCAAACAAAAACAACCCTGCCTGCCTATTTCAGAGAAATTTGTTCCTTGTATGGAATATTTCAGATTTTTTTTTTTAAGACAAGGTGACAGACTATTACATTGGCAGGTCCATTCCCACATTACAATCTTGCTAGCACTGTAGTTTGTCAGGCAAGACACTTGCCTCTGATAATACCATTGCCTCCCATGCATTAAGTTAAGCCTTTGTCATACTTCATGCTGTAACAGGGAGAATATCTAGCTTTGGAGGGAAAAGTAGATGTTTAGCATGTTAAATATACTCTGATAGGCCACTGATAGATACATCAGAGGTTTAGAGTAGATTCTATTACTCAAAATATTCATATAAACTAGGGAGTCGACATTTACTGCCTTGTTTTTGTAGAGAGCTTTCTTTTCTAAGGAATGAATACTTCAAAGAGGAATGATTTTTCCAGTATGGATACTCCCTCTACTGATGAAAGCATCATTTTCCCTCTCATGAGTAGGTGGACTTTGGGAATTGCTGTGGGGAGGGAAGGAGAGGGAAAGGGAGAAAGAGAGGAAGAGAGAGATGGGGAGAGAGAGAGAGAGAAGGTGGGGGGACAGACACAAAGACAGAGACAGACAAAGGGAGCTATAGATACAGAGATATGTAGAGGCAGAGGCAGAGACAGAAACAGAGATGAATAGATAGAGACAGAAATACAGGGACAGAGGGTGATGGAGAGAGACAGAACAATGGGGGACAGAGAGGGGGGCAGAGAAACAGAGAGCAAGAGACAGAGTCAGAGAGCTGTCTGGCTCTTTCTGAACACAGGTAACTTAATTGTTGTGGGCAAAATGTCCCTCATTCAGCCTGGACTTAAAACTTTTTTAGCTTTGTGGGGTATTGCAAACATTTGTGTTCTTATGGGTAGGATCACCTCCATACACTGATGAGGCAGTAAGACTTTGGTGGAGAGAATAAAACTTTTATCTTGTAATAACAGTAGTAACAGCAACCCTCCTCAAAGCCCAATCCATCATCCAAGTCATTAAGTATGAGGGTGCAATGGTGATGTAAAGGAATACCAGCCAAGGAGATGTATATTGGGGACTTAAGGTGTCTACAGGATGCTGTGAAGGGCTGGTGGCAGGAACCCCACAATGCTAGTAGATTGGTGATGTCACTGATTGATTTTGTATCCTTGCCAGTGAGTGTCAGAAATTGACAGGGTTGCTGGATGATCCTACTTGGATCTATGATAATCAGTTGGACACAAAAGACAGCAAAGCAATGACAGTCGTGATCCTTCCTATTCTGGTACTGTGAGAAGGCAAGATGCATGGGAACAAATCAGAAACCACAATACCTCACTTGTTGGAATTGTCTCAGTACAGATAACACTGACCACTTAAGTGGAAAAAACCACAAGTATACATGAAACAGAAGGAAGATAGGAATACTGTCAAGGAAGCAGATTGGGAAGAAGACCTCATCAGTCATAGCTATGCAAGGCTTTTATCCTGCAACTGGAAGTAAAAGTCAAAAAGTTAAGGGGATAGGAGTTACAGCTGCATAAAAATCAATCAATCAATCATTCGCCACCAATCAAAAAATCTATTATAGGAGCTTGAGAAGAAATGAATTCAGAGAAAAGAGAACCATTGAAGGTGGAAGATTTCTGGTTAACTCTACAGTCACAAAAAATACAACACAGCAAAATGCAAGCAGGATCCAGAGAGAAACAGAAAGCTTATGTGCCATTAATATAAACAATGATTTTTATTTATGTCAGGGAAGGTGATTAGCCTTCCAGGTCCTCTCTGAAACTGGAAAGTGGTAGGGTTGCATGAATTATTGGCACTTCCCCAGTTTCTTCTTAGACATAAGCCTGATCCTGATCCTGCCTTTCTTAATAGAAGGCATCACATATTTACCATCAAAAGATGAAAACACCAGCGACTCCTCCATAGGCAACATCAACATGAACTTAGCCAATAATATGTTGACAAAGCATTGAACAAATGGCTGAGTCATGCAGATTTGTTTGTGGAAACAGGCTTGATGATAGTAATTCAGAGCTAGATCATTGCTGCCGGAAATTTTAGAAGGGTTTTCCTGACAAAACATAGACTCAGTTATTGATGTGGGGTATACAAATAAATAGTAGTATAAGTTCCTGATCCTTTCTTATGTGGACGCTCTGTTTACTCAAGGGGGCAGGAAAAGGACATCTGTGTGAGAAAAACAAAGAAAAGAAGCTTGAGGAGAAAAATCATATAGGATCTAAGAGGAAGGACCTAATTTACATCTGACTGTTTTTAGGACTTTGAAGTTTCTAGCTGATAAATTCTGAATCAAAGAAGTATTTAGGAACTATGAGGTAAGTGTATATTGACTATGTGTATCATACTTGACAGAAATATGATTTGGGGTTTTCAACCTAAGAAAGAGCTGGATCACTGTCCACAAGGATGCACTGTTTTGAGGCAGGAGAGATCTGAGAAACCAAGGAATTAGAAGGTACAAGCTGATGAGAGAAGCTGCGTGTAGAAATCAAGTCGTGAGAAACCAGAACATAAAAACTGAAGGAAGTACAAAGTCACCTGAGACCACCTGACTAGAGAAAAACAATTAGGTGATGCACTGGACCTGGAGTCAGTAAGACCTGAGTTCAAATCCAGCCTCAGATACTAGCTGTGTGACCTTGGGCAAGACACTGTCTCAGTTTCCTCATCTGTAAAATGGGGTAAATAATAGCACCTATCTCTCAGAGCTGTAGTAAGGATAAAATAAAGTTCTTTGCAATCCTTAAAGTGCTGCATCAAAAGCATTTGTTATTACCGTCATTATTATGTTAGCAGCCAATGCAGGGAACTGATCTGAATGGAGGTAAGTTCTTTTTTTTTTTTCCTTTGGAGCAGGGAAGGCAGGGCAATTGGGGTCAAATGACTTGGCCAAGGTCACATGGCTAGTAATTGTTAAGTGTCTGAGGTTGGATCTGAACTCAAGTCCTTCTGATTCCAGGGCTGGTACTCTATTCACTGTGCCACCTAGAAGCCCCAGTAAATTCTGATACTGGTTGTCGACTGGAGAAAGCAAAATGCTCTTCTATCTTCTCCCCAGCACTGAAGCTACCCATAGGAACCTGAGAGTGAGCTGTAACCTAATGGCATCCCCTCTGGGGAATAATATCTCTGACCTTTCAACAAAAGCAGAGGTAAGATGAACGGGATGTGTAGCAAGAGAATCACTAGAGTGTTGAGAAGGGGAAAAATCAATAACTATGCCCTATGGGCTACATTGGAGGTGTGACAACACTCTGCGCTATAACAGAAATCGGCAACAATTCACTGTCATCTATAAAGATTTAGAACCAACTGAATATTTAACAAGATATGACATTATGGCTAGAATGATACTTTAGAAGCTCATTATCTTGAGAAACCTCTATACTATGGATACAGATCTCAAAACATTCTAAAGAATTCAACCAGCCTCTGCACTTGAACATTATCATTGGATATTATCCTATGAATATTCCAAATTGTTGCTCACAATGTCATGACACAATGCCTTGACATAACATTAATTAAAAACTTAAGAACAAAAGCTTAAGTAAATATCTCTATCTCAAATACTCATAATCTCTAAGCTATATGGAATGAAAAGGCTTCAAAATATACAGACCTGGCAGAGAAGATTAAAATCACATGGGGGCAGGATGGGGTAGATAGGTAGGTAGATAACATCCTTGTTGGCCTGTCTGCTATTGTAACCAAAGAGTTTTCAATAAGACTACAAGATGATGGATTTGTATTCTATTATTTTTATTTAACTATAAAAAGTAGTACCTGCACAACAATCTGTAGGAAATTAAATCTAAATGAATAATAGCAGGAAAATGACTTGTCTCAGAACAATTTCTATGTAAAACCCACCTATCAGGAAAGATCAGAGGAATATCTGTCTAAAGTTGGAAGACCTCAGGGTCCATCTGGTCTGGAGACTAAAGATGAGATGACCAAGATCATATAGGTGACAAGCAGCAGAGGCAGGATTTGAATTGCTAATCCTCTGAATCCAGAATTAGTTCTCTTTTCCATGTACCATCCTGTTTCTCACTTATGGAGATAACAGTAGTAATAATCTCATATTTATATGTGTAATGACAAGGGAATTTGAAGATCTTCCTTGCCCCTTAATGGGCCTCAGGTAGAACCCTATGGGAAGGCTTGATTGGGGGGAGGCCTGTTTTTCAGGAAGGCCTATACCTTTTGTTACTTTGTAATTAGGTAGTTACTTTGAAATTGTGTCACAAAGGTTGTGATGTCCTATGACCCTAAAGAAGGGTCTATATACTCTGATGTGAGGTTTTGCTTTGGCGCTCACTTATGGAAAGAGTTGTGTGTTTTGGCCAGATGAGACTCTTGGTAACTGCTGAGTCCCCAGTTTTGAAAACCCAGATGTTGATGCTTTTTTCTCTGGTAACTAACTGTGTATGTATGTAATGATCAGACAGATAGAAGCCCTGTCTGTTGGTCTGTTGAATTTTGTTATTTTCTCTCTTTGTATTTTTTGTCTGCTTGTAATTTATGTTTGTATTTTCTATAAGTTCAGGGTGCTGACTTTTCCCCTGAACTAAGTGAATGATATATATGCTTGATTAAAGTAAGATTGTTAACCCCTTGTGAGTTGCTTTCCTTTAGAAAAGCAGATCAAAGAACTTGTGCTAGCAGCCATCCTGGGTGTGCTAGGGTGCTTGTTGCTACAATATGGCAACTTAATATTTTTAAATGTTTTACCTCCATTACCAGGGCAAGTCAATATACCCTCATTTCCTTTTCTGTGCGTTCCCCAAATCCCCAGAGTCTATTGGAAGGGGTATTGGTTTCTACCAATGAGGAGAGAGTCCCATACCAATAGGCTTTGAGACTCAGGTTACATATAAACGAGGGCAATAATTGCACCCACTTCACAGGGTTGTGGCAAGCATCAGATGAAATAATGTCTGTAAAGTGTTTGTAAAACTTAAGGTGTATAAATGTTAACTATTATTATTTCATCATCTCATTTGATAATAGAACAAAGTACAGAAAGAAGGGGTGCTTCCTTCCACATAAATTGCTTTTTGTTCCTCTATCTTTATTTTTCTTTCTTCTGTGTGCTATGACAGATAGGGTAAAGGAAATGAAAGAAAGGAAATGAACCAATTATAGCTGGGATTATGAGTTGTCAAATAACTGGTTGGATAAAGGTGGGTTGTTCTTTTTGGCTTTTTTTTTTTTGGCTTTTTTTTTAAGTTTAGTTGATGGATATTTCTGGCCTTGTGTGGCCAGCAAAACCCAATCTATTATCTGAGTAATGTGAATTCATTTCTTGAGAGCCCAAAGTCAAACTTGTATCATACAGAACGTATTTTCATTTTCCAAGCCTGTTGGATGAACCTGAACTTGGTGAAAGTCAGAGGTGGATAGGGAGATGTTGGGCTCAAGTATTCAAACATAAAGTTCAAATCTGTCTGTGGAAACATCTCAGGGCATGTTAACCTTTGGGGCAAAGCTGTATAATTTGTTATTTCCAAAGCAGCCTCCACGTTCTCAGTCACCGTGACCTCTGTAGGCAGGTAGTTTTCAATACAGAAGACAAAGGGAGGGCTAATGGTATGTTAACAGAGTGCCACCTAGTGACCAGTAAGTGCCAAGATCTTGATGGAACCATCTCTGGGAACTTTCTGATATTCCTTAGAAGTCTACTCTCCAGTTGATCATTCACTCCTACATTCCTTGGATGACAAGATTTGTCGAGATGTCCTACTCATATGGTAGATTTCTTAGCCTTCCAGCTACACTCTATATGTGTTTTATGGACTGATTTACATAGACATTGTCTCTTGCATTAGAATGTAAGTTGCTTATCAAGAGGGTCTTTTTCTTTTCTTCTTTTTGTATCTCCAGGGCTTATAGTGCCTGGTGGTTAATTAATGAAAATGATACATGTTTTTAAAAAGTAGAATCTTATTGGAATCTTTTGTTTTTCTATCACTTACATTTCTCCACATCCCTCCTCCTTTCCTTCCCAGAGAACTATAATAACAATAAATTTAAAACCCAAAGAGGAAGAAGTAAAAAAAAAAAATTCAAGAAATCCATGCAACACATTAAAAAAAAATCTCCTGCTTTATACAGTGCCTGCCACCTCTGCAAAGGAAGGGGGATGTCTTCAGGGAGCTCTTCTTTTGGACTAAGCTCATGAGGATCTACATTTGCTTCAGGTGAATAAAAAAGAATGTAATGGAAAATTGGACAATACATGATTTTCTATATATGTAATATAGACACACGAGTATATGCATATGCATGTGCATGTACAATTTTAAACCAAAGAAAGAATAATTTGAAAAAGAATCTCTTCTCTGAACATGATCATGTATATGGAAGTATCTACTCTAGTATTCTTCCTAAAACACACGCACACCCACACCCCTTGGCATATATGTATAGGCAGGCACATATACTCACATGCATGTACACTCATGTGAATATATTTATATGTGTGTATATGCATGCATATAAAATATTCCAAAAGTCTTAGTGCAGTTTTAAGCTATTAAAACAAAAAGGCATCAAGACTTTTGGAAACTATATATATATATATATATATATATATATATATATATATATGTATATATATATATATACACACACATATATATGTATATGTATATATATATGTATGTGTATGTATATATGCACATAAATGTATGTATCTGTATACATGCACATGTGTGTGTTTATATACACACATTTACATAAAATCAATATATCTATGCAATTGTGTGTATGCATGCATACATGCACATAGGCCAGTTTTTTGGGCATATGTTTTGTGCGTGTGTATCAATTAAGGTTTGAAAAGCACTTTGTGTTCAGTCAATACACACTTATTAAGTACCTACTAAGTGTTATTTAGGACAAAAAAAGAAGTAAAAGACAATCTCTGTCCTCCAGGAGCTCATGGTCAAGTGGAAGAGATAAGAGGCAATAAATGTGCCCAAAGAGTCTCTCTGACTTAACCTCTCTGGGCCCCATATGTGAAAATGAGAAAATTGAACTATCGGAGGGGAGAAATTCACTGCTTCGTGGCGCCCCCCAAGCCCCTCAGATTAAGATGAAATTGGGAGATTTTAAACAAAATAAATACAAAAGTAACACAACATAGATAATGTTATTTAGTAATTTTCTAAGTCGACATGAAGGCCACAGGGATCCAATGTTATTTGAGTTGGCATCCACTCAGCTAGATGATCTCTAAGAAGATCTAGCCCTAAATCTATGATTCCGTGAAGTATATATGTAAGAATATTCAGAATATAAAGAGAATGAACACAAGGTATATGCACACACACACATATCCAATGCCTATATATGAGCATATATGAATTTGTGTGTATATTTCTATATCTGTAGATATAGGTATACCTAGCTATCTATCTCTATGTATCTATGTACCTTTACATCTTTGTCTATCTCTACATATCTCTATCTCTAGATTTACAGATAGCTGGGGCAGTGCCAGGCCTGGAGTCAGGAAAGCTCATTTTATTGAGTCCAAATCTGGCCTCAGATATTTACTTGCTGTGTGGTCCTAGGTAAGTCACTTAACCTTGTTTGTCTTGTCAATTCCTCATCTATAAAAATGACCTGGAGAAGAAAATGTCAAATCATTCCAGTATCTTTGCCAGGAAAAGCTCTTTTGTCAGAAAGACTTGGACATGGCTGAAATGACTGAACAATTCGATAGATACAGACATACATACAGAATATATTCAGGATATCAAGAGAATACAAAGTATAAACACATATATGTATGTATATATCTATGTATACATATTTACACACACACAGGTAGGATATACTTTGAGAGAATTATTTCTGGAGGAAATCACTGAATTCCATATTTATAGTTTTAGGGTCAAGGGTTTGTCCAAAATGCCCATTTTCTCAGTAGAGAAACGGAGTAAGTGAACTTTTTCAAGCTTTCAGGAACAAAAACGAAGTTTTTCTCTTAACATCTGAGACTGGACTGCCATCTGTAGGCCATGCTTAGATTTGCACTGGTAGAATGGTGATGGCCAGTTGAGCCTTGTTCTCTCCCTCCTCTTGCCTGGTCAATGTTCCTCCCCCATCACCAATCTTGATAGCAGTCTGAGATGAAGTTACAGACACACAGAAGTCACACTTGCAGAAGATGATGCTGGTGAGAGGCACTCAGCAGAGGGTCTAGGGAAATAAAAGAGGTACTCGATGATACCTTCCTGATTTGAAGGACATTCAAAGAATTGGCTCCAGTGAACAAAGTCGTTATTTGTGTTGGGAACAACTTGTTCCTCACACTAAGATGCTCTGACTCGGCATTTTCATTGCCTGCCCTGATTCCTTGAACTCACTGTCTCTCCTCGTCCCCACCTCCTCCTTCCTGGCCTCCTTTAGGTCTCAGTTAAAATCCCACTTTTTGTAAGAAGCCTTCCCTGATCCCCCTTGGTGTTAGTGACTTCCTTATGTGGATTATCTCCAATTTATTCTGTATATAGTATGTCTGAATTCAGTGTTAGGCTTTTATATTGTTGTATGTAGATTGTCTCCCCATCAGATTAACAACGACTACTACCATTTATAGTACAAAGACAGTCTGCCTTCAAATCCTGGCTGCCACTTATGACCAATGTGATTTTACTTTTTTCTCATCTGTAAAAACAAAGGGCTGGACTAGATGGCCCCCTGAGGTCTTATCTGCCTCTTTATCTCTGCCCAGTTATGAGCTGGGGATGTCCTAGAAAAAGTTCTAAGTCTAGAAGATGTTTAGCTGAGAAAAAGGAAGATACTGGCAGTTAGACCATGAGAACTGCTAGTGGCATCCCAAGATGTGAGGGGGAATTGGAGCTAGACAAAGTCAGAACAATGTGGTGCGACTTGAAGTTGGGAAAACCTGTATTCAAATTCCGCTTTGAAGATGTAATAGCTGTCTGACCTTGGACAAGTCACTTAATCGCTATGGGTTTCAGTTTTCTCATCTACAAAATGAAGGGGCTGGATTCAACGTCCTTATTTCATAGATGGGGGAACTGAGGCCCATAGTGGTTAAGTGCTTTGTCCAAGGGCAGACAACTTTACAATGACCTGTGAGGTCCTTCCTGGCTCAAGTTCTAAGATGTTAATATAAAGTCCAGGAGGTAGGGAGGGACTATTTCATTTCTTTTTGACCAGTGTCTAGTACAGTGCCAGGGCAGCTAGGTGGTACAGTGCATAGAGTGCCATGCCTGGAGGCAGGAAAATTCAAGTTCAGATGTAGCCTCAGATACTTACTAGCCGTGTAATCCAGGGCAAGACACTTAACCCTCTTTGTCTCAGTTCCAAATGAGCTAGAGGGTCTTAATAAAAATGCTTTCTGCGTAGTGAGAATCACTAAAGGCAAAGCCACTCCAGTGGACATGTCTCGAGGCTCATCTTCCCTCTGGGTATACAGGCTTATGAATCTTGCAGCCTTAGACAAGCTAGCTGGTTTACTCCGGGGCGACCTAAGATGTTTGTACATCTTACTCATGTCACTGACACTGCCGACTGCCAGATACTTTTCAAGGGATTTCTTTCCCCTTCCTCACTGCCAATTTTTAATGCAGGGTGTTACAAAGTTTTTGAAAGTGGAATGGAAAGCAGTAGCTAGTCAGCTGCTTGGACTATGTGAAATAATAATAGTAGATTGTATGTATCTTTTTGCTTGTTGAAGTCCCAGGTCTTTGGAGGGGAGGGTACTTAACCCTGTTTTCTATTTTCATTTGTAGGGGGTATTTGGGAGGAGGAAGACTGTTCTGACTATCTGAGCATTTCTACCCTGAGCTCCTTATTCTCTTCATCCTTCCTGTCTTTCTTATCAGCAAATGGGGTTAATAGTAGATCATGTAACTGTATCAAGGCAGCGTGGTGGCTTTCTATGGTTGATAGGATCAGTCTTTAGCTCAGAAGTCATTTGTTCTTTAAAAGGAGATACCATTCCACAATGGTGTTCCAATCTGGCACAGAACATCAAAAGGAAAAGTTAAAAGTTTGTTTCCAGTTCTCAGGGCAGACAGGAAGTGGGCCATAGAGGTTCTAGAGCAGTGATTCTCAACCTTCCTAATGCCACGACCCTTTAATACTCGTATGTGGGCGTATCTGCATGTGGGCAGACCCACCTGGAGATGGATACAGGAGTGGTGTCTCGGTTCCTGAGACCATCGGAAATATGTGTTTTCTGATGGTCTTAGGTCACTCCTGTGACCCCTGTGAAAGGGTCGTTTGACCCCCAAAGGGTTCGCAACTCACAGGTTGAGAACCGCTGATCTAGAGAGTCAGCTAGAATGAAAATAGGGGTAAGGACATCAAATGGATACAAAATGGCTTCAGATCTGTCCTGCATCTTCTCTTTATATTGATGACTGTATGATAGAGAGAAAGGAAGAGGTGGGGGAGAAGGGCAGAGAGGGAGAGAGACAGAGAGAGAGGAGAGAAATGAAAGAAAGAGACACAGAGAGGGAGAGAAAGAGAGAGAGAGCAGCTCTGGGTGGCATAGTGAAAATAATACTAAATCTGGAATAAGGAAGACCTGAGTTCAAATCCTGCCTCTACTAGTTATGTAAACATGAACAAGTCACTTAACTGCTTCAGGCCTCAATTGCTGCAGTAAAATGGAGGGGCTTGAACTTAATGACCATGAAAATCTCTCCCAGCATGAAATCTCTGGTCCTTTGATTTCTGCTGGGCAAAGAGACAGTCAGCTGCATCTCTTTTCTGGTGACCCTATTAGAGGGAGCAGTTTTGGTTTTCTTCCCTCCCAAAGCAGTACACAACCACTTGTCTTTCTCTCCCTTTTCTTTGCAAACAGGTGTCAGCTGTTTACTGAGTTCAAAGGGCAACAGATTTAGAGTTGGGAAGGACCCTAGAAGTTGTTAATTCCTAATCTCTCATATTAGAGATGAAGAGACTCAGGTTCAGGGCTGTAAATGACTTGTTTAAGGTAGTAAATGTGACCAGGATTGGACTTTAAGAAGAGAAGTGTGAAAGTGTCTCCATGATTGAATTTATTTGTAGCACGACTCAGTATTTGAACCCAATTTTCTCCCTCTAAATGTAACTCTCTTTCTACTGTACCATGAAGCTGAATGCAGCCCACTGAAGCATTCTATTATCAATCGTTGCTGATGATCTCAAGAGTTGTTGCTAGCTGGGGAGGGGGTCCTACTTGTACCCAGAAATCCTTTCTCAGAATAGAGTTATTAGTGTTCAGACTGGGGAAGCCCATAGCAGATGTATCAATCTCTCATTCTGGACACAGGGCTTCCTTTGATGCAGCTATAACATAGGTCTCACTTGCCTCTGAAACCTCTTGCAACTTCAGGTTCAGTGTGGGGTATTTTGACTTGATTATAGTTATCCAAATAAGGCCTGAGCCCCCATCAGGCACCTTCTCTGCTAAAAAAAAAAATTGGGCAGGAACCAAATATCAAAGCTCTTCATTAGGACAGACTAGCAAAATAAATGAGGAAAGATCAAGTCACAGATTTATTCTCTACACCACTCCACCCATCCCCTCCATAAACAGAGAAACTCTAACTCCACAGATTCCCTTGTGTGTGGTGGGCCATTCCTTGCAGCTCCTTCTCCTAAAATTATGTTATAGCTTAGCACAATGTCTGGCACACAGTATGATTCACAGAGTGTCCTGGCTGAACCATCTCTCTTGGTTCCATCTCCCAGAGGTTGGCTTTACCTCACTGCTACTCCATACTATTGCCAAATATGTTTGTCCCTTCCTCTATAGGAGGTTCTGAGCATGACTTGTTGAGTCACTGCTGCTTCTACATGCTAGAATTGTTATCGGAGGCTTGGGCTTCTTTTTTTTTTTCTCAAAGAGAGTGTTATGGTAGGTGTGTATGTGTGTGTGTGTGTGTGTGTGTGTGTGTGTGTGAGAGAGAGAGAGAGAGAGAGAGAGAGAGAGAGACAGAGACAGAGACAGAGACAGAGACAGAGACAGAGAGACAGAGAGAGACAGAGAAAGAGAGAGACAGAGACAGAGACAGAGACACTCCCTGTCAACATACCTGGGGGCTGATCAACATACTTTCTGTTCTTCCCTTAGTCAGATACATTGCTACACCTATCCCCATAAAAAGGACTTTTGGGGTTAACTGTCAACTTAAAAACAACAACAATCCACTTACTCTTGTCCTTCCCATCCCTCCCTCCCCAATCAGTGGTCCCTAGGAAGTGTTTATGAAGAATGAACACGTTTTCAGGTCTCTGGAAACTAGTGCCAGGGCCACATATGAAAGTTTCAAGAATCTTAAAGAGTCAGTTAATAGCACTGAAAGGGTGTAGGGTATAACTAGTGACTTTGTTCTGGATTCTTACTTCTAAGATTCTTTGTCCCTGTACATAGCCTAAGATCACATTAACTTTTTGTTGTTGTTGATTATATTGAACTTTCTGTCCTGTAGAATTCTAAGGTCTTGTTTTCCATAAAATTATCCTCGTTACTCACTCTCTCTCACAATCTGTTTTCCACCCTGCTGTCTATGCTCCCCAGACTGCTCTCTGGGAGAACATCAGTGAGCTCCTAAAAGCCCAAATCCAGAAGTTTGTTTTTAGGCAGCAGCCTTCTTGACCTCAGTAACATTTAACATTAACTACTCCAAGAATAAACAACCCCTTTTCTTCTAGTGGCCTAAGAGGTTGCCACCATATCAGCATATGAAATCAGCAGGGGATTGCCAAGCATCAAATTGAACCCCAAATTCTACTTGAGTCTCTTAATAGCCACCATGACAAGACATTACAGTCAGCAAAGATAGAGCTCCTAGGTCTTCCCCAGGAGGTTTCAGTCTTCCAAATGGATACCATGACAATGAGCTTTATGGTGAAAAGGGAAAAGAAATCCTTCACTGGAAAGAGCAGTGAACAAGTCAAAATATCCCAGCCTTTGCCACCATGCTATTGACATGAAAATAAGGGTGTAAATCAAGGGAGGTTATTAAGAGAAACAAACATTCCAGAGTACTCTTTCAAGGGTGGGAGCTCTCAAAAGCAGTCCAAATATGGCTCAGTGGGTCTTTTGAAGGGGAGCACTGAGGCATGACCACAGAAATAAAGTCTCACTTGAGTGACACCATCACTCCCCAGTCATTATGGCCCTCCACGTCTATACACACAGGCTGTTGTTATTGTTTATTTTAAATGGCTGAATTAAGAACTTACTCTTGAATGGCCTAATTAATTTTTTTTAATCCTCCAAGACAACCAGATGTTTGACTCAATACTGAAAAAAAATAATAATAAAATAAAATGTTGTGCTTGGGTCTACAGCTCCAAAAAGCAATCCTCTAATATTCACTGATATTTTATATACTTATATTTCCTTTAATAATTGAATTTTCTGAAGACTCTTCCAGCTCTAAATCTTAAATCCATCCTATCTATGATCTCATTAGGTTCTCACAACAGCCTTATGAGACAGGC
>CM053581.1:352185916-352275848 GCA_028627135.1 Pseudochirops cupreus
TCCTAGAGAAGAGGTCTGAATCTTTTACTTTTCTTTTATGGGGTATTTATAGCACCCCATTGTAAAACTGGGGTTAAATATTTGGTCCTAGGCTCTGTGTTCTCTGCTGGTCTTCACATGTCATCTGTAGCTTCCACAAAACTCTGCCCAAATTCCCATTTAATTTCTCATGTTGACCTGCCATGTATAGAAACCTGTGATGGAGAAAGTCATCATGTGGAAGGGATAAAACTGTACACCATCCACTGTATGCCCTAGCTGTCTGAGATAGCACCTGAGGACATGTCACATGAGGACTAGTTAAAAGAACCAGGGATATTTAGGGTGGAGAAGAGAAACTAGTGATGGGGGACATAATGGCTGTCTTCAAGTATTTACAAGACTGTATTATTCATAGGAGAGGGATTAGGTTTGTTTTGCTTAGCCCGAGGGATATGGCAATTAGACAGAAAACTACAGAGAGGCAGATTTTGGGCTTGATGTCAAGGAGAATTACCCAATAATGAAAGCCATCCCAAAGAACCTCTGGAGGCAGTAGACTCCCCCTCATTGAAGGTCTTCAAGTGAAGAAGGCTAGACAACCATTTGCAGGGATGCTGTTTAGGGAATTACTCATACTCTAGAGGAATTCTGAGGACCCTTTCCACTTTATGGTTCTGAAAAATGCTCCTTGGGGAGGCATGGCCGGCCAACAGTTGATTTGGAAACTATGAGGGTGCTTCAGCAGTTGATTGTGAAGTTTGTGTGAAGTAGCATTGAGACATGATAGTCAAAAAATAGGTGAGGTACCCTGAAATTCCATTAAAAGGACATAATGTCCAGGAAGAAAGATGCTGAAAGGCCTGATTTACTCTCTTCATACCCTGTGTGCAATATTTTGGTTAGCTTCTGTTCTACTTGAGGGATGAAACATAGACACAGATAAGTAGATATAAGCGATGCAGAAAGCAAATACAAAGTGATATGGGGATGGGGAAGCTAGGAGGCACTGTAGACAGAGCACTTGGCCGAGAGTCAGGGAAGCTCATCTCCCTGAGTTGAAATCTGGCCTCAGACACTTACCAGCTGTGTGACCCCAGCCAAGTCACTTAACCCTGTTGGCCTCAGTTTCCTCATCTGGAAAATGAGCTGGAGAAGGAAACAGCAAACCACTCTAGCATCTTTGCCAAGAAAACCCCAAATGGGGTCACAGAGAGTCAGACACGACTGAAATGACTGAACAACAATATTGGGGTGACAATGAGGGAGGGGGCAATAACAACATCAGAGAGCAGAGAAGCTTTGTGTAGAAGTCGGATCTTAAAACGAACCTTGAAAGACTTTAGAGATTCTAAGAGGTAGAGAAAAGGAGTGAGTGCATTACAAGCAAATGTGGAGGGTGCACACAGTGCAAAGACATGGAGATGGTGGGTAGAATGTTGTGTTTATAGGGTAGGGCCAATAGTCCAGTTTAGTTGCATGAAAGGGAATAATGTGCAATAAACTTGGAAAGTTAGGATGGAGCCAGCTATTGATATACTATCCATTCATGGCATTGATTGATTATCATATCTATCCATACTGGTCCTTTGACTTCTTTGACTTAACATTTGTTGTTCAATTGTTTCAATTATGTTGGACTCTTTGTGACCCTATTTGGGGTTTTCTTGACAAAGATCCTGGAGTACTTTGCCATTTCCTTCCCCACTTCATTTTTTACAGATGAGGAAACTGAGGCAAGCAGGGTTAAGTGACTTGCCCAGGACTTAGGTCTTCCCAACTCTAGGCTCTATCCACTGCATCATCTAGTTGCCATTGACTTTCTATGCTGGGTCTAATAAAGTTCTGTAGTCTGACTTTTCCTTGGTCACACCCTTTGTATTTCAACAGTGTAACCGTGCTTAAGTCAATTCAAAATATTTTGATTTCCTGGAAGCTCCTTGGTAGCTCATGGAAATATAGTCACCAGATGGCTCTCTGGCATTGCTGGGTGGTCAGAACTATAGCAGGATTCCATTTTCATCAAACACTTGACCTTTTCTCTTGGCTGATGAAAACATTTTTTTGGCAGATGCGTTTGCTTCCATTTGGAAGACTGCCCTTGATTTGAAACAAGCCATCTTTCCAAACTCAACACGTTCACAAATGACCTCATTATCTTCTCTCCAAAACTCACTCCTCATCCTAACTTCATATTTTCAGAAGGAAGGGGGAAAGGGGAAAAAAACATTGTTGTGTTTTTCTTTCTCAGCATCGCAAGACTGGAAGTTAAAAGTCAAACTCTGGAGTCCACTTTGACTTGGGGATCATGGAAAAGATGCAGGCTTTGGAGATGGAGGACCTGGGTCCAAATCTCTGTCACTTACTACCTGTGTAATCTCAGACAAGCCATGGTCCTTAGTTTCTCCCCTATAAAATAAGGGAGGGGTTGTACTTGATGGCTTCTAAACTCTCTTCCATCTCAAATTATACGATTCTTGACACCAACGTGTCTTCAGATTCTTTTCAGTCTATCTTTCAAGAATCCAATTCAGCAAAGTTTAAATACCAATAACAGCTATTTCCATAGTGTTATAAAATGCACAAAGCTGTTCTTATTTATTCTCTACGAAACTGTAGCTTAGTTACCGCTATCCCCATTTCAGAGGAGGGAAGGGACTCACCCAAGGTCACACAGCTAGTAAGCCCCAGGGGCAGGATTTGGACCCAGATCTTTCTTACCCTCAACACTGATTCCAGTCGACCACAGGATTTCTTGTTGTGTGCAAAACATGGAACCAGGGCCTACAAAGATGGATGGTGCATAGGGTGAGGTATACAAGGCAAAATATAATTTTGTTGGTCATGCCGTTGTTGTTTGTCTGTCATTCTAGAAGAGGACCATGACATCAGGCTGGTGATGCTGTGCCATGCAAGTGAATGGGATGTAAGTGAGGCAGGGCTGTGCAAAGTCACCGGCCTCACTTTCTCCTCTGGAGCCATGTGGGTCTAGCGGCCAGATACACATCAGGAGGGCTGGACATGGCCCTTGGTACAATGGAAGACCTTGGCCTTTTAAAGCTAAAGTCTTTAGCAGGTCTCAGTTTGATGGAGGCAATGTCCATTCATTGATTAAAGCCAGGTTAAAAAAAAAGAAGCAAAGAATGGCCTTTTTAATGCTAGTGCAAGCCTGAAAATGGGAGAATTGACCTATGGGGCACAAAGGCAGCAGCTGCTGCCCAAGCCTTCACAAGGGCGCTGCTCTCCTACCTGGAGACTGACCATGTTATTATTATTCAATCATTTTCAGTCACGTCTGACTTTTCATGACCCCATTTGGGGTTTTCTTGGCAAAGATACTGGAGTGGTTTGCCATTTCCTTCTCTAGCTCATCTTAACAGATGAGGAAACTGAGGCAGAGAAGGTTAAGTGACTTGTCAGGGTCACACAGCTAGTATCTGAAGTGTCTAGAACCAGATTTGGACTCAGGGAGATGAGTCTTCCTGACTCCAAACCTGGCACTCTGTGCACTATGGTACCACCAGCTGCTGGCACCTGAGGCTGCCTGTAGGCAACTTATAAAAATGGGGACAGCTTGAACCTAAGAGTTGGTATTTATACTGTTCAATCACAGTGATTGAGCTGTTTGTTCTCGGAGGAGGAAGAACAAGAGACATAAGTGAGACTTTTTTTTGGCAGACCAGTCCAGCCCTGGTTCATAGAATCATAGCTCTAGACCTGAAAGGGATCTCAGAGGCTATGTAACCCAATCTCTTCATTTTACAGATGAGGAAATTGAAGCACACAGAGGTTGAATGACTTACCCAAGGTCACACAGGTGATATCAGAGGTGGGATGTAAACCCACCTCTTCTGGCTCAAGTCCAGTGTTCTTTTCACTATTCTCCCCCCCCCCACACCCCCATAGTGGTTTGCTTTTTTTTTTTTTGGTTTGTTTGTATTTCCTTGTGCTATGTGACCCCATGGGAAATATTGTGTGCACCGGAATCTGTTGCAAGTTTAGTGATGCTGTGGAACCAGATGGATCAGTGATGGCTTTTTGTTAAAAACTAGTTGCACTGAATTAATTACATTTAAAAAACCCCAAACAACTGCATCCTAGAACATCCCTAGATACACTTAGCCTAGTTCGTTTCTGAGCCCTTACCATTTTAATTGCCTTTGTTGGCATCTGTATGCTTTCTTTTCACTAAAGCAGATTAGCTTTAGTTTTAGAAGATAGTCTTTGTGAGTTGTTCTGATTGAAAAAAAAATCCTGGTCAATATTTTGGTGATGGGTCTCTGTACTCCTCACCATAGGCTAATTTTCAGATGACAAACAGTGATTCACTGAAATTTTCTAGCTTGGTATAGTACCTGCCAAAACGTGTGCTCTAGCCTTTGAGAACCTAGAATCATCTTCCTACCATAATATCCTTTTGTAGCAGAATTTAGTAGAGGAAGTACCTTAGGAGAAGTACAAAATGAAGGGCTCTGGGAGGTGGAAACAAGGAGAATATTCTTTAGTTGGAGGGTGTCAAGGAAGGTGATGATGTTTAAACTGAGCTTTGGAAAAGGATAGTATTTGGCACACAGGTATAAAGGGGGGGGGGGTTGTTATATAAGTCAGAAAGAGTAGCCTGAGTAAATGTTTGGGCACAGGGAAATATATGTGAGGAAAGAGAGGATAGTCTAATTTAACTAGAATATAGGATAGAAATAGAGGAATGGAAAAGAAGTGTATAAAGTTGTATTGGAACCAGAACTTAAGAGCTAAAAAATTAATTTGGAATATAATAGGGAATCGCTGGGGCTTCAAAAGGGTCTCAGATTCTTTGTCATCTAACCTGCTGGTGTATGGGATGGATAATGGGCCTTTCCATCCACCCTACATCTGGACCCTTCTACAGATGTTTTCTTCCCCTTATTAAAATGTGACCTTTTTTAGAGCAGGCACTGTCTTGTTTTTCTATTTTTCTCTCCAGAATGTATGTGTTAGTTACATATTAAGCACCTGATAAATGCTTTTTATACATTGCATACATTCATTCATCTCTTTTTTTCTCCATCACCACCAGAATCACCTTAATCCAGGCCCTTAATGTTTCTTACTTGAATTACAGCTGTTGGATTTGCTTTTGTTAATCTCTTTAGATTCATCCTATATACTAATAACAGATTAATTTTAAGATTACCCTGTCTCCATATTACTCCTATGCTTAAGAAGCCATAGTGATTCTTTATTGCTTACTGCTTCAAATTTAAACTTTTCTGCCCGCTTTCCTAAGCCCTCCATAATCTGGTGTCATCCACTGCTTCTCCACTCAAACCTTTCACTAGAATCATGCTGGACCTCTTAATGTCCTCGACATGCAATGCTCTGATTCCCAATATAGAGCCTTGATTCATTGATTCTATTCTCTCTCCTGGAATTTCCACCACCCTCCTCTCTGGTTCCTTAAATGCTAAACATCTCCCTGAAGTCCTATTTCCTCTGTGTAGATTTCTCTCCAAATGATGGTTACTTTCTCAGAACTCATCTTGTTCTATTTACTATGGATAGTAGTAGATTTTGCCATGATAGTATAGAGTAAAAAATAATATTTTTCATAGCTAGCTCATGGTAGTCAGACTGTGTCAAGACATTAGGAGGAAGCCACCCAGGATGTTGGATGGACCGTCTTTGGAGAAAATGGAGGCAATGAGTAAAATGCTATGCGAAGATGGGGATCATTTGAGCTCACCAAGAGAGAGGGAATGAATGAATGAATAAATGAATAAAAAGGCATCTATTGAGGGCTTAATAGTTGCAGAGCACTGTGTTACAAGCTGTGGGTACACACAGAAAAGCCAGATCATCCTCTTTAAAGGAAGTAATGCTCTAATTGAGTGAGATGCATGAGACAGTTTAACTGTAAGGTGGATAGAAACATAGAATTTCTTAGGATGGATGGAATAGTAAGGTAGATATCCAAACCCAGCAGTCTTTAGGTGAATCCTAACCAATGATCACATCAATAGATGGATCCTATGTAGGAAGGTAAGTGGCATGGTAGATAGAGAGCTGGACCTGGAATCAGGAAGCTCTGATTTCAAATCCTGTCTCACACACTTATTGGGGGTCATTCAGCCTCAAGTCTCCGTATCTGTAAATCGAAGATAATAATAGTGCCTGCCTCCCAGGGTTGTTGTGAGGATCAAGTAAAATATGTTGGTCAATCAATAAGCATTTATTATGTTTCTACTATGTGCCAGACAGCATGCTAAGCCATAGGGATATAAGGAAAGGAAAAAGGCAGTTTCTGCCCTTGAGGAGCTCCCAATCTAATGTGCAAAGCATTCACAAACTTTAAAATGTCATATAAAACTTAGCTAATAAAACTATTGTGTCTTCCCTCCCAATAGACTGTCACCCACCTTGTCTTTGCATGCTCAGTACCTTCCACAGCTCCTTAGCTAGAGTAACTGTTTAATAAATGCTTGTTGGATTGCATGAACTGGTAGATAAACTTGCCTTATTGTCAAAAACCATCCAACCTTATTACAGCGCTGAGTCTGTGCCAATAGGCTGTCAGCATTCAGCAGTGGGCTCTGTGGAATGTGAGTATTGGGTTCAGATCTGCTGGGTCAGGTATGCTTTCCAAGGTACACTCTTTAAGGTTGCTGATGAGTTTATTCTTGGCTTATTCAACAATGGCTAAGTCAACAGCTAATCACAGGCTTTTCAGTGCACATGTAGAGACCGGAAAGAAACAACTCCAGGTCATTTTCATGAGAAACAAAGCCAGTTAGAACTACCAGGAATCTCTGCCAAAGCAGGAATTTTTTTGCTTGATTTTTCGTATTTCTTACAAAGGTTTTCTTATTTCTTCCATGGGGGAGGGTGGGGAGTGAAAAGTGGAAGAAGGAAAATAAGTAATTGTTCATTGAAAAAAAATCGTTTGAAATTTTACTTTAAATAAAAAGAAAATGCTTGGAATCTCTAACTCTTTGTAAAAACCCAAGTTGCAAAGCTTCAACCTTCACAGTTCTCTGAACATACTGGTTACAGCTTGTCTTTCTATTAAGAACCAAATTGTTCCGAAGTGGACCAAAGGAAGCCTGCTTCTCCCAATGCAGAGATAGGGATCTTTAAATTGCAGTTTCACAGCCAGTAATCCCAAAGAAAAAATTGTCCTCAGGCTGAAGTGATAAGGCGGGGAGGAGGGAGTGGTGGTGAGGCACATGCTGACTTTGGCCACTAGGCGTCCTCATTGCGCAGAAGATGGGGATGTCCAAAGGCAGTATGGGGCCACCTTCCCATTTTGTTGTGACTTAATTTAAACAGCAGATATGGAGCCTTTACAAGAATTTGCACCATATTACTTCTTTAGTAATAATTTTCTTCTGGGAATTGCCTTCTTTAGAGTCAGGGGCTCTGAGCTGAGCAGATATGGATGAGGTACATACAGAGACCCAGAGACTAAGAATTTATTAAGCATTTACTCTGTGTATGCCAAGAGCCGTACTAAGCACTGGGGAAAGAACTACAAAAGCAAAGAGAATGTTTTTAATTCAAATGATTGAATTCCAGTTATGCTACTTGCTCCCTGGGTTATCTTTATCCTCTCTCTTCTTCTGGCTCTCAGTTTCCTCATCTGTAAAGTGGGTCCAAACTGGACCATCTCCAAGTTCCTGACTTGCTCTAAATAAATGGCTCTACGTTAAGAATACTTGCTAACATTTATTTGGCTTACACGTATTACATATATATGTATATAAATGTATGTATATATATATATATACACACACACATATATACATATATATGTATATGAATATAGTTGCTATTGCTGTTCCCCATTTTATAGAGGGTAAAAAATGTCAGAGCAGGTGAGTAATTTACCAAACTCTGAGGTGGGCTTTGAGCTCAGACCTCATTGACTCTAAGTCTACCCGAGGCTGCTGCTACTCTTGAGGCTTACACCTTTCTGTAGAATGAGGCTTCTGGTCCATCTAAGCCTGTGTCACCATACCATCTCATATAAAGAGAATTAACCCAGCAAAGTCTATGGTTCCAAATGAGAGACTGAGCAATGTAGGCATAAGATGGCAGTACAACTGTCCATCCTTCTGTGCACAAATACAAAAAGAAGCAACATGACTGTGCATGGGAGTTGGTAATTATTCTATAGCTACTTGGCTGCCTCTTTCTGAATGCCCACCACTGACTTCCAGATGTTCACACACAATGTAAACCCCTACAAGAGATGGTGTGAGGTTGCCTGGTGGGAAAAGATTTTCACATAGTAACAGATTTGTTTTGTTTTGTCCCTGGCAAGGATCTGTTTATTCTAGCAGAAACAGAAGAAAATGAAAGCTCATCCATGAAAAATAATACAGAGATAAAAGTTACAAAATGCACTCGAATCTGTGGTCTAAAGGCTGGATATCTGGTGGACTAAGGGCATCTCCAGTGATGTCAATTAATAGATCAGGAATTGAAACCACATGAAGATGAATTATCCTTTGATGATCATGCTTGGATCAGACTGTTTAAAAGGGTTGAGGAATGGTGGAACAGCTCTCACATGATCACTAGTTCATCAGATGTAATAACATGAAAGGAATGGGTGTTATTGCCAGCCACCAGTGACTGCTAATACTTTCTACAAAGCAATAATTGGTCGACTCATCATTGTGTATCTGTTTAGTCTTCTGTTGTCAAGATAGTACTTATATAAGAACTTGGGCTTTGATCATCACTATTATCAATCAGTAAACCAACAAGCATTTATTATTACCATTACTACTATTATTACTAGTACAGAGATTATTACCATGTATCGGGTACTGCGCTAGTCCTTGGAGAGATACAAAGACACAAATAAAAAAATAGAAATAGTCCCTGCCCTCAAGGAGTTTACAGTCTATCAGAGAAACAACATGTACATATATTGGTATATCCAGAATAAATGTGAGGAATGAAATCTGTGGAGCTGAGATTCACAGTATGAAATAGAAGTTACAAATATCAAGCCTGTGATCTAGTGGGAAGAGTGTTGGAGGTGGGAACCAGAGGACTTCGGCTTCAGTCTTGACTTTGCTGCTACACATATGTTCTCCAACAGCCTCAATGGGTCTGTTTCTTTATTTGTGAAATGAGGATCTTCAAGTTCTCTTTCCAACTGTAGAGCCCCCCTCCCCAAATGGTGAAATCCATACCTGCTTTCATTTGTTAAAAAATATAACCACAGATACTGGTCTTGCTTACAACAACTAACCATTCGTCTGGGTGACTTACAAGGTGGCTTCAGGCATCAAATGTGTGACTGGATGTAAAGATTTTTGCAAAACCTACAACATTGTATAAATGTCAGCCATTGTTAAAAAGGAACACAATTCACAGATTCACCAGTTATCTTTCCCTTCCTATAGATATCATTTAGTGTCCAATCTTTAGCAATTTATATGTGTGTGTATGTGTGTATATAGCGTATGTGTGTGTGTATGTGTGTGTGTACACACATGCATTAATAACTAAGTGGCATAATAGACAGAGCACTGGACCTGGAGTCAGGAATACCTGAGCTCAATTCTAATCTCAGACAATTAGTAACTGTGTGACCTTGAGCCAGTCACATAACCTCTGTTACCCCAGTTTCTTCAAGAATAAAATGGAGATGATTGTATCACTTAGTGCAGAGGGATATTGTGAGGATCAAACGCAATATTTATAGAAGACTTAGTACAGTGCCTGTTACTTAGTGTGCACTTTAAAATGCTAGCTGCTTCTGCTACTACCACCACCACCACCACCATCATCACTACTATATTACTATTACGGTTACTACTACTATGATTACTATTGCTGCTATTATTGTTACTATTACTATTTCTACTACTACTATCATTGTTACTATTATTACTACTACTACTATTACTACTACTATTATTACTCCTACTATTACTACTATTACTATAGCTATTATTAAGACTGTAAAAGCACTGCTACCATTACTACTACTACCATTACTATCATTACTGCTATGGAAATTATTACTATCACGATTATTACTATTACTACCATTACTATGACCATTACTACTTCTACTCTTATTACTATTACTATGGCTATTATTAAGATTGTAAAAGTACTGCTACCATTACTACTACTACTATTACTATCATTATTACTATGGAAATTATTACTATCACTATTACTACTACTACTACTACCTTTGCTACAACTACTATTGCTACTAGCACCTTTACTACTGCTATTAGTACTACTACTCTTACTACTACTATCACTACTGCTACCATTACCTCTACTTGTATTGCTACTGTTTCTATTACTACTGCCACCACCGCTGCTGCTACTACTGCTATTGCTGATACTACTATTACTACTATTGCTACTAGTACTGCTACTACTACTGTTACTACTACTATTACTGAAATGATTATGATTACTGCTACCACTACTACTTCTACTATTACTATCATTATTACTATGGAAATTATTACTATCACTATTACTACTACTACTACCACCTTTGCTACAACTGCTATTGCTACTACCACCATTACTACTGCTGTTAGTACTACTACTCTTACTACTACTATCACTACTGCTACCATTACCTCTACTAGTATTGCTACTGTTTCTATTACTACTGCCACCACCGCTGCTGCTACTACTGCTATTGCTGATACTACTATTACTACTATTGCTACTAGTACTGCTACTACTACTGTTACTACTACTATTACTGAAATGATTACGATTACTGCTACTATCATTGTTTCTACTACTACTACTACAATCACTACTGTTGCTTCTACTGCTACTACTACTACTATTACTACTACTACTACTACTACTACTATTTACTACCATAACTGCCATTGTTGTTACTACTACTGCTGCTATTACTCTCTTCCCTTCTTTTCTTCCTTATCCTACAACATTTATGGAGATAGAGTTCAAACTCTTGATTTTAAGTCAGAGAACATTGGTTTGAATCTGTTCTCTGCCACTTAATTGTTATGAGCCCTTGGACCTCAGTTTCTCATCTGTAAAATGAAGGTTGGATTAGGCAGCCTCTGAGGTCCCTTCTAGCTTTTCCACAGTATCCTATACACTGATATGCACATGTACTTCCCCAATAGCGACCTCTCTATCTTTCTCTTCATTTTTTTTGGAGCTGTTCAGCAGATGACTTTGTTACTTAAGCAATGAACTATGAAGTCTTTCATAGAGCAGGATTTAGTTAATGGCTTTGGGAGATCGAGGGATGGGAGAAGGGGGATTAAACTTGCTAATCACTTAACTTCTTTGAATCAGTAACTCTTAGTTATATGAGAGGAAATAACCAACTCCTACTTCTTCAAAATGTCCTCATAGAGAATAGTCTGAAAGTTGTAACTCTCCAACAAATGAGTAAAATAGAAAAGTCCTGGTGGTTCTGTGTGTGACCTTGTACATATCACTTAGCTGGACCTCAGTTTTCTCATGTATAAAATGAGAGGTTTGGGCTAGCTGACCTCCAAGGTCTTTCCCAGCTCTAGACCTATGGTCCTATGATTATTTGAATATGGAATGATTCACAAGGATAAGTATTTAATTAGTTGCACTCATTTGAGTTGTTTATAATAATTTCATGGCAATTTCTCAGCAATGTGGATATTCTGGCATTAATTTTCTGATCCATGGTGAATGTTAGAATCTGAGCATTAATTTTCCATTGGCTTACAAGTGTTCTCTTGCATGTAATAATTTTGCGCTTTTAGGTACTTCCTATATGGCATAGTATTTACCGTAATAACAAGTAATATTCATATTGATACAATATTTATTCATATTGTCATGTTTGTTTCTCTCCATCTTCCCAGACCCACCCATCAAGTGCAAGTTTTTTAAGGGCAGAGATTATTTCATAGGATCATATGTTTAGTGTCAAATTAGACCTTAGATACTATCCAATCCAAACCCTGCAATTTATAGATGAATAACTTTAAGCTTAGCAAGAGATTAGTTTACTTGCACCAAGTCACAGAGCCAGTAAATGGTAGAGATAGGATCCAAACCCAGATCCTTGGATTCCCAATCCATTGGCAATATTTTTTCCCCACTGAACCATACTGCCTGGTTTTTATCTTTATATTTTCAGTGCCAAGTTTTTGAATGTGATAGGTGAGGAATAAATACTTGTTTATTCTCAGCTTCCAAGAGTCACCTCATGGTCCAATGAGACTCACCCAATTAGAGACAAAGACTGGATCTTGAATTGATATTTCTAGGGTTGGGTTCTGCTAAAATGAATAAACAAACGAATGAAAAGCATTAAGTGGTTATTTTGTGCCAAGAACTGTGCTAAGGCCTGGAAATAGAACTAGAAAACAGGAATTCCCACTCTCAAGGAGTTCACATTATAATGGAGAAGATACCTCATATGGGTTTCCAGGGCAGGGCAGATGGAAAGATCCCATGGTCTTTAGAATGAAGTAGCAAAGCAGATGAAAATGGGTCTTCTGCAATATTATTTCTACTGATGTTCATATCAGTTTCTGATGTCCAACTGTTTGACAATGTCAACGACTTTTGGGGTGAGAATTTATTTTCTGGGTCTTTAGAAGTAGTTGCTAGTTTGCATCTCCATAAGACTCTTTTCCCAGGATGGCCATGGTACCTGGGTTAGAAGCAGAAATTGTGGTCTGGGGGCTGCTGCCTAACCTTGGCTTCTTGGGCTTATTTATCTGATGGTGGCACTTGACCAACAGTCAATATTGGTGGTAGCTGGGAAAGAGGACTCCTTTTCCACAGTGATTGTTCCTCTCAATGATGGCAGCAAGGCCAATGGTCCCAAGAGCTCTGCTATTCCTAGAATTCTTGGGCTTAAGGTCATCAGCTCTATCAGGGTCTGAAGGAAGGTTTTGAGTAAGAGGGTGCTTTTATGGTCATTTTACTTGCCTGGCACATGCTTGGAAGATATGGCTTCATGCTGGATAGTAGCCTAGTATGTAAAGACTAGGCCATCAAGGTAACCCTGTGAACAACAGCACAGTATTTCAACTCCCTCCAGAAATCAAAGCATTAGTGTAGATTCTGGATTTAAGGAAGCAATGAAATGGTAGTAGGAGGTAGGATAAAAAGGCAAAGGGGGGCCTGGGCAGTTCAGTAACTTCTCTGAGACTACTTATAAAGATCTCTTGCCCTCTAACAGAGAAACACTAATGCAAAGGTAGAGTCTTCCCACTTCTTCAGCAAAGGATGCCAAAGGTCTTGGTGTTCTGGGAGCAGACACACATGAATGAACCAATGGATTCCATAGTACCAATCAGATGTCAAAGAGTCCCTCCCAACCCTCCCCATTATCCTACCCCTCCGTATTATCCTAATTAGAGTCGTAAGTCAAGGGAAGGGGTAAGGATAATATTATAACAGGAACCTCCTGGCCCTAGAGGAATTGTGGGAGTAAGTCTCATTTTCATTACTAGTTAGATCTGAGAGAAGTCATAGGATAATAAGTCTAGAGCTGGAAAAGTCCTTAGAGGTCATTGAATCTAATCCCTCATTTTATAGACGAATAAGCCTAGGTCCAGAGCAATAAAGTGATTTAAACAAGAGCACACAGTTATTAAGTGTCCAAGTTGGGATTTGAATTCAGGTCTTCCTGCACTACTGCTCCATACTTCCTTATCTCATTGGTTTTTAACAAACTATCTAGCCAGAATGAGGGGATTATAGTAGATGACCTCTGAAGTTCCTTCCAATCCTAAATTTCTGGTACCTGATCCCACTTGTGAGACTTAGTATGGCTCTGTACTGTATATTAGAAACACTGCATATATATGTATTTTCTGTTGTGACTTCATAGATATGTTAAAGCATAGTTCCATTAATACTAGAATCCAGTACTAAGAGATTTAGTGTAGTATAGTGGGAAGGGCACTGATCTTGCTGTCAGAAGTGCTAAATTTGCTGTCCAGATAATTCAATAATTTGCTTTCTGGTTTAATACGCAGAGTGGTGGAAATATACTTACAGCAGAGGTATGATAACATGTAGAAATCGATGAATGATAAAGGCAAAAATATAATGAAGCATTTTCGATTCTGCACCTAGGGAAGCAATCCTCTTGAATTCAGACTTCAGGGCTGCTTAAAAATCTATTAGCAGGTCAGAATTGCTTTGGGGATCAATAGTGGGAGAGTGGAATTTTTCTTTCTAATAACATTAACCTGAATATACTGTATGGAGCTTGCTACCTGGGGACTCAATGTACTTATGGGTAAGAGAGGAAGAACAAGATAGGAAGGGGAAAAAGCATGAAAGAAATTAGAACAGAGAAATGAAAGGTGAGCTGGAATATAGGTTATCTAGTCATGAAGTCTGAATTGGAGCTAAGTCTAATGAATAATTAGTGAGAGGTTAAGCAGAGGTGTCGAGGTTGGGCTCAAATGGCTCGCTTTACTGAATGGAAACCGGAAAGAAGGGTGCTTGTTACCACATGAAAACTTTCCCCATGTTTCTTTTATGCATTCATTCATTCATTCATTCATTCATTCATACATACATTTATTCAAAAGGCATTTGTTAAGCACCTAGTATTTATCAGGTACTGTGCTAGACACTGGGCATACAATGACAAAAATTGTTTCCACCCTCAAGGCAGTTATATTTCACTGGAGAGAAAGTAAAACAAATATTTGCATAGCTAATTCAAGATAAAATGTAAGCAAAGAAATTATAGAATACATATCGATCAGTTAAGAGTCTACTATGGACCAGGCACTGTGCGAGGTACTTGAGATGGAGCCAAATGTCAGTCTGTACCCTCAGGGAGATTACAGTCTAAGGAGGGATCTAATATGTACAAATGTAGGTCTACAAGTTCTGAATAAGTAGCTTAAGCAGGATGATTCGAGTTAGAGTCAGGAAAGACCTGGGCTTGACTCCTGCCTTTAATACTAATTAATTGTGTAATGCTGGGCAAGTCACAAAATCTCTTAGCCTCTGTTTCCTCATTTGTAAAATGGGAAAAAATAATGTCTTGGGTTTGTGTGAGCCTTAGATCATCAGAGGTGATGTATTTCAGGGGTCCGGTAAACTTTATTAAAGCAGTGTATAAGTGTCAGTTATTACTATTTTTAGGAATAGGGAATGGACTTATGATTTCATTGATATAGGCAAGTCCCTTTACAAATTCAGATTGGCACTTTCTCTGCAACTTAGAATCTTAATTGCCTAAAGTAATGATTGCTGGAGTGACTTGTCCAGGATCACAACCAGTATGTGTCCGAGATAGGACTTAAGTTTTGAGGCCAGCTGTCTATTGACTAAGCTACGCTGTTTTTCTATCACTTTTTGTTCACTTGTGTCCTGCTAACTCTATTTTGGGGTTTTTCTTGGCAAAGAAATACTGGGATGTTTTGCCATGTCCTTCTCTAACTCATTTTACAGATGAGAACTGAGGCAAACAGTTAAGTGACTTGCCCAGGGTAACAAAGCTAGTAAATGCCTGAAGTCTGGATTTGAACTCATGAACTTGAGTCTTTCTCATTCCAAGCCCAGTGCTTTATCCACTGTGCCATCTATAGCTGCCTATTTGTCCACAGCAACATTGATGCAATCCCCACTCCACCAATGTATCATATGGTTCTTCTAGAAAGAGGGAGACAATAGTTCATTTTATCTCACCTGGTTAGTGTATGGTTCTAAGATTGTCTCTTTGGTACTAAGGGGATATGCGGCAAATAAGACCTATTATTGTCTCACAGAAGCTCTCCTATACTGGGAGCTGCTGGTAGGAGTTGGTGATGATGTACCACGGTGCCAGCAGATGAATGAGATGGTGAGCTATTACTGTCATGTAGAGGAGGATTGAGAGCCTTGATCTCAGAGCTCTCAAGGGAAGGATGACTGAGGTTTGGGGCACTGAAATCTAGAGGGAGGATGAGAGCATTGTCTTAGCAGAAAGACATGACTGAGCTTAGCACCTGGTTAGCCAGAATAATGAATATAGGAAGCTACCAAATGATGCTCTTCCTCCCATCAGCAGCTGCATCTCTAAGTGAGCACCTCCTCCACTCGGTCCTTCCCTGCTCCTTTTCCGCAATGCTTATCTCTCCAGAAATAGCTTTATGATGTCATGGAGGTATCTCTTCAAATAGAATGTTAGCTTAGAATGCCCTTTCCTTAAGTGCGGGGACTGATTCATTTTTGTTTTTGTATCTTGAGCACCTAAAACAATGACTGATGCATAGTAGGCACTTAATGAATGCCTGTTGATTGATTGATTGGGTCTTGTGCCCCAAGTAGCAAAGGTGCTAATTATCCTTATCTGAATGTACCTAAAAAAGTTGATTTGAAGGCACATTTTTTGCTGTTTGCTCCAGTCATCATGATTGCTAGTGACAACTCTGTTTTAGCCTCTCTTGCCTATGGAAGGCTTTTGATATTGGTTGTCTTACACTGTTAACATCTTGGTCTACTTCTGTGTTCAGGGAGACAGTTTCTAACTGGGATCTTGTGTATGCATCGGTGTGCTGGAAATAACAAGGACATTCTTCTCTACACTCACACAGCTACCACCTTAATTTGGATCCCTCATCACCTGATTTCTGGATTATTGCAACAGCTCTCTTCCCTCCAGCCCATCCTCCACACAACTGCCAAGTAATTTTCCATAAGAGCAGATGTGACCGTGTTATTCCTCTCTTCAGCCAACCACTGGCTTTCTAGTGCCTCTAGAATAAAATGTAAACACCCTCATTTAAATTTTAATTTCCTTCACAAACTGGCCCCAAGCTCTCTTTCCAGCCTCATTGGACATTTCTTCACCTTCCACACTTTGGTAATCCAGCCAAACTGAACTCTCTTGTTCCTTACACATGACACTCCATCTTCTTTTAGATGAAGTTTGAATACCATCCTGTGAATGAAGCCTTTCCCAAGCCCCCCCAACTATTAGTGGTCTCCATCCCATAATATCTTGTCTTTAACTGCTATATGTGTGTATGTGTGCATGTATGTAATGTGAAGGAGGGTTGCTCATTTGACAGTCTAAGCCTGCTATTGTAGTACCATAAGCTTGACTTGCCTGCATGGGTCTCCGTGGGCTTGACTCATTGAAATGTCCTCAAGGGCATTTCCTTTCCAGCTGAGGCCAACCCTTCACAGTTGTACCATAAAGCCGATTGTTGTTATGGGTCTCTGGGACAAAGGAGGGGCTCACTGGATTACAAGGTTATTCAGGGTATCCCAAAAGTCTGAGTGCAGTTTTAAGTCATTAAAGCTTAAAATGCACCAAGACTTTTGGAACACCACACAGACACACACAAATACATGTACATATACGTGCATATCTACACATATATACATGCATATATGTGTATGTGTATATATATGTATATACATGCACATATGTTTATATATGCATATATACTTATATACACTTTTATTTTTTGCTTTATATTTGTTTTGTATATTTTTTAATGTATATATTTCCCTCCATTAAAATGTGAATTCCTTGTGACCATTTCATTCTTTGTACTTAGATCTGAAGAGTACAGCATAGTACTTGGAACATTGCTGGTGCTTAAAAAATCCTCATTGATTGATCTGTTCTTGACGAGTTTAATTTGTTTAGCTTTTAGCTGATTCTAAGAAGAGAGAGAGAGAGAGAGAGAGAGAGAGAGAGAGAGAGAGAGAGAGAGAGAGAGAGAGTGTATGTGTGTTGGGAGAGGGGTGGGGAGGGAATCAACCTGTTATTGTTTAAACAATCTTGTTTGAACCTTGAAAAAGCTTGGCTCAGGTTGAGTTCAAGGAGTGAGCTAGAGCTTGAAGGCAGGATGGGGACGGGGAGTGTGGTTTAAAGCAGTTCAAACAATCTTAATCTCAGTCTTCCCCTGTCAAATGACTCATTTTTACTGAGGTTCCCTCGGTCCCTGCCCTTACATCTGATATTCCTGTTATGAATTATATTAAGAAATACACAAAGGCTAGTGAGGTGAGTTGAGATTCCTCTCCTTCCCAGGATCCCTGGAGTCATAAATGACTGCTGCACTGGCTGGAAAGTGGAGTTTGAACTTGGCTTTGAAACTGAAGGCAGCTGTCATTTGTACACAGCTCAGAGACTAGTCTGAATTTTACCTCCATCCCCTAGTACCTAGAGGGCATCTTAAGCATGTGTGCCTTTGCTCTCCTCTGCTTTCTGAAACAAGTGCTTTACTTTTAACCTTCCTCTCATGATTTTCATGTTGGCCCTGAATTAAGCCTTGATTAATTAAGCTTGATTGGTTTTTTCTGCAGAATAACAAGACTCCACCCTTTAGTCCCCCAGCCACTGAAAGGAGAGGATTTCCTCATTTCGAGGCCACTCCTGAGGTCAAGGAGTCATCGGACTTGCTATTGTGATAACTTATTGTATGAAGACACCCCTCAACACAGACACACACATAAACAAGGCAATTCACAACACACTGATGTAAAAAAAAAAAGAGGAAAAGAGAAACACAGGCAAGAATCAGGGTGTGTCTTAAATGACTCTCCCACAGAAATGCAGTTGAGATGGATTTTTATAGATAATCTGCATCTTTTTTTGTGCTCGAAATTATATATACATAAACACTTACAAAGTACAAAAGTGATATAGGCTATCTATACAAATCCTGTGTGTGTGTGTGTGTGTGTGTGTGTGTGTATGTGTATGTGTGTGTATATGTGTTTTCTTTTTCTCTCATCATGATCTCTGTATTTCATTGATATAGTGAACTCCTAGATTGGAAATATGGAAACTCTCTACATAGAATGAGATCAGTAACTCTTCTTTAAACATCCTTGGAGATGTTCTTGGGGCATTGAGGTTAAGGCTCATAGTAACACACAAAAAAGTGTATCACACAGTGTCACAGTTAAGACTCTGATGCTGATTCTCTACCTATTATACTATGCTAGTTCTAAATAACCTATCTGTATTACATGTGATATATGTATATACATAATGCAAATATATAGAATATACTATGTATATATGTAAATATAGAGAATACAATATAGATGTGCATAGAAATAGACTATATGCAAATGTGTGTGATTTTATGTGTTTGCCTATATAATTCCATACCTTTCTATGTATATACAAACAAACATATATGTGTATATGTGTGCACATATATGTGTATATATATGCACATGCACACATATACTCACATGTATTTGTGTGTGTGTGTGTGTGTGTGTGTGTGTGTGTGTGTGTATGATTCGGATTCCTGTAGCCCGGGGTCGTTAAGCTAAGGATTTGCACAATGTCAATTTAATCATATGAGTTGATATCTCTTCGACTCATTTTATCCCATCCACAGTTTTTTTGGTTGTTGTTCAGCTAGTTGTTCACTTGTTTCAGACTCTTTGTGACCCCACAGACTAGAGTGCCCCAGGTCCTTCTATCTCTCCACTATCTTCTGAACTCTGTCCAAGCTCATGTTCATTGCTTTCATGAAACTGTCTAGCCATCTCATCCTCTGCCATCCTCTTTCCTTTTTGCCTTTAATCTTTTCCAGTATCAGGGTCTTTTCCAATGAGTACTGCCTTCTCACTATGTGGCCACAATATTTAAGATTCATTTTCAGCATTTGACATTCCAGTGAATAGTCTGAATTAATTTGTTTAAGCATTGTCTGATTTGATCTCCTTGCTGTCCAAGGAACTCTCACTATAAAAGTGTCGACTCTACAGCTCTCAGTTTTCCTTATAGTCCAGTTCTCACAGCCACAGACTACTACTAGAAAAACCGTAGCTTTGACTATAGGGACCTTTGTCAGCAAGTTGATGCCTCTGCTTTTTAGTATGTTGTCCAGATTTGCCAAGGCTTTCCTTCCAAGGAGCAAGAGTCTTAATTTCATGGCTGCAGTCACTGTCTGCAGTGATCTTTGAGCTAAAGAACATAAAATCTGACACCGCTTCCACTTCTCCCTCGATTTGCCAGGAAGTGATGGGACCAGTTGCCAAGATTAGGTTTTGTTTTGTTTTTTTTAATGTTAAGCTTCAAGCTAGCTTTTACATTCTCCTCTTTTCATCCCTATTGAGAGGCTTCTTAATTCTTTACTTTCTGCCATCAGAGTGATATCGAGTACATATCTGAAATTGTTGATATTTCTCCGAGAAGCCTTAATTTTAGCTTTTGATTCATCTAGCCTGGCATTTCGCACAATGTATTCTGCTTATAAGTTAAATAAATAGGATGACAATATAAAGCCTTGTCGTATTCCTTTTCCAATCATACCCACTTAGTATCCACACTTTACATTGTCTGAATAGCTTCCTGTAACACAGGAGTACAAAATCCATGTCTTTTGCTTCTCCTTATTATACAGTACCAGGGGCCATCTAGCCAGTCATCTTCTCTTGTCAATAATCATGGTGCTTAAATTGTGGGGGAAAAAGAGATATAAGAAAACACTTCTTTTCAGAAATGTGTTTGGGAGTAAGAAGTGAAGAAAAAGGGCGGGCAGGTCCATAGCTGTGAAACATTGCTTTTAATGTCATAATTTTAAAAACATTTATTAATTTTTTATTTTCAATATTCTCTTTCATAGGCTTTTGAGTTCTAGATTTTCCCTCCCTCTCTCCCCCCCTCAAGATGGCATGTACTCTGACATAGGCTATACATGTATAGTCATGATAAACATATTTCCACATTAGTCACATTGTAAGGAAGAATCAGTGCCAAAGGGGGAAAAAACCACAAGAAAGAAAAAACAAAGAGAGAAAATAGTATGCTTCAATCTGCATTCAGACTCCATAGTTCTTTCTCTGGCTGTGGATAGTTTTCAACATTCACTTTTTTCCATCATGAATCTTTGGGAATTATCTTAGCTCATTACATTGCTGAGAAGAGCCAGGTTTATCAAAGTCAGTCATTGTACAATATTGCTGTTAGTATGTACAATGTTCTCCTGATCCTGCTCACTTCACTTAGCATCAATTCATGCAAGTCTTTTCAGGTTTTTCTGAAGTCTGCCTGCTCTTCATTTCTTATAGCACAATAGTATTCCATTACATTCATATACCACAACATGTTAAGCCATTTCTCAATTGATGGGCATCCCCTTAATTTCCAATTCTTTGCCACCATAATGTTATATTTTTGGATGTATTCATTGATTTTGAGGAACTTTGGAGATGGGGGTTTCTCCCTCTTCTTCCCCTGTTTCATTTTTTCTTTTGTTATAAATTTTTTGTTATTAGGAAAATTGGCTCTTTGGAAGAGAGGAAGGAAAGAGATAGAGAGGTGAAATTAGGCAATGCAAAAACACACGTATCAATAAAATCTACTTCAAAAAATTTAACACAAGGATCTAAGACGATGGAAAATGCTGTCCACGTCCAGAAAAAGAGTGATGGAGTCTGAATGCAGATTGCAGCATATTATTTGCTCTCTTCTTTTTGTTTGTTTTTTTCTTCTTTCTTGTGATTTTTCCCCATTGGTTCTAATTCTTTTTTTTTTTTTTTTTACAGCATGACTAATGTGAAGATAGGTTTAATATGAACGTATATATTGAGCCTCTATTGGATTGCATGCCATCTTGCGGTGGGAGAGGGAAGGGGAGAAAATTAGGAATTCAAAATCTTATGGAAGTGAATGTTGAAAACTAAAAATCAATAAATATTTTTTTAAAAGAAAGAAAGAAATTACACTGCTCAAGAAGCTTAATAGAAGGCAAGCTCCCTGAACTCTCATCTTGGGGTTGCAAAAGATACTGCCTTTCAGAATTCTCAGGAACTTTTCCCAAGGTGATCCAGGAAGTCAGTCACAGAGGTGGAATTAGAACCCAGATCCACTCATTTCAAATCCAGTGCCCCTTTCAGTGCATATGTACCTCAAAGTACTTTGTATATAATAGACACAAAATGAAAATGTATTGACTGAAAAAAAATGTATGGACAGCAAGATGGCATAGCTCTCACTGTTCTAATAGTTCACTTTGCTTCTTGGTTTTAAGCTCTGTTTAGCAAAATAATGAAGTCTTTGCTATTATTGACAATGACAGAGTGACTTGCTTAATTTTTAAAAATAATAGAACAAAAGCTTTGGCATAATTAGTCATAATAATGATGATTGCTAATATTTATAAAGTACATTGAGGTAGATGTTGTTATCTTGGTTGATTTACCCTCATAACAATACTGTGAGGCAGGAGTTATTACTATTCTAGTTTACAGATGAGGTAGCCAAAGTTGAATGATCAGTGATTTGTTCAAAGTCACACCACTAGTAGGTATAGAAGCTGAATTTGAAACCAAGTCCTCTTGACTCCAAATCCAGTATGACTGGAGACTCCTTGGGAGTTAACAGAATTATCCATTACAGAAAATTTCTCTAGGGGATTTCTTTGCATGAATGTCCCATTCAGAAATCTCTTGAATTAACATTGAATTTTTTTTCTCCCTGTCATTCAGGTCTTGCTTGTCTTTGTGCCTCTTTTGTGTACAAGGAAGCCCAGAAAACAATCAGGAGGTGAGCCCTGGGCATCCTAGGGGAATATAGTAGTGAAGTTCATTACTTCATTTGGTGACCTCAGACTGGGAGAAGTTATTCAGGATATGTTTTACAGCTTGGGAAATGATCGCCTATGAGTAGTGATTGTCTGACTCACATGACTTACAGTTTTATCATATCCATTGGAAGGAAAACATACTTGTTTAATCATCCAGGGGAAATTGGGCCAAATGAGTGGGTGTGAAAGGATTGTAAATGTGAAAAGATGCTTTTCCCTTCTGAAAATTATGTGTTCATTGGAGGCAGCACAGGTAGTGAGAGGATAATGGATTTGAAGTCACAGAATTAGAGAATTTTAGAGTCTGAAGGGATATTGAAGAATATCTATTTCAACCCACATCTATACGAGGCTCTTCCCCACAATGTAGATAATAGCTTTCTGTCCTTTGCCTAAAGATCTTAAGTGTAGGAGAATGAATGAGTGAAAAGGCATTTATTAAATACTTATTTTATCCTGAGCATCATGTTAAGCCATGGTGATACAAATAGTATCACCATACAAATAGCAAGGTGGTCCCAACTCTCAAAGAGTAAATGTTACAAGTGGTTTCTTAAGGGCTACAAAACATATAAGAGGATTTGGTCCCAAAGGCAGCTATTAGGCTCTGGAATAGTTCTAATTGTTACTATCAAACACCTCCCTTCCCCATAGGACTATGTTCCCCTCTTTACAACTCAAACCCACTGCAGCACCAAGCAGAGTCATCATGCTCATCATCCCTTTTCTTTGTGGTATCCTTTCAAATACTTGAAAACAATTCTCATTCTCTTTCAACACTATACGTTACCCTCTTCCCTTTCTCAGGCTAAAAAATTAACAGATCCTTCACTTGATCTTCACATGTCATGAACTTGTGTCCCATTCATCATTGTTATTGTCCTATTCTGGATACTCTCAAGTCTATCAATGTCTTTTGCCAGAAACAAACATAGTCATCCATGTGGGGTCTGATTCAGGCAGGCAGAATACAGTAGAATGATCATTTTGTTATTCCTTCCCATTATTCCTCTCCTAATATAGCCTAAAATCACATTAACTTTCTAGGTTGTCATAGAATCAGATAGCTTGGGTAATGTTGAAGAAATCACTTGTCTTTCTTGGCACTCAATTCCATTATTTGTAAAATAATTTTTAAGATTCCTTCCAGCTTTGCTATTCTGTGATTTGTAGTTTTATCTGCTTTACCATACCCCTACCTAGAATGTGAGCTTCCTGAAGGCAAGAAATATCTCATTTTTGTCTTCAGATCTCTAGAGTTTAGCACGGTGCTTGCCACAGAGCAAATGCTTAATAAATGCTAGTGAGTTGATTGATTTGTTCAATATTTTCATGCTAATTTAAGCTATAGAATTCAGGGATGTTCTTTCTCAAAAGTATAAGAGTAGCAGTGGATAGATCAATGGCTCCGACAATGGTGTTGTCCATCTCAAGTTGTTAGGTTCCTTCTGCTTAAAGAGCAAAGATAATTTTGACAACAATTACTACCTCATTTCTCACACCTGAAAAACAGCTACATGGAACAAAGTAAAAGCAAACACCAACTCTATAATAAGTATGGGGCAACGTGGCTCTTCACAGGAAAGGTGACTAATTGAGGGAGATTGATTCTTCTTCAAAGATGGGACAGGGTTTTCCTGAATCTTCTCTAATCTTTGTAAAATATGTGTACCCAGTACCTGGATTAGATGCCATAAAAAATTTGGAATACAGAGCTGCAATTCTACCTCCATGCTACCAGAGGGAAATAGATTGGTTGGAATTGGCAGATCATAGGAAGAAAAATGGCTGTCATGCATGGATATACTATTTGAAGTAGAGTGTTACTCAGAATATATAGTGGGAACATTGGTAGATGTTTAAATTTGAGAAATTCTTTGCATGAGTAAGGGGGTCAAGGGCTTTGCTGTGTTTTTGGAATATGGAGGTCTTACTCTGTCCATCCCTCACTAGTGCTTTGCTACCATTTTAAGCTTATCAAGGTTTAAAGAATATTTGCATGGTAGGGAATCATGGGAGATTGAAGGGGGTAACAAAGAGTATTCTGTGTTTGTGTTTAGTTTATCTCTAGCATCAGAAAAAAAAAACAAAATATGGGGTAGAGTACTAAGATAATGTTCGGAGTCATGCTAATCTTTCCCCGAGGTTGAAGAGAGGTAAAATGGAAGTCATATTTCTTCTTTACCCTAACATAGACAGAAATCATGACTGTGAAGAGCAGAGAGGAAGGCTCTGAAAGTAACTATTTGAAGGGGCTCCTTTAGACTTCTCCTAGGCAGGACTATGAAACAGGTAAGCAAAAAATTCTAACTAAAGAATGTGATGAATAGCCCCCAGGCTTGAGGACCAGAAAAGTGTTCTTTGAAAGAGGTTCTAAAAGAGCATTAAAAATAGCCTACACTCATGCGATCTCATTTAAGACAGGGCTAGCTATGGCAAACAGTGATGGAAACCGAGTGGATGATGGAGGTTGAGCCAATGTAGCTCACAACTAGGAAGCAAAGCTAGGGGTGATGATTGGTGTAAAGATGGAACCTTGTACAATGCTACCTGAGGAAACTCGAAAAGTTTTCCAATATCAATTCAAAACTGCTCTTGCTGCAGTCTCCCTGGAGACAAGGGAATTATAGAATTATTCAAAGAGTTATTCAAGTAACCACTTACAAGAATGTTTCTAAAGTGTGTCCCTCCACCTACACTCCTAGAAATATGTCTTTTTCCCCACTGGCATGGGAATTTCTTGGATTGTTTTCCATTTATTTTTGATGGGTTAAGAACAATTTTGTCACATAGGTTTTCTAGTTAGTTATGTTTTGTTAAGGTGGTTTAGTTAAATATGTTATTTGATTTCTGGTGATTTTCCTGGTTGTGTGGAGAGTGTACAATAGATGGGGGCTATTAACTTGAGAATCAAAATGAGTCCACAGATATTGTGTAGATACCTGGGTGGAATGGAAAACTCCCATTACTCCTGCTGTCACATTCTCTTCCATTTTGATGGCAGTAGTTATCTCTGTGTTTTCTTCTATCTTTGGGTATTGATAAGAGAGTCAAGTCACACTTAGGTAAGCCTCTCTTCTTCCTAACATGGTAGAGCAAAAGGATATGTTTCTTCTCAATTTTTCTGTGTGTCTTTCTTTCTTTTTTTTTTTTTTGCCATTTGAAGCAGGCGAAGACAATACATCTCTATCACTATTTTCAACTCTAGCCTTTCTCCCAATGGTAAGTTCTTTCCAGGACCTCCATTTTGGTGAGGGTCCCAGGCCATACAACCTTCATTGTCCTCCTGGCATTGCTTCTGTCTTTACTTATTTCAATGCCATTCCTCCACTATCATCTCATCCTGAAACTTCTCTTAGAATCTGGGCCTCTTCATGTTGGAACATCCTGCAGCTGTGCCAGCCCCCTTCTCTTCATTTATGAGTTCCTCCTGGGCTCTCTTTAGGAGAAGAATCCAGGTTCCCCATTGTTCATTTATGACATGGCTCTGCTTCTGAATTTCTGGACATCAACAGCGTGCTTCACATGGGCACTTTCCCCCCTATTCTCCCCTCTCAATTTTCAATCTCTCTCCTATTTTTCAGCTCTCTTTTCTCATTGTGTTTTCCCACGAGAAAAATGAATTCCTGGTATGGAATAGTTTACCTGTCAGATCTATGGCCAGGGAGAAGAATTTATTACTAAACAAAAGACAGGATACATTATGGAATATAAATGGATAATTATGATTACATTAAGTTTCAAACGTTTTTATACAAACAAAACCAGTGTGGGCAAGATTAGAAGAAGAGCAGAAAACTGATGTGTGTGTGTGTGGGGGGGGGGTGAATTTACAAGTTTCTCTGACAAAGTCCTCCTTTCTCAAATATATAAACAATTGAGTCAAATTTATAATAAGACAAGTCATTTCCCAATGGATAAATGATCAAAAGATATGAACAGGCAGTTTTCAGATGAAGAAATCAAAGTTATCTATAGTCATATGAAAAAAATGCTCTAAATCACTATTGATTAGAGACATGCAAATTAAAATAACTCTGAGGTACCACCTCATGCCTATCAGATTAGCTAATATGACATGAAAAGAAAATGACAAATGTTGGAGGGGATATGGGAAAATTGGGACACTAATGCATTGTTGGTGGAGTTGTGAACTGATCTAACCATTCTGGAAAGCAATTTGGAACCATGTCCAAAAGGCTACAAAATTGGGTATATCCTTTCACCCAGAAATAGCGCTACTAGATCAATATCCCAAAGAGAGTTAAACAAAGAAAATATGAATACATACAAAAATATTTATAGTAGCTCCTTTTGTGGTGGCAAAGACCTGGAAATTGAAAAGATCCTCATCAGTTGGGGAATGGCTGAACAAGGTGTGGCGTGTTATCATGATGGAATACTATTGTGCTATAAGAAATGATGAACAGGATTGTTTCAGAAAAACCTGGAAACACTTACATAAACTGATAACAAAGTGAAGTGAGCAGGAGCAAGAGAACATTGTACATAGTGACAGCAATATTGTACAATGATCAACTTTGAATGACTTAGCTATTCTGAATAATGTGAGGATGGAAGACAATTCTGAAGGACTTGTCATAAAAAAAAATGCTATCCACCTCCAGAGAAAGAACTGATGGAGTCTGAATGCATACTTAAAAACAAAAAAAAACAACAAAAAAAACCCCAACTTTTTCTTCTTTGTTGCTTTTTGGTCTATTTTTTCAGATGATTACTATGGAATTTTTTTAAAAGAGACAATTTAAAAAGAAAAAGAAAATGAGCTCCTTGAAGGCAGGGAATAAGTTTCTTTTTGCTTGTATTTTCATTCCAGCTCTTGTGATGGTGTTTGGAACATAGCTGATACACAGAAAATAGTTGTCTTGCTTTGTCTCAAATGAGCAGTTGTCTCTACTACATACATGTCTCAGAACAACTGGAATTGTGTCTCTGTTAAATTATAATTCTGTGTCTTCTTTCAAGATTCAGGAAAAATTATGTCTGAATATTTATGGTTAGTGTTAAAAATAGATTTCCCATTTACCAATGATACTTTGGGTGCTATTTTTTGTTTGTTTTGAGTTAGACATTTCCTTGAAATAGTCCATGAACATTCTAGTTACGCAGGATTGATGCTCCCTGTCATTGCTGACTGTTAGAGTTTCATGGGATTGAAGGTCTCCTTATTTCCCAGCTGGTTCCCTATTCACACCCTTCAATGTTGCACCCAAGGTATCTTTCTCATGGTCTCCTCAGTTTCTCTCTTGCTGAGAGGGTTTCAATGAAGCAAGGGCCATTTCATAGGATTTTGAGGTTACCAGGAAGAGTAGAGGGGGAGTGAGGTAGGACTTCAGGAGATCTGGGTTCCAAGTCTAGTTCTGAAACCATTCATGTAACTGTGATCAAGTTACTTTACTTCTCTGCTTCTCAATTTCTTCTGGTACTGAGTAAATAGAAATAAGGTGGTTGGACTAGAAGACCTTCAATCTTTTCCCAGTCTAATGTGCATGCTTGCCTCTAGGACAGGAGTACATAACATTTTCTGTGTCATGGACCTCTTGGGCAATCTGGTAAATCCCATGGGCCTCTTCACAGAATCATGTTTGGAAATGTACCAAAGAGAACACATAAGATTATGAAGGAAGCCAATTATATTGAAATACAGTTATCCATCCATGTATATGCATATATACATATATGTGTGGATATATATGGATATATGTGTGTGCAGGTATGTGTGTGTGTCACATATATACACACACACAACCCAAGTTAAGAACCCCTGGTTTAGGCTAATATGAAAATTCTCAACCTGACATTTAAAACCCACCACAATCTAACTCTCCTCCACTATCGCTCTTATTCCCTATTATTCTTCCATACACACTTTCTCTTCCAGTCCAACTGGAGTGTTGTCTATTGTCTATACTCAGAATTCCATCTTCTACCTCTGTGTGTCTGGAATCTAATACTTTTTCACTTTCTCCCCTTGGAGTCTCTAGCTGTCTTCCAGGTTCAACTCAAATGCCACCTGCTACATCAGTGCTATCCCCATCTATACTAGTCAGCAGTTTCAATCTCCACACTGTTAATGTTAAAATTACTTAATATTTACTTTGACTATTCTTTGTGTTTACCTATCTGTGTTAAATGCTGTCTCCTCGAGGGCAGGGAGTTCCCTACTTTTGTCTTTGCATTCCTAATACCTTGTACCTAGTAAGTGCTTAAATATTTAACAAATTGAATGGAATTATGATCTATAAATTTCTGACTAGGGGCAGGGGGACTAAAACAAGGAAAAGGGCTGTAGAGTATCTATCATTTCTCTAATTCCAGTTTCTTAGTCCCTACAGCTATCTCTGTCCTCTTCCTTTCTCTTCATCCTGATCTCCCAGTCCCATTCCTGGGGTCTCCTTTGCAGAAATTGTAACATATCTCTTCCATCTTATTCAAGTGGTGCAGTGGGAAAAGTATAGAATTTGGAGTCACAGCACCCAAGTTCAAACCCCGCCTTGAACCTTTAGGGTCTATGTGACTTTGGGTAAGTCATTTAACCTCTCTGGGCCTCAGTTTCCTCATCTGTAAAATAAGCGTGTTAGACTTGATGGCTTCTAAACATCCCTTCTGACTCTAAATCTGTGACCCTAGTCAGTGAGGATGTACCACTCTTGTAGTTCCTTCTGGATTCTGGGACAACAATGGCAGTGTACCAAAGGAATGTGCTTGCCCCATGTTTGCTTAAAAAAAAATCCAGATGGACAGATGAGCAAAGGTCAAAATTTCAAATGCATAGCTAAGCATACCAGAAAGGAATGAAATCTTTAGCCCAGTGACTTATACATACAAGGGGGCTCAGTAAATATTTGTTCAATTGAATTTCCTGAATCAGATTCCAATTAGAAGGCCAGAGGAACTGCCAAGAGATGGCTCAGCAAAAAAGGTGGGGAAACAAGACTTCTGTTTCAATAGGACACGATCAGCCTCTTGCTCCTTTAATTAATCCTCTGTAAGTCCTTTACTTTCTGTGAATTATTACAATGTTCTATTGGTTTATTGTTTTGGGGAGCTCTAGAGCCAGATGATTCAAACTGGGATCAATGCTAAGGTGAAAGGAGTTGGATTGTAGCAGGTCATTCTCAAAGGAAGGGTGACAACCAAGATTCATTCTATATCCCACAGCATGCCTTGAACTGCATGTCTAAAGCTAGGGAAGCCATTGACAGCAGAGAAAGCAGTTTTTGATCACCAGTAAAGCTATAAGGAGCCAGAAAGAATCCTTATGGAGATGTATAACAGTTTATTTATATCTGTTAACTACATAGATATATAGAGAGGTAGCTAGGTGGTACAGGAGATAGAGCCCTGGGTCTGAGGTTAGAAAGATCTGAGGTTAAATCTTACACTTACCAGCTGTGTGATCCTGGGTAAGTCACTTAACAACTATTTGCCTCAGTTTCCATCTGTAAAATGAGTTGGGTTTAAAGAAAATGGCAAATCATTGCAGTATCTTTGCCAAGAAAATCCCAAATAGGGTCACAGAGAGTCAAACACAATTGAAAAACAATTTAATAACAACAAAGCCTCCAAGGATTGCTATGAGAATAAAATGAAATAATAATTATAAAGCACTTAGCATGACACTTGGCAAATAGTAGGCACAATGTAAATATTAGCTATTATTTTAAAATATAGATATATACATACATGTTTATTCATATGCATAGGTATACATATAATGTATACACATATGTATAGACATATAATTATATATTTTAAAATTATAAATTATATAGTCATAATTTTTGAGCCTCCTCATGCTCTGTGCCTATACCAAACCTTAGCTACCAAAAGAATGCTCTCCTAAGTCTCCCGAGCTTTGAGGCAGTACTAAAATTGGAGCATATTGTAGACTCCTTGGCTTTGAATGGGCCTTGGTCTTTCCTTTTAAACTGAGTACTGTACGATAGGACAAAGAGTTTTATCTCTTGCAACAGGGAAAGCTAAGAATAACAGCTCTTTATGAGTCATGCAAACACATTCCAGCAAGGGCTTTTTTTCTTTTAAACATCTGGATCAGCGCTTCCTGTCCTTGCCCTCCACCTCAGCCCAGGTAAAACTGACATGCAAGGGATAATGGACAGTGGCTATTTTTATTCTATTGAATTTCATTAGGGAAACCATAAAAACAACAACAAAAATTCATAAGAACAGACAGTATTTTCTTTCCTTGGCTTTGGGTTTAGAAACAAAAAGTGTCCAGAAATGACCTTTGGAGACAAAGATTGCAGGCGACTTCTTTAACTTGGGCCAGTTTCTTAGCAGTGGAGAGAAGTCCAGCTGTGAATGGTTTCTCTGCCAGTGTTTCTTGTGGGGAAAATCGTTGGATGGAGGGACACAAGCCTGGGCTGGAAAGCAGCCCAGTGGAGCAGAACCCTGGCACCCTCTCTTGGCACCCTGTTACTAGTCCTTATAATTTATGGGAATCAAGCTTCCATGCTGTTTTTTAAGGATGGGGATAGAGACTGGATTTTTCTTGTGCTAGGAACTGCTAGACAAGAACCTTCCTTCTGCCAATGCATGTGAGCACCTTTTGATCTTAAAAGATGCCAGGGCATTACTTGCTCAAGGTCACAGTATTAACGTCAGAGATAGAACCTGACTTGATTACTTTGTGTTTCTCTTTATCTACTCCTGGCTATCCTATATAGTGGTAAACCTCATTGCCAGATTCATTGAATCAAGAGCTTTTTTTCATTCCTCCAAGATTCTTCAAAATTATAATTGCCCATTAAAATTTAAATGAAAGAGAGGCGAGAAGTTACCCATCATCCCTTTCCAGACTCATGCTGTTTTTCTTATTGGTGCTTGCTACCTGAAGGTTTCTCATGAATTGAAGCCAAATGAGATCTCTCATACTGAAGAAAAATATGAACTCAGTGATGTCACTGTGAACCCAAAACCTTGGTGAACTAGCGGAGTGATGAGGTCTAGTTTCATATGCTCCATAAAAATGTCCTGCTTTCTCAGCTTTGACTTCCTGCGTTGAATTTGGAGTGAATGCTGGCTATATATAAGACTGAGTGGGTGTGCAGTTTGGAAGAATTACTTTCCTTTCTTCTGTCCCTACCAAAATATGGGAACCAACAAAGAGAAGAGATGCTACAGATGTAGGTGGGTTGCAATTCAAAAATAATATATTTCATGGGATGATCTTTTAATCTTTTTTTTTTCCCTCTCTCCAGGGTGAATTAGAATAGCATTTCTAACTGTAAAGTTTTAAGCAAATAAAACCACTTAGCGTGATACTGTCCAAGCTAATCCATAACTATTTTTTTTGGGGGGAGGGTGTTTGTGTTTTTAAAATAGTCTTATTGATACCCCTTATTTTTATATCATAATCATTTCTGGACATACTTACACTGCTACTCTCAATTCCCTTAACGGAACCTTCCCTTATAAGAAAGGGGGGAAAATGGAGTTTGATTTAGAGATTAGAAGCCATAGAGGTCAGACCCTGGCTCTGACATGCATTACCCTGTGACCTTAGGCAAGTGATTTCACCTTCCTGGGGCTCAGCTGCCTCATTGGTAAAATGAGAACTTTGGCTTAGAAGACCTCGGAGGTCCCTTCTAGCTCAAAATCTATGATGAGAATTAAGATAACTGGTACAGGGACCATGTCTGATGACGGTGTGCAATATTCTGGCTTTGCGGTTCTTCATCTTCCTGCCAATCTGTTGTTGTTCCTGTCCAGTCACTCAGTCCTGGTCAACTCGATGACCCCATGGATCCTAGCACAGCAGGCCCTTCTATCCTCTACTCTCTCTTGAAGTCTGTCCAAGCTCATTTTTGTTGTTTCCATGACACTATCTATCCTTCTTATTCTCTGCTGCCCCTTTTTCTTTTCCTTCAATCTTTCTTCTAATAGAAGGGACTTACTGTTTTGTTAACTCTTCTCAACTCAGAGTTGAGTAAATAGCTCTTTGACATGGGAATGGGATCAAATTTTACAGGATGATCTCACAAGGGAAATTTACTCTTACAAGCTGAAGGCCTTAGAATTCAAAGGCTATGAATGAGGACTGTTTTTTTTAATCTCTCTCTGTCTCTCTCTCTCTGTGACTGTCTCTCTGTCTCTCTCAATCTCTTTCTGTCTCTGTCTCTGTCTCTGTCTCTGTCTCTCTCTCTCTCTCTCTCTAACTTAGCTTCTCTCTCCTTATGCAGTGCTCCAAAGTTTCTCAGGAAACCTCAGGAGTCACATCTCTCTGCATAAATATAGTATGTGGTACCATAGCGCCATCCTTCAGAGAACTTCACACCCTACCTGAGCAGGGGTGTTACAAAAACAAAGCTCAGATATAGCTCATCTCAAGGGTCTTCCCAGAATGTGGTTGATAGAGTTCCTTCTAGGAAAGGCTACTCAAAGAACAATATGGACGTCCAATATAGGAGAGTTATTTATTTCTCCCCCCCCAGAAATTGCTTAACATGAAAAAAGGCTCATTAGAATGTATTAGCAAACATAGAGATATAAAAATATCCCCATTAGCCTTTTACAGTCATGTTGTCCTTGGAGAATAAAGATAATTTCATGCGATTATGCGACACATATCTCGCTTTAACATCATTTGAGCAACTCACAAGGTCTAGATCTCCGTGCAGTCAAGGGATGATTCTCTTTGACCCTTTAGCTGTAGGATGCTCTGTGTGTCCATCTCCTTCTCTGAGAAGTGCTCTTTCCTCTAATCTATTGATCACCAAATCCAAAATTAAAAGTCAAAAGGGAAGAAAGTTCCAGCAGAGTTCTTTATTAAAGGGGGGATGTAGGGAGAATATTTGTCTTCAAACATTATAGCTTCAAGAATGGGTGGCTCCTCCAGACTCGTGTGCAAATAATTTTTATTTGTAAAAAACATTTCCCCAATTACATGTAAAAGTAATTTTTAACATTCATTGTTTTTTTTTTTAAGTTTTGAGTTTCAAATTCTATGCCTCCCTTCCTCCCTTCTTGAGAAGGTAAATAATCTGATATAGATTATACATGTACCATCACGTAAAAAATTTCCATATTAACCATTTTGTCAACCATCTTTAACATAGTTCTCCAGCCACGGGGACTAATCATGGCTTCACATCAAGAACATACATCTTTCAGCACAGAGCCAGAGTGCATGTTCAGTATGCAATTATTGTGGCTCGGTGGGTAAAGCATTTGGCCTAGAATCAGGAAGACTTGAGTTCAAATCCAGCCTTAGACTCTTACTATGGCCCTGGGCAAGTCACTTGACTGCTTTTGCTTCAGTTTTCTCATGTGTAACATGGGGATAGTACCTCCCTTCCAGGCTCGTTGTAATGAACTCAAAAAGAAAGGAGTGTTACTTACATAAGGGTTGCTGCAGCAGCAGCATTTGGCTTAGTTTTTAAAATGTAATGCGATCTATGTTTAATTGTATTTTCAATTATTTTGTTAAATATTTTTTAACCTGATTCAGGATACATTAAGCTGGAGGCCAGTATTTGACTCTTCTGGACTAGAATACTGAGAAATTGACTCCAATCCTACCTGGATCTGATGCCAGCTATAGAGCTACCACCGGCAGCTGGGGGCAGAGAGGGTAGAGCTCCAGGCCTGGAGTCAGATAGACTTGTCTTCCTAAATTCAAATCCGGCCTCAGACACTTACTAGCTGTGTGACCCTGGGCAAGTCACTTAACCCTGTTTGTCTCAGTTTCCTCATCCATAATGCGAATTGGAGAAGGCAATGGCAAATCAATCCAGTATCTTTACCCAAGAAGACTGCAAATGGGGTCACAAAGAATCAGACATGACTGAACAACTACCATAGCTATCAGTATGCATAGTGAGATGCAATAATTTTGAAAAAATGTTTCACGGTGGTTTTTTGTTTTTTCAGTTGATACTGTCTTTCTCCTTTAACCTTCCTTCCCTGGTTGAACTTTTTCTTCCTACAGTGATAAAGTCGTCTCAACTTTGGCAAAACCTAATAACAGCAATGGCCCCTAACAGGCATATTGCCTTGTATATCTGTAGTTTCCACCTCTTACTCATTTCATCAGCATTCAGGACTGAAATTGTTCATCACAATTCAGTCCATCAGCAGGTGGTCACTCTGTACTAGGCACGATGCTTTGTGTCGCTAATGATGAATAGAAAGCTGGCCCTGTGGCCGACATGTCCTTGGTTTCAGTCTTACCACTAATATAAATTGACTCTGTGACATTGGGCACAGCCACTTAACCTAGGTTAGGTTATACTCAAATGAAAATGGAATCTGCCGATCCATGCATAAAGGTACCTATTGGCATACATTGTCTTGTTTTTTTAAAAAATGTAATGTTATGTTTACATATTATCATATTTTTATTTACTGTGACATTTCCTGATTAAATTTTAATCTGGGTCAGGTCACTCAGGAGTTCTGTGGGCCCATATCTGACACCTCTAAGACTTCAAGTTATATAGAAGTTTCCACATACCAATGAAATTGAAGTCCAGTGGCTCCCTGTCTCCCTGTCCCTATGATTTACAATTCAGAGGCATCAACCTTGCAGGGCAAAACTCTAGTGTAGCCTGAACAGATTAAAATGTAATTGGAAACTGTTTTTCAGAATGTCAAAATACAATTGAACATAGATAATGTTAATTTGTGGTTTTTAAAGCTGACAGGGATCTATTTCTAACTGAGTGTGATGCCACTGATTTACATCCTTGTGGCCTTGGTATAGAGTGGGTAGCATTTTATAGTATCAGTTGATCAGTCGATGAATTGATTGATAGACAGGCAGATAGATAGTTCTCTGTCTCTGTGTCACTCCATGCAAACCATCTCACATTCCTTGGAATCCCTTCTAGCCCATGTCTTAATTGCACAATAATAAAGAATCTAATAATTGTTTATGGGAAATTCTTTCATACTGAGAAACCTCTTGTAGACAAAGAAAGTGATCATTTAAACGAATGTCCTTTTCATCCCTGCCAATGCCAATTGCCACATTTTCTTCCTTGCTGACTTCAATTCTTTGTACTCCTTAGCTACAGATGCCTGTGGGTCTTCGGTTCCTCTGCCCAGAGTGACTTTTTCTTGGAATCTATTTCCAGGGCCGTCTGTATTGAAATTTCCTTTCTCGTGTACACTTTTGGTTCTGTCCACCCAGCTGCCTTGCGTTCTAATTCTTTGCCCTCTCTCAGCCACTTCCTTATTTTCCCTTCGAGAATGTCCTTTCTCAACTGCCTCTCTCTCCTCTGTAGTTTCCCTTGTGTCTCTTTACCCACCAACCCATATGTCTAGCAGCAAGAACAGACACAATTTCCAAATTACATTTCTTCTGATTCATGACCATGCTGTGATTCCTCGCAGAGGATCCCTTTCGGAGGTTGTCTGTCACTTTGTAAAAAAAAAATGTTGATATCATAAACTGGCTAAGAAGTAAATGTTTCATTCATTCCATATTTGAATGGAAAGGAACTTGCTATGAGTGAAAGATCTGGAAACAGATGACCGGAGTAGCAGCATTGGCTTTGCCATTTAATTCTTAAAGTCACCCTCTAATCATCAGCATCATCAGCTTTTTCTTCATCTAGGACAGCGATTCTCAACCTGCGGGTTATGTCCAATTTGTAACAATGAAAATACATCCTACATATCAGATATTTACATTATGATTCATAACAGTAGCAAAATTACAGTTAGGAAGTAGCAACGAAAATCATTTTATGGTTGGGGATCACCACAACATGAGGAACTGTATTAAAGGGTCATGGCATTAGGAAGGTTGAGAACCACTGCTCTAGGACTTTGTTTCTTGATATATAAAATGAGATCTCAATGCTGTCTACTCTCCTTTCTAGCTCTAAATCTAGCGTTATGAAACATCACTCCATAAAGGCTCAGAGCCATGATGACCTGGGTTCAAGATCTGCCCCTGACATACTGGCTGTGTGACCCTGGACAGGCCATTTAATCTCTTTGTGCTCTAGACTCTTTAGATCCTAAGTCTCAGGAAAGGGGCTCACTTCCTCACCTGGGAGTTCCTTATACCAATGAAATCACAGCTCTAGTTTACATTCCCCTTTCCCTGATTTTTATTATAAAATTAAAGAAGTATCACTTTTAAGGTCTAGAATCTTAGTCAGAAATTTCACTGATGGATGCTTTTGAAAATAACCTATAATTATCTCTGCATTGTCATGGGATGAATGATCATATTGGAATATACTTACTGATGTGGGTCTGGAGTTAGCTTAATTATACTGGGTCTTTGGGACCCCCGAAGTTTTTATGGGAAGTCAGCTTAAAATGGGAAAGCTAGGTGACTTAGGATGTTCCCTCTTCAAGGGAAAACCCATAGAACCACTGAGGAATTGAATTAGAAGGTGAAAAGGAAAATACTTGAAATTCAAATACTTATCTCCCCATGCCAAGGAGGTTATTAACAAGCAGGGTAATTAATTCCCTCTCTCCAGAAGACTTTTATTGATGGGGGCCAGTTTTGTTTTAGTCTTTCCATCAGTTTGGGAGATGTTTTAGTCCATTTCTAGCACAGAATAGCTGATGGGAAGGTGATTGAGGAAGGAAAGAGAGCAAGGAAATTCAAAGTCAGCCAGTCAGTGAGCATTTATTAAATGTTTAATATGTGCAAGGTACTATGATAAGTGCTGGGGCATACAAAGAAAGGCAAAAAATGTCCCTACTTTCAAGGAGCTCCCCTTCACTGGAGATTCAACATGTAAATAACTATGTACGTACAATGTCACAATAAAAACCTCTAAAGTGAGATGGGGAGGGCAGAGGAGAAAAAGACAAGCTTTTATTAAGAGTCAATTATATGTCAGGTCCTGTGCTAAGTGATTTAAAAAAAAAACACAAATATTTAATTACTAATAAAAGCCATGAAAAAGTGACTTGACTATTGCCCAACTACTATTCAAAACTGATCCATAATTCATAGGACAGTCTCATCAGAGGTTCTTGGGACACACAGGTTAATTTCTCTGGGTTTTATCATAGGAATTTTGAATATTTGTTATTTCACTGAAATGGAGTTAGGGAAGATAAAGGCAATCTGAAAGAAGTCCTTGTACCTGGGAGGAATGAGAAAACTCTTTAAAACTGTGATCCACCAAGAAATCAATAAATATGTTTTTAAATTCTTACCATTGATGAAGGAAATTCTTCATGCTGATAGTTCCTTACCTGGATTGAAACCACAGTTCTAGACCAAAAGAAAAAAAAATTGTTAAAGTCCTGTAGTTTTTTTTTTTATTTCTCAAAATTTCTAGTGAGTAAAAATGAATGTAAGGAAAAGAATTAATAAATAGAACTAGGAGTTGATTTTGTGAAAAACCAATAAAATAGACAAATCATTGGTTAATATGACTAAAAATTAGAGAGAAGAAAACCAAATCATGAGATATAAAATGGATAATTTTGATTACATCAAATTAAAAATATTTTGTACAAATAAAACCAAGATTAGAAGGACAGCAGAAAATGGAGGGGGGTGGGAATTATAGACAGTTTCTGAGATAAAGGTCTCATATTTCAAATACATAGAGAATTTTGACAAATTTATAAGAATATGAGTCATTTCTCAATTGCTAAATAGTCAAAGGATATGAACAGACAGTTTTGTTGATCAAGAAATCAAAACTATATATATTATATAAAATGCTCTAAACTACTATTAATTATAGAATTGCAAATTAAAACAACTTTGAGAAGTCATCTCACATCTATCAGATTAGCTAGCACCACAGAAGGGGAAAATGACAAATGTTAGAGGGGATGTGGAAAAACTGGGATACTAATACACTGTTGGTGGAACTGTGAGCTGATTTTTGAGAGACAATGAGAAACTTAAACTAACAAAAAAAATCAACAAAATTTAAAAAGAAAAGTCAGACAGTTGAGTAGGGGTTGGAATGGAGTGGAAAGAAAATCAAGGTAGGGAGACCAGTTTTGGTAGTCTAATGTGGGGAGTGATAAGGATGAATTAGGATTGTGGTTATTTGATTAGAGAGAAAGAAAAGTATGGAAGAGATGTTGTGAAGTTAGAAATGGCTAGATTTGTCAATGAACTAGCCTTGTAGGGTAAATGAAGATAAGGAGTTGGAGATGGCTTCATGGTTGAAGACTTGGGTGACTGGGAGGATGGTAGTGCCCTTGAAAATAATGTGTAAGTTCAAAGTGAAAGGAGGGTTTGAGTCTATTGTATTTAGTTTTCTGGGATATTTTCATCATTTATTATTTTTCTAAAATGCTGTGAATTCTTAGATCAGAGACATCCATCTTCCAATATAATAATAAAATAACTTTCCACAGGGTTTTAAAAACATCTGCCGTCTTGTACTACTTAGCTTACCAAAATCAAAACTAAGAACCCTGACAATAACTGCAAAAATGTGTAAGAAATAAGCAGCATCTGTGACAAAATATTATCTAGCATGGTCAGTTGACAACCAAATATGTTTGCCCTAAAAGGGCATTAGCATATTTAGTGATCAATTCCTTAAATTTTAAGTAAAAATGATGGTTTTCTGGTAAAATTGTACCTGGCATCTCTACCTAATGCCTCAAAGTTTGTTTGTTGTTGTTTTTTTAAAACCCTTTAAGTGTAATACTTCATATGAACAAAGCAACATTCCTATGAGGCAGATATTCAAAGAATTATTATCTTAATTTATAGATGTGGAAATTGAGGCTCAGAGAGAGAGTAAGCTTCAGAGAAGGAATTGGAACCCAGGTTTTCCTCATTTCAAGTCTCTCTTCTTTCCAACATTAGCTGTTTCCTATTAAAACATTAAGAATAATATTTTTAAAAGAAACTAACAAACAAAGACTTTGCCATTTTAGATGATTTGTGTGGACTGCAGATTTTAAACTGCTGTTGGCTCTTCAGTTCAAGTTATTATTTTCTCTTCAACTCAATGGGTTTCATCTTATTCCTTTCTGGTGTCCTTAATTGCCCTCATATTCACTTTTTCCTAAGTAGTTTTGGTCAAGGTTCTGAAGGAGGTTCTCCTAATTACTCCACATCTTTTCGCCGATATCCCTAAAAGAACAATTAGACAACTTATTATTGAATTATGTAGAAAATAATAGGATTTCTACATGGCATGTAAAGGCACACAATAGGTGATCTAATTGTCTTTAATTGGTAAACAGATACATTTTTAGCTAAAAGTGACACGGTCATTTTCTTTTTCTTAATTGAATTAGGTACTAACGAACCAGCTTTATTCTTCATTAATTGACTGAGATTATAGCTGACTACACACACAACACACATACGTATATGTATATGTGATATGTATACATATATGTACATATATGATAGATATTAGTTGAATATGAAAGAGATGGGTGAGGTTTTGTAGCCTAAATCAATAACATATTTTAAAGAACTTGACCTTTTGAATTTCTTTAAAAATTAAAATGCATAACGTAGATACGGGAATGCAATATACATAAACACTACAAGAATGCAGATAGAAAGAACCACTAAAAACAGCTCAGAACCAAATGCTGTGAAATTATAAGGACCAAACCTTGAACCAAAGAAGACGCTTCCTTGGGCTTCTTTGCAGAGGTGGGTGCTTATCATTAGGAAATATTGCATATGATGGTAGACTGTTTTGACACACTGGTTTTACTGAGCTGTCCTCCCTTCCCTCCCCTTTCTTCGTCATAAAGGAGAGCTCTCTGGAAGGGAGGAGGAAAGAAGGCTATCTGAGGAAACCTAGGGGATATAAAAATAAAAGATTGCTAAAAAATTATTTTTAGAAGTACAGCTGATCAATAATTGATAAGCAATCAAATATTCTACTATTCCAATCTATAATTTAAGTTAAAGGAAATAATGATAGCTATTCCAATTAGAAAGCAGTTCAATCCAGTAAAATGGATACTTACTTAGTATCTGTTCTATCCAGTATCACATTCTATTCAGTAACCCCCACTGGGGAACTGGGAATGCAAATACGGAAGCCTTTTTTCTTGAGAAACTCAAATCCTAAGTGGTTTGCAATGCCTTATAATAGAAAGAACACTGAATGTTGGGTCAGACCTGTGTTTGTATCCCAGTAATGCTATTTACTAAGTCAACTTAACTCCCAGGGCTTCGATCTTCCTATTTGTAAATAGGAGGCTGTTGGATTCAATTGAATTAGCAAACATTCATCAAGTACCTAATACCTTATGTAATACCTTATCTTTGGGTGTGGTGCCCACAGATCCTATCATATTGCTTTGCTAATGAAATTTCCCACTTGGATCGCCTGGGAAGCTTGTGATGAGTTATACAGGGAAATTCTGTAATTGGTTCTAGTTGGTTGGTTATGTGTCTAGAGGAGCCTTTTTTCTATTGGCTGTGAAACCAGTGTTGTTGGAGCACTCAAAAAGGCCATCTTCAGCCATCTCTCTTGGCTGCATTTGCATTTGGAGGAAGCACAGGGACTTTCACTAAAGGCATCTAGTGAATTACTATGCTATAAAGGGAAAGACTTCAGGGCCTTCTCCTTGGAGGCCAGGTGGCTCCCACAAATGAGGAATGGGTTGTGTTGGGACATCATGGGTTTCACTAGAAAGGTCTTCAAGCAAAGGCTAGATAACTACTTCTCCAGATACTACGGACAGGACTTCTTTCCAATATGGACTGGACTAGATGAGTTCTGAGGATGCCTTCCTATCCTGAAATGTTCTAACTATGCTTCTGTGACTATATCTATGATCCATAAAACTAGTCAAGGAACCCCAGAACCATAAAGACACTTAGAAAGACAACACATAGGCCCAACAAGATTTAATAGGAAGAAATTCTAGAGTCAAGACAAAGAAATTAACATAAGTGTACAGAGTGTAACTAACACTGTACTTGCTATTAAAAGTAGAGAATATGGTCTTTTCACTAGAATTTAGCATCTTGTTGGGAAAACAAAACTCATGTGAAGTAAGTTGAGAATAATTTAACTTCCTTTTGCTTACCACAGTCTAGTTATAAATCTTATGTGCTTTCTGGATTAGAGAAAGAAATAAGGAAGTGTAGCTTAAAGAAAGTGATAAAGTCCCATTGAGATACTCCGTAGTCAAATGGATCTATTATCTCATTGATTCAAGAGTTGCCTCCAATGATGCAGGTTGCAACCCATCCACACCTTCCCATGTTGTGGAATTCTTGTTCATTTCTCCCCAAAACTTAGACACAGGACATCCACTCAGATTGCTGGAGGCCTTTCTCCCTTTCTCCCAACATCAGGAGGGAACCAATGGAACATTCTGGTCATCCAGCTATAATCCTTACCCTTATTGTATGACTAGCCCATCTTTTCATGCAATTCCTTGATTTACTCTCATTCTTCTTCAAAGTTCCTTGTTATTTACAAGTTGCCATCTGCTCAGACCCATCATTGTTTTCTGTGTGATGCTTATCTTTAGTTCTTCAGCAGCAGCAATGTTCTATGTCTTGCTCCCACATAGCAACACCAGCAAAAATATGGCATAAAAAAGATGAATCTTAGCCTTCATGGGAAGCTTGGGGGGGAGGGGGGTCAGTAACAAAGCTTTGCAATTTCACAATTTCCAAACCACTCTTTTCTTCTGTTCAAGTATGTCATGTTAGTATGCTTTACATTTATCCTAGGCGTTCATAGAGTGATTAAATTTTAGAGGTGGAAGGAAGACTTCTAGTCCAATCTTCTCATTTTACAGGTAAGAAAACTGAACCTCAGAATTGTTAAGTGGCATGCCCAAGGTGACGGCCCTCTGTAAATTCTCCAACCAACCAATGTTTATATATAGGTGTGTGTGTATATATATATATATATATATATATATATATATATAATATTTTATATGTATATATAATGCATTATATATAACATATTATATATGTATATAATGTGTATATGTGTGTCTGTGTATATATCTATACCTATCTATGAAATGTTTTCTCCCCATAAGAATGTAAGGCAGGGATAGTTTCATTTTTGTCTTTATATCCCCAGTGCCTAGCACATGAGGAACAGTTGAAAGAATTGGAGATGAGATAACTTAGGGGAAATATAATGTCTGCCCCCAAATATAGAAGGACCAGAATTTAAGAATACCTCGAAGGACCAAGCATATTTTTGTGCCAGTGGGGTGCCGGGTTTTTCCTCAAAGGGCTTATGAAGTGGAACAATGATTAGAGTGATTGACCCAGAGCAAGTATGTAATAGTTACCTGTTGATTGATTATTCTCCAGCCTCTGCTTGACTCCTTCCAGATGACCTCCAAGGTTTCTCACAACTCAGCAATTCTGTAATGAAACTGAGGATCAGGGAGGTGAAGGACATGGCCAAGGCTAGCAAGCATCAAAGCCAATATTGAAACTCAAGTTTTATTAGTCACAGAATAGAGAATGTAAGCACCAGTAGTGAACTTTATTACTACTACAGAATCTCTGAAGGAAAGAACTGGGTTTGTTGTTGTTTTGTGGAATAATTGACAAAAATCCATCCTTGAAAGAAAAAAAGATCTGTGTCCAAATCCCTTCTCTGATATTACTAGTGATATAACAGTGGGAAAATCACTTTAAATCTCAGTACTCTCTAAGACTATAAATTATAGAGCAGGTACTGATCTGTGTTGGTAGGGGGGAATTTCCTTGCTGGAAATCATATCCATTTTGTCATTACTGTCATCATCACCATCACCATCACCATTCTTATGCCTAACACAATATCATGTTCATACTAGAAACTTGATAAATATTCATTGAATTTCTCCTATACCAGAGTTGTGAATCTAGCAGCAAAATTCAGGAGCATACCTCAGCAATAGCCCATAACACAAGCAGACCCACAGCACAACATCCACTTATCCTTCTTTCTGTGAAAACATTCAAACATCCTTACAAACTGTGTCTCAAAGTCTCCATCTGAATTCAGCAAAGGGATATGCTCCTCCTTCAGAAAAAACAATCCTTTCTTATCAGAGGAACATTGAGAGGGCACAGAATATTCTATTAGGGCATCCTAAGATTGAATAAGCTTTCTTGGAGGAGGACCAACTATGGTGTCAATGGTTCAAGTACTGGCACTGATATTAACTACCTGCATGATCTCAGTCAGGTCAGAGAGGTGTAGGAAGAGTATTGACACTAAAGATAGGGAGCTGGAGTTCCAATCCTCCCTTCAGCATATATGAACTATGTGGATTTGAGCAAGTCACTAAATAACAGCCTTGAGCCTCAGTTTCCTCATTTGTAAAATGAGCAAGTTGGACTAGAAAGACCCTGAGGTATGTTCCACATGTCTGTCACTTAACTGCCCTGGAACTCAGTTTCCTCATCTATAAAAAGGAGCAGGAGTTGAAACAGATGGCCTTGAATGTCCCTTTCAGCTCTAAATCTGTGATCTTATGACCCAATGCTACTCTATCCAAACAGTTATAGGTTCATTTGTGATGCTATGGTCATAGATTTAGAACCAGAACATCAGTGGTCATATAGTTCAATATCCTTCTTCTATGGAAGAGCAAACTGAGGTCTATAGAGGTGACTTTGCCAAAGTCACATAGGTAGTAATTGTCAGAAGTCTGAATGTGCTGCTTTTGTGCTGGAACAAATCAAGGAACTTGGAGAAGGGAAAGAACAGAGTCAGTGACTGATTGGGATGGATTCTTCTCAAGGAAATAGTAGTACTGTTATGGTTTTAGTCTGTCCTCCTGACAAGCACCCATCCATCAAGGTTACTCTGGTACTCATCATCTACAGCTCTTGTTGCTTAGGTAAAGAGCTATCAGTGAAGCAACAGGCTTGTTGGTAATGTTCTGTAACCTGGGATGGCCCTGCTGGCTGGCATATGCACAGCCTGTCCCACCTTGACTGCATCAGTGACCGATCTGTTGACACTGACAGGTTTCATTCTTATTAAAACATCAGTTTGAGTCAACAGGGTGTCTGCGAACCAAGAAAGCTTATTTGATCTTAGGATGCCCTAATGGAATATTGTGTCAAGAACAAAGGAGATGAAAATTCCTTTGTACCCTATTCTTGTCAGACCACACTAAGGTACTCTGTTTTGTTGTTGATGTCACACAACATCCAGGGGATACTGATGCTCTGAAAGGAATCAGGAAGGAGAACTCACATTGTGAGGGGATTTGAACTTTTGTCACATGAGGAATAGTTGAAAGAACTGGGGATGAGATATCTCAGGGGAGATACAATCTCTGCCTCCAAAGATTTAAGAGGCTTATCTATAGGGGTTAGACTTTATTGTATATGGCTCCAAAGGGCAGATCTAAGATCAATAGGGAGGAGATGGAAGTTATAGGGAGGCCAATTTTGCTTGATATAAGAAAGACTTCTTTTACAGTTTAAAGAGCTGTCCAGCAATAGGTGGCACATTAGATAGAGAGCCAGGCCTGGAGTTTGAGGAAAACTCATCTTCCTGAGTTCAAATATGTCCTCAGACTAGTTATGTGACCTTGGGCAAGTCATTTAACCCTATTTGCCTCAGTTTCCTCATCTGTAAAATGAGCTGCAGAAAGAAATGGCAAACCACTTCCATATTTGTATCGAGGAAAGCCCCAATGAAATCACAAAATCAGACACAACTGAAATGACTGAACAACAACCAACCAGCAGTGTAATCGGCTGCTTGTTGAGGGTGTAGGTTCCAGAGACTTCTTCTGAAACATCCCCTGGTCCCTGCTTTCCAGTGTTGGAGAACTGGAGCAACTCAATCCATTGTGGAATTTTGTATCCAATGCTCAGTTTCCTCATTTTAAACATGGTAATACTAATCTATGTACCATATACCTCATTGGGTTGTTGTGAGGAACACATTTTACAAATTGCAAAATACTTCCTGACCCTTAGATTGGCTCTCAATCTACTACACCACTATAGTCCTTCACAAGCTCTAAACTGTATATTCATTGTTCAATCCAATCTGCTGCTCTTCATGAGATATAAGAAAGAGAATGCTAGTCATAGGCAGACATGGAACCAAGACCTTCAGAGATTGGATTTCAAAAGATTCAGAGAAAAGACAAGTTTCCAACTCCATGGTCTGAGACTCTGAAAATGAAATCAGGTCAAGAGATATGAGAGGTTCTAAAGGAAAAAAAATAATTCCGATGAGGGAAGAAGAAGGTAAAACCTCTAATGAGATCAATGTGGCTGGGTAGAAAGCACTCAGTCGAACTAATATTTACAAAGGTAATTTTAAAAAACCGAATCCTAAAGAGAGGAGCAGGACATGACAAGTCTCACACCAGGGTTGTGATCAATTTGTTTCCTAATCAGATCATTTATAAGTCTCGAGGATTTGGGAACATTTTGGAAGTCTGGAGGAATTCACCAACCCATTCCATTTCTGTATAGTTCTGATTGTTAAATGCTTCCTTATGTTGAATTATAACTCATCTCTCTGTGACTTTGCTTGCTTATACTTCTTTTTAATGTATTTTTATTTATTTTGTTAAATATTTCCTGATTGCATTTTAAACATTTTTTAGCATTCATTTTAAATTTTTTGAGTTTCAAATGATTTCCCTCCCTCTAGCTCTTCCTCCACCCATTGAGAAGGCAAGCAATGTGATATAGATTCCACATGTGAAGTCATGCAAAACATATTTCCACATTAGCCATCTTGCAAGAGAAACACCCATACACACACACACACAAGAAAAATTAAGTGAAAAAAAGTGTGCTTCAGTCTGTACTCAGCATTCTATCAGTTCTCTTTCTGGAGGTGGAAAGCATTTTTCATCATGAGTCCTTTGGATTTATCTTGGATCATTGTCTTAATCAGAGGAGCTAAGTCATTCCCAACTGATCATTGTATAATATTACCATTACTGTGTACAAGGTTCACCTGGTTGTGCTCACTTCACTTTGCATCTGTTCATATAAGTCTTCCTGAGTTTTTCTAAAGTCATCTTGCTCATCATTTCTTAAAGCACAATAACATTCCATCACAATTATGTGCCAATTTGTGTTCATCCCCTCACTGTCCAATTCTTTGCCACTGCCACCACCAAAAAATATATCTTTGGCATATGGAACTAGTAGACATATTGCTGGGTCAAAGGGTATCCTGCCTATACTTTTGATACTTTTGATATTTTTTAATTCTTATTTTAGTGTGGGAGAGAAGAGATGGGTAGGACAATGAGGGGAATAGTAATCGTGATGGAAATAAAAAGGAAAAGAGGAAAGAAACCAGAATTGACCAAATATTTAAAAATTCATGAAAGGAGAAAAAGATTGTGATTGTAGTGATGCAGAGGTAATGTCATAAACAAGCAAGGCAATGCTGTTACTACCTAGATAAATTTAATGAGTATCAAAAGAAAAAAAGATACATGTAGCAGATTTGTGCATTCTTATACTGTTTTCTGGACTTCTTTATGTATAGACAATTTCACATTTGTTGATTTGCTAGCTCATAACAAAACTGTTAAAGGAACATACATACATATATACATGCACATATATATATATATATATATATATATATATATATATATACATGTCAACATATATAACACATGAGCATGCACCCACTCATACGGATTTTGAAATCTATTCTACCAGAGTCTAGGCAGGATGTTCTGCTTTCCTCTCTTTTTGTCACAAGCTCAAAGATGCAGTGGGTCCTGGGATTTATATCCTTCTTGTCTTCCTCCATTTCTTCTCAGTCAAATGCTTTCCATGATCATTTTCTGTCCACCCTTCCCCCACTCTTAATGGTCTTGATTTTCTAAAAATAGAAGAATGAAATTCTGTGAGTTTTCTAAATTGATTTATCACAAAGCAGCTTTTAAGCACTTTAAAAATTGATTGTTGATCATATGATCTTGGAGTTAGAAGAGAATTTACAGGTCCTCTGGCCTAAGATCTACCTTAGGTAGCTACATGGTGCAGTGAATAGAATGCTACACCTGGAGTTTGGAAGATCTGAGTTCACATTTGGTCTCAGACAGTCCTAGTTGCATGGCCCTGGGTAAGTCAGTTAACCTCTGTTTGCCTCAGTTTCCTCATCTGTAAAATGGGGATATTAACAGCTCCTACCTCCTAGAGTGAAGATCAAATGAGATAACATCTGTAAAGTACTTAGCACAGTGCCTGCCATATCATAGGTATGTAAAAAAATTTCTACTCCATCATCTTAGTTTTCCTCCTGTGCCAGCAACAACAAATCTAAGCTATCTTCCATGTGTTCTGGTCAGAGCACATCTGGAATATTTTATAAGTTTGGAGCCACATTCGAAAGAAACATTGAAAAACTAGGGCATGTTCAAATGAGGATCAGGACAGGACAAGGTTAGAGCGGTGTAAGGGTGTTTGACTCCATCAGCCACTGGGGGCGCACCACGACAGCCTGGGGATGGGGTAGAGGCCCATGCATGTCTCAATGAAGAAGGCATGATCATGCGAGATGTCTCCTTATCTTCGGGGCTGTACGTGAGTGGCTCACCAGGTGATGACGGCACTCTGAGGTGGGAATCAAAAGCTAGGGTATAAAAAGGGGAACCGCGTGCATGTAGCTCTCTCTGTTCCTGTATATGCTGCAATAAACATCTTTACTGTTTGCTCGAGTCCTGGATGCTCTGTGGGGGGGCAGTTCTTCAAGCTGGTCTTGAAGCCGGTGATGACTGAAGCCTGAGAGGAGGGAAGCACCTGGAAGAGGTAAGCAATAGAGTAGGGTCCCCAGAGTCCGAGTTGGGGGACGTTTAGAGTAGGGTCCCCAGAGTCCGAGTTGGGGGACGTTTTACAGAGTGGCATCTCAAAAAAGAATGCAATCAATCTAAGGCTAGGAATGAAGAAATCAAACACTGGCCTGAAGATAAGAAGTCTTAGGGGAGGCATATAACTGTTTTTTCACATATTTAAAGAATTATCACATGATTTAAATTTTATTTTAAAAAATAGTTTTTATTGTTCTTATTTTGATAGACTTCAAAACACACATGAGTATTTCCATATGCGAGGAACAGAAAAAGATGATTGCATGTGAATCTCTATTACAATGTTCTCTTGGTTCTGCTCATTTCAATTTGCATCAATGCATGTAAATCTTTCCAGGCTTTTTTTTTTTTCTGAGAGCAACCTGCATTTCATTTCTTACAACACAATAGTATTCCATCACAATGATATACAAACATCTTTCTTTTCAATAAAGTATATAATAAATTCAATGCATTAATTTCAAAGCTGTCCTACTTATCTGCTTTCTACTGAACTTTCTTCTTTTTAAACATTACTTCAGCAACCCTTTTGTCCTTTTCCTTTTTTTTCTTAGCATTGCTATAACTAACCCTGCTTTCCCTCCTAAACTCCCCAAGCCACCTCCAAAAAACAACAACAACAAGAACAACAACAACAAAATACACCATTGCAACAGATAAACATAGTCAAACAAAGCAAATCTATACACTGGGCATGTCCCCAAATTTATCTTATTCTGTACTTTGAGTTCCTTCCCTCTCTGTCAGGAGATGAGTAGAATGCCTCATTATCAGCCTTCTGGAATCACGGTTGGCCATTTTGCTGATCAGACTTCTTGATTCTTAAATCCTTTAAACTGTTTCTCTCCAACCATTCTATCTCAACTCTAGCCATTATACTTAATTCCCATTCTTCTCAAAATACCACTCTTCTCTTGGGACCTTGGACTCTGATAGGTAAGTTTTGCCTTATGTTAGAACCAGATCTGTATTCTACTTTCTCACCATCTCCACCTGAGGATGCCTCTGCGCCGCCCCCCCCCTCCTATTTTTTGTGTGTTCCAATTTAATCTTTTGTTTTCCTCCAATTTCATGTTAAAAAAAAACATTTTAACACTTGTTTTAAAAAAATTTTGAGTTCCAGATTGTCTTCCTATCTCCCTCCTTCCCCCCTCATTGAGAAGGCAAGCAATTTGATATAAGTTATACATGTGCAGTCCTGCAAAACATGTTTCCATGTTAGTCATGTTATGAAGGAAAACAGATGGAAAAAAACACAAGAAAAATAAAGTTAATAAAAGGCATGCTTCGATGTGCATTCATACCCCATCAGTTCTTTTTCTGGAGATAGAATTTTTCATCAGAAGTCCTTCAGAATTATGTTGGCTCATTGTATAGCTGAGAACAGCTAAGAAATTCACAATTGATCATCATAAAATATTACTGCTACTGTATACAATGTTCTCCTGGTTCTGCTCATTTCACTTTGAATCAATTCATATAAATCTTTCTAGACTTTTTTCTGAGAGCATCCTGCTCGTCATTTCTTACAACACAATAGTATCCCATTGCAACTATACACAGCAACATATTCAGCCATTCCCCAATAGATGGACATCCCCTCAATTTCTAAATCTTTGCCATCACTAAAAAAACCAAAACCTGGTATAAATATTTTTGTACATATATGTCTCTTTCCTTTTTGTTTTTTATCTCTTTGGGATACTGACCTGTTAATGGTATTGCTTGGTCAAAGAGTATACATGGTTTTATAGCCCTTTAGGCATAGTTTCGAATTGCTCCACTGAATGGTTGAATCAGTATACAACTTCACCAACAGTTCATTAGTATCTCATCTTTTCCCACATCCCCTCTTGCATTTGTCCCTTTCCTTTTCTGTCATATTATCCAATCTGATACATCTAGGGTGGTAGCTCAGAGTTGTTTTAATTTGCATTTTTCTAATCAACAGTGATTTAGAGCAAATATGACTATAGATAGCTTTGATTTCTTCATGTGAAAACTGCCTGCTTATATCCTTTGACCATTTATCAATTGGGGAATGGCTTTTATTTCTATAAATTTGACTCAGTTCTCTATATATTTGAGAAATGAGGTTTTTATCAGAGAAATTTACTGTAAAATTTTTTCACAGTTGTGATTGCTATGTATTTACTTCCATTCTGTATCCCACCTATTTATCCTCCTCTCTCTCTCCTTTCACCCTGTCTATTCTCAAAAGTGTCTTACTTCTGACTTTTGCCTCCCTCAATCATCTCTCCCTCCTATCAGCCCCTTCCCCCACCCCCACCCCACCAGCTTTTCCTCCTACTTTCCTGTATGGTAAAATAGATTTCAATACCCAACTGGGTATGTATGTTATTCCCCCTCTTTGAGCCAGTTCTGATGAGAGTAAAGTTCATACACTCCCTCACCCCTCCCCTGTCTCTCCTGTTTTCCTCTCCACTGTAAAAGCTCCTTTGTGCCTTTTTTATGTGAGCTAATTTATCCCATTCCTCTTCTCCTGTTCCCCTTTTCCCAGTGCATTCCTCTTTCTTACTGCTTAATTTTATTTTTTTAGATAATCATCCCCTCATAGTCAATTCACACCCATGTACTCTGTCATTATATACTCCTTCTAATTGCTCTCATAATGAGAAAATTTTTAGGATTTACAAGTGTCATTTTCCTAAATAAGAATGTTAACAGTTTAACCTTATTGAATCCCTTATAATTCCTCTTTCCTGTTTACTTTTTTGTGTTTCTCTTGAGTCTTGTATTTGAAAGTCAAATTTTCTATTCAGCTCTGGTCTTTTCATCAGAAACCATTGAAATACCTCTATTTCATTGAATTTTTTTCCTGAAGGGTTATACTCACTTTTGTTGGGAATGTGATTCTTGCTTGTAATCCTAGCTCATTTGCCTTCTAGAATATTATATTTCAAGACCTCCAATCCTTTAATGTAGAAATTGCTAAATCTTATGTTATCCTGACTAGGGCTACATGATATTTGAATTGTTTCTTTTTGGTTGCTTGACCTGGTTGCTCTGGAATTTGACTGTAATATCCCAGGGAGTTTTCATTTTGGGATCTCTTTCAGGAGGTGATAGTGGATTCTTTGAATTTCTATTTTACTTCCTGGTTGCAGAATATCAGGGAAGTTTTCCTTGATAATTTCTTGAAAGATGATATCTAAGACATTTTTATTTTTTTAATCACAGTTTTCAGGTTCTCTTTTATCATTTGGCCAATCCTGTTTTTTAAGATATTTTCTTCAGTATTTTTTGTTCCTCCTTTACCAACCTGTTGACTCTTTTTTCACAATTTTCTTGCATCACTCTCATTTCCTTTCCCAATTTTTCCTCTACCTCTCTTGCTTTTTAAAATCCTTTTTGAGCTCTTCCATGACTTGAGACCAATTCGTATGTCTCTTTGAGTCTTTGGATGTAGCAGTTTTGACTTTGTTGTCTTCTTCTGAGTTTGTGTTTTGATCTTCCCTGTCACCATAACTTTCTATTGTCAGGATCTTTTCCTGTGGTTTGTTCATTTTTGCCAACTCATTTCTTGATTTTTAACTCTATGCTTAAGGGGGGGGGGGGGAAGACACTGCTTCTGGAGTAGAGGGGACACTGTCCCAAGGTTCATGTTTTTTGTACAGCTGTTTTCAAAAATAATTCTGGGGAATTATCTATAAGGACAATCTTTTAAGTTTTTGGTTCTTCCAAGGAGGTATGATCTAGGGAAAGGTGTGCTTGCTACTCTCCTGGTCTATGCTCTGGTCTGTGAGCGAATACAAGTATTCTTTTCTTCTCTGAAACTGTGACCAGGGTCTCAACTCCTTTGCAGCTGTGTGTTCTGGTGTCCTAGTGCTCCTCCTTGCCCTAAGACTGAGAACCAGGACTTTGACCCAGATCCAAGTATGGGAAATGCAACAGAATCCTGTCCCTGGTGCCAGCAAAGGCATGTCTGTAATCTCCTGACTGTTTTCTGAACCCCCTTACCGTCTATGGGCTGAAAAGTCTGAAAACCACCACTGCCACCATTGATTCAGCAAGCCTCTGAGACCTACTGCTGGCTTACTGGGGCATTGTCGACACTGGACTATGCTCCCCTTGTACCCTTGTGCAATAGAACTTCCTGCCAATATTCTAAGTTGTCTTAGGGTAGAAAATTGTTTCACTCTGACCTTTTTTGAGTATCACCACTCCAGAATTTGTGTTGAGACATTATTTAAAGTTGTTTAAAGAGTTTGGGGGAGAGTTCAGGTGAGTTACTGCCTCTTCTCTGCCATCTTGGCTCCACCTTCCTCCTTCCCCCAACTCTTGCCAACTTCCTTCAATGGAAGTCTTTAAGCTGAGGTAGGATTATCATTTATTGGGGAGGTAGTGACTTCTCAATCACCAGAAGGCTTTAAGTAGAGCCTGCAGACCAGTTGTTGGGGACTATAGTGCCTTACATCTAGAGCTAGAAAGACCCTCAGAGGCTTGCTGTCCAATCCCTTCATTTTATAGACAAGGAAACTAAGTCCCTATGAAAGTCAGATTGCATGACTTGCCCAAGGCCAACCATTTGGATTCCTCTTTAGGGGTGGTTTGGATGTAGATGGCAGTTGAAGTCCTTTACAGATCCAAAATTCTATAAGTTTCTAGTATTGCTGTTTGACCATTTTCTTCCCTTCAGACTATGATCTTAGATGATAGTTATTTTTCCCATCAAAAAAGCGTTTCTAAGGTCCATTTTTCTTGTAGTAGCATGTAGGGTTAGGGGTAAGTACTAGACCAGTGTTTTCAATAGTACAGAGAAATTATGGGTGATTAAATTCCATCTCCCAATGCAGCTCAGTATCTAATAATAACAGGGCAGCAAGGTAGGGCAATAGTGGATAGAATGCCAGGCCTGGAGTCAGGAAGACTCCTTTACCTGAGTTCAAATCCAGCCCTGGGCGCTTAATAGCTGTGTGACCCTAGGCAAGTCACTTTGCCCTTTTTGCCTCAGTTTCCTCATCTGTAAAATGAGCAGCAGAAGAAAATGGTAAACCACTCTAGCGTCTTTGCCAAGAAAATTCTAAAAGGGGTCACAAAGACTGAACAACTCACTGAACAACAATTATAATATCTAGCATTTACATAGCACTACTCTGGGTCAGGCATGACACTAAGTGCATCACAAATCCTATCTCATTTGCTCCTCACAGAGGGAGGCACTATTTTTATAGTTGAGGAAACTGAGCTTGATTGACTTTTGCAAAGTCACATGGCTACGAAGTGTCTAAGGCAAGATTTGAACAAGAGAATAATTTATACAATAACAACATGATTAAGAGAAACAACTTTGGAAGACTTATCTGATCAATGCAGTGACCAAATATGATTCCAGAGGACCCATGGTGAACCAGGCTATCCACTTCCTAACAGAAAATTGATGGACTCAGGGTATTCTCCATTGTGTGTTTGATTTAATTTTTTTTAATTTTAGGTGGAAGAAGTCAGGAGGAAAATAAAAGTTCATTATGTGATAGTGTCTCTCATAAATCCATAAATCCATAAATGGTACTTTATGTAGTAAGTAAATGTGTAAAATAGGGCTCCCTGACCTTAAGATTTCTGTAATCTAAGGCACTTATGGGAGCTTAGAAATCAGATATTTTTAAATGGTGTCGAATTTGTGCTGCAAAAGGTTGAGACTTTGTCAGCATAGGAACCTCCCCCCCCCCCTTGAAGTCATCTGGCATTACATGAGTAAAGAAAAAACCATTTGGAAGTAGGGGTGATGTCTTCAGCCTTTGGCAAGTAGCATGTTTTGCTAGTTAGCCCACAACCAATCATAAAATCTGGGTCCTCTTCTCAACTCCACCCCTGACTCACTGGGCCAATTGTTTCACCGTGTTGTAGCTTTTTTGATTTGCTCATCTACAAAATGAAGGTAATGGGACACCCCTACCCACATGCTGAGGCTGGGTTGCTTAACAAATTGTCTAGAATGTGTGGGGAGATAAAAAGCTATAGAGAACTGTAAATCATAGTATAGATGTCAGCCATGAGATTAATATATGTATACTTCAAATGGTTCCTGAGAATTAAAACAAAATTAAAGTAGTATAACCTGAGTAATGGAGCTAAAAATAGGGTGAAGGTGGTTAAATATTCCATTAGTAAAAATCATCACATTGAACCTGGAGGTTTGAATAGTTCATCTCGAAATGTGGAAATTCAATCTGCCTGTTGCAAAATTATAAAGAACATGGTTGCCCTCTCCTCCCTCCCCCCCCCAAAAAAAGATATGAGAAGATACCTTTCTTCCACTTCCTTTGCAGAGACTTAGGTTCAGGGATGTAAATTATCACCTCAAATGTCATATTTTTTTTCAAATGTGTTGATTAGTTTAGCTGATTTTTCTTTTCTTTTCTTACTCTTGGAAAAATAATCTTTATTTTAAGCAATGGCTCTCTGGGAGAGGTAAGGGATCCAGGGATGCAGGGGAAAATCTAGGTGATATAAAAACAAAAGATGGCAATAAAATTTATTTAAAAAAAATAAAAAATATATTATTGAACTGCAAATGATATCCTCTTGGTAGAAAGCCTCAGCTTCTGGCTTCCTAATGAGGCAACCCTCCTTCTTCTGGGTCCCTCTTCTGAGGTTCCTTGGGATGTGTCTGTAGCTTCCTTCATAACTCAGCTCAGATATCCCATGAGACCTCCCCTGATTTCCTATTTTATAAGGACTTGGTAATTGTGATACCTCCCCCTACACCTGTGTATTTATTTCTTCATAAAGTTCTACTTAGTGAGACATGGAGGTGACCATGGTTTGAGAAGGCCATGCTGCCAGAGAGCACAAACTTGTTTTGATCTTACCTGATTCGTCTCCACCAAGCACTCTACAAGCCACCAACATTGGCCAGTGCACATTTCCTTCAATACAGCACTGACTGTCCCTCATGCCGGCAGTTCTCTCACCTCTGCCCCTAAGTCTCCCTGCCTTCCCTTAACGCTCAGCTCAAATCCCACCATCTGCTGGAGGGTTTCTCTGATTGCCCTAGGTGCTAATGCCTTCCCCTCTCAGATTACCTTCCATCTACTCTATATGTAGTTTCTTGATGAAGGTGAAAGAGGAGAATGTAAAAGCTGGCTTGAAGCTTAACAACAACAACAACAAAATCAACCCCAAAACCTAAGAGTTTGGCAGCTGGTCTCATCACTTTCTGGCAAAAAAATGGAGAAGAAATGTAAGCAGCGTCAGATTTTATATTCTTTGGCTCAAAGGTCATTGCAGACGGCAACTGCATCCATGAAATTAAAAGATGCTTTCTCCTTGGATGGAAAGCTATAACAAGTCTAGACAGCATACTAAAAAGCAGAGATGTCACCCTGCCAGCAAAGGTCGATATAGCTGTGGTTTTCCCCAGTAGTAATGTACCGCTGTGATATTTGGCCTATAAAGAAAGCTGAGTTCCTCAATATCAAAACTTTTGAGTTGTGGTGCTGGAAAAGACTTTTGAGAGTACCTTGGACAGCAAGAAGATCAAATCAGTCAATCCTTAATGAAATTAATTCTGACCACTGACTGAAAGGTTGAATACTGAAGCTGAATCTTCAATATTTTGACTGCAGAATGAGAAGATGGGACTCATTGGAAAAGACCCTGATGTTGGGAAAGATTAAAGGCAAAAGGAAGAGGTAATGTAAGAGCATGAGATGGATAGGGTCATGGAAGCAATGAACATGAGCTTGGACAGACTTCAAGAGGTGGTGGAGGACAGAGAAGAGCCTGGCATGCTATGGTACATGGGGTCATAAAGAATCAGACATGACTGAAGAACAACACTTTATATGTATTTTGTATGCACCTAGTTACTTACACGTCTTCCCCATTAAATCTACATTCCTTGATTCTGCTCTTCCTTCTTTGTGCCTGACATATAATAAATCCTTAATAAATGTTTGTTGACTGACTGACTTTGTCAGGTCTTACCCTATTGGAAAGGCTTCAAGTATAGGTGCAGTAATGGGTTTGGAGAATCCTGAATTTAAGGTTAGAAGGACCCTGAGACATCATCCAGTTCAACTCTCTTATTTTGCAGGTAAGAAAAATGAGACCTAGAAAGGTGGTCACTTGCCCAAAGGTCTCACTCACAACAACAACAATAATAAAATCAGCAGCAGCAACAACCAGAATTTATATGGCGTCTTCAATTTTGCGCAGTGCTGCATAAATATTATCTTATTTGATAATACAATAATGACCAAAATTGGGGTTTGAGTCTAGGGCCTCTGATTCCACTTCTAGCCCTCATTTCACTTTACCAACCTGCCCGAGGACCAGTCTAACTAAGTCCATAAAGACTCATCCCCAGGTGAGCCACAAGAAAACAAATGTTTAAGTCATAATAATAACTGGCTAACATTAATATAGTGTTTCCTATGTGCGGGGCACTGTGTTATGTGCTTTACAGTTATGATTTCATTTAATCCTCTCTGGGAGGTAAGGTACTATTATTATCCCCACTTTACAGGTGAGGAAACTGAGGCAGACAGACATTAAGTGACTTGCCCAGGGTCACACAGTTAGTAATAACAGTGTCTAATAGCATTTACTATGATACTGTGCTAGGTGCTTTACAATCATTATCTCATTTGATCCTCACAACAATCCTGAGAGGTGTTATTATTCTCCCTTTTTTATATATGGGGAAACAGAGGCAAAGAGAGGTTAGGTGACTTGTCCAGGGCCATAAAGTCAGTAAGTTCTGAGGCTCGATTTGAACTTGGGTCTTCCTGACTCTAGGCTCAGTGCTCTATCCACTGCACCACTTGGCTGCCTCAGAATGTATATATTTGGAAAGAGTGCTAGACTTAGAAGCAAGACCCAGATACTTGCTAGCTGTGATCCTGGACAAGTCACTTAACTTCTGTCTGCATCAGTTTCCTCATCTGTAAGAGAGGGATAATAATAGCACTGACTACACATGGTTGTCATAAGGAACACAGGAGGCAGTGTATAAGAATCACTTTGCAAACTTCAGAGCACTTAATGTGAGCTGTTATTACCGAAGATTCCAAGGGACTGTGATCCGCACTGGTTGATCTGACAGAGATTCTTGAAGTTGAAGTAGAAGTCTATATTTTACTTTTATGACATTTGGTTTAGTCAACCATTCTCATGGAATTGAACAGTTCATTTATTTTTAAAATAAAAAGTTTTAAAAATCACCCCATTGAACAATTCCGATCTTTTTTTTTTCTTCATGGAGGGGATGAATTTGGATGGGGAGGAGTCATCTCTTTGTCCCGAAATCCTCCAATCTGGATTCCATGCCTCCCACTCCCTGGCTTGTAGTGATCATAAATGGAATTATTTTTCTGCCTCTTTCTGCATCCTGGAGAAATCCCCCCTTCAGGTTAATAAGCAGTCAGCACAGTCTAGTAAATTTAAATGCAAAAAGTGCCTTTCCTCCACATTTTCTTAAGGTGATGGGTAGGGTGGTAGGCAAAGGTGAAACTTAGTACCAGCTGGTTGGCAGATTCATGGAGCCATTTCAAAGGTGGTATGTATTTTCAAGGCTCAGAGGAACTTGATCTCATTTCTCTTTGGCAGTATAATATTATAGCACGTTGATATTCAACCATGTGTTTCAATGACCTTGGATAAATTATTCAAACTAATTTTTTTATAAGAAGTACCCTTCAGATTAAAATGCTCTGACAGAATAGTGCCTATACATTTGGGGAGGAATGTGACATTTTCCTATCATCACTTTTTTTATAGTCTTTGTTGATTAAAGAAATCATGATAGTATATGATATACAAGGACCTTTGAGTCAGATTTTTTTAATTATTAAATTTCTTAATTACTAAAGTTCAATGGACACATTTTGGCATGGATAGTTTTCTATAAGATAGTTTTGCTCATGCAACCTGTTAAATTCGCTAGGGGCTGTTATGATGTCCTACTGTGACATAATTTCCAAGGATCACAAAATATCAGAATAAGACTGAACTGCCAAGATTTGCTAATCTAAACTGCACTTACTCAGGGATCCTTTGTACAACAGCCCAAGCAAGTAGGACTTTTCTTTATATTGAACATATCCAGTTCACTCTGACCCATTGAATTAGAAGAGACCTCAACAAACTTCTAATCCAATTTGTACCAAATAAAAATTGTTATTGTTGTAGTTTGTCCTTTGTTTTTGAAGAGGACAAATGATATCATGGGGTGATGCCTTGACTTGTGTGTGAATTGGATTTAAGTGAGGCAGAGTTGTCCAAAGTCACCAGCTTCACCCTCTCTTCCAGAGTTATTGAAGTCTAGTGGCAAGACAAAAGTCAAGACAACTGGGAATGACTTGGGATGCAGTGGATGACCTTGTGACTTCCATGTCTGACCAAGGTCTAAGCACTCCACAGCACCTACTTCAGCTGCCTTCATGGCTGTTGGAACTAATTTTTCTCATCCACCCATTCCACCAAGGGAATTTTTCACATCGTTGGGGTGGACACCTTTCTAACTCATCTCAAACCCATCAGACACCCTCAAACTGGTTTAACCCATCTATTGAGATGGTTTTACTGGGGTATAGATGCTGTACATAGTACAACCACAAGTGACAGTTGGATGAATCAGGTAGACACCAAAAGTAGATGAGCAGCCCTAACACCAGAAGTGTTAGTCCTGTTTGAACACCCCATATACCCCCTGAATAAAAATACAATATACTTGAAAGGTGGTCGTTCCAGCTGTACTTGACGGTCTCTTGTGGTGAGGCACATGCTGTTTCTTTCATTCTTTTTTGCCATACCATTAGACTTTTAGACAGTTCTAAGGATTAGTCTTTCCTTAGATTGAGCTTGGAAAGAGTCCTGGTTCTTGAGTGAGAAGATTTGGGATCAAATCCTATGCCTGATATTTCACTTAGACCAGACCTCAGTTTCTTCAGGTATAAAGTGAAAGAGTTCTATAAGATGAATTCTGAGGTTGTTTCCAACTCTAAAACTGTGATCCTATGTACACAGACACAATCTGCTTTCTCTTGTAATTTCTACCCACTGTTCCTAGTTTTTCTTTTAGAGTCAAGTGAAGTGTAATCCTTCTTTCACAGGTCAGCATTTCAAATACAGCTATTAAACAGGGTTTTACAAAGACAGTTAACTAACATTTATTAAGTATTTACTATATGCCAGACATGGTATTAGGTACTAGGGGTATAAAGAAAGGCAAAAGACAATCCTTTATCTGAAGGCAGTCACAGTCTGACAGTAGAGACAACATACAAACAGTTGTGTACAAACAAGATATTTTTAGGATAAGTTGGTGGGGATCTCAGAGGGTGGCACCAAGATTGAGGACTAGCAAAAGCTTCTTGCAGACTTTAGTTGAGACCTTAAGGGAGCTAGGGGAGCGAGGAAGCAGAGATAAAGAGGGACAGAGTCCAACCATGGAGGACAGTCAGTGAAAATGTTGTCAGGAGATGGACTGTCATGTAGAAGAAATGGTAAGGGGGTCAATGGCACTCAATGGCAGAGTACATTAAGAGGAGTAATAAGTAAGGAGATTGGAAATGTAAGAAAGGGACCAGGCTGTAAAGCATATTAAAAGACAAGCACAGGATTTTTTATTTGATCCTGAAGGTAACAGACAAGCCACTGGAATTTACTAAATAGGGGGAATGATATGGTCAGACTGGCACAATAGAAAGACCAATTTGACAACTAAGTGGAGGATGGCTTGGCAGAGAAGCTATTATCTACCTTCTCACTCATTTTTTCTTTAGGTTAAACACATCCATTTTACACAGAATCACTGAATTGAAAGGGATTTCAGTGGTCATCTAATCCAATCTGTAACTTCATGAAAATCCTCTGTACCATACACCTGAAAAGTGTCCAGCCTTTGCCTGAAGACCTTGAGGGAGAGGAAATCCATGATGTCTCAAGGCAAGGAATCCTACTTTTGAACAGCTCTCATTAGTAAGATTGCCCTCCCCTTCTCACATCAAGTCTATATCTGCCTCTCTGCAACATCAATATGCTGCACTGCTCTTATTCTGTCCTCTAAGACAAAGACGAACTAATCTTAACTTTTCTTGTGCATGACTACCCTTCAAATACCTGAAGACAAAGAAGGAAATGACGAACTACTCCAGTGTCTTTGCCAAGAAAACCCCAAATGGGGACATGTGGAGTCAGATATGACTGAAGCGATAGATCAGCAAGAATGATGACAACAAGCTTATCATATTTCCACTAAGTCAGGGGTTCTTAATCTTTTCGGGTCATAGACCCTTTGCACAGGCTGAATCCTATGAACCTCTTCTCAGAATTAGGTTTTAAAATTTATCAAACAAAATACAAGAAATTACAAAGGAAATCAATTACATTGAGATAGATTGATCAAAATATATAGTTTTAAAGTTCACAGACCCCAAGTCAAGAACCCCTGAACAAAGTCTTGTCTTCCAAGATGAAGATTCCCCATTTCCCTTGACCAGTCTTCATAGGATATGATCTTGAGGACCTTCACAGTTCTAGGTTCTCTTGTCTGGCTGCTCTCCAACTTATCATTGTAAAATCCAGTGTCTAGAATTGATCATGGTACTCTAGGTAAGTAGAAAGTAGCAGTACCATTAACAGTCCCCTAGTCCTGGACACAACATTTCTAATGCAGTCTGAGATCTTTTACTATCATGTCACACTGTACACTGTTGGCTCATGTCATGTTTTCAGTCCACTGAAATCCAATTTTTTTTTTGGACAAACTTCTATCTAACTATGTCTGGCCCATCTGTAGTTCTAAAGGTGAGTTCTTTAAACAAAGTGTAAGACTAAATTTATCCTTGGTGAATTTCATCTTGTTGGAGTTGACCTAGTAGCACAGCCTTTCAAGGTTCTTTTGGATCCTGATTTTTCCATCAGCTATGTTAGCTATCCTTTCTGTCTATCTGTCACCAATAAATTTAACAAGCATCCCTCCTATATCTTATTCAAATTACTCATAAAAATTTTAACCAGCATAAGGCCAAGTAGTGATACCTGGGGCTCTAAGCCAAAGACTTTCTTCCAAATTGGTATCAAACCATTAATGACTTCTCTTTCAGCCTGACCATTCATCAGCTCTGGAATCTCCCAGTTGGACTAACATTTAGTCCACATATTTTCATCTTTTTTGTAATAATAATATGAGTTCATCTTAAAATGCTTTTGTAAAACCCTGACAAATGAGAGTGAGAACGTTTCCAATCTAGTAATCTTATTCAGAAAGAAAATATGATTAAACTGATATGCTTTTGACAAAGCCACACTGGATTTTTGTGATCATCACTTCTTTTTCTGGATACTTATTTACCATCTCTTTAACGGTACATACCAGAATGTGCCTAGAAATTGAAGCTCACTTAGCCTATAGTGGTAGACTCTCTTAAAAAATCAGGACAACGTTTCTCTTTCTCTAATCCAGCCCTAACTATTCTATTTTCTACAATCTTTCAAGCTTTCTGCTGGTGACTAAGTAATCTTGTGTCCTAGTTCTTTGAGGACCCCAAAATGCCGTTTACCTGCTATGAATCTCCTTTGCATCCATTCAGATATTCAAATGGATTTTTGATCTTAACAGTCATCATGATGCAATCACAACCCCTATATACTTGCCTGTCCTGTGACACTCACCTCCATGCCCTCCCATATGAATACCACAAAGAGTCCAGCCATCATGCTGCAGTGGTTCTCAACCTGTGGGTCACGACCCCTTTGGGGGTCGAATGACCCTTTCACAGGGGTCGCCTAAGACCATCGGAAAACACATATTTCTAATGGTCTTAGGAACCGAGACGCTGCTCCTCTATCCATCTCCAGGAGAGTCCACCCACATGCAGATATGCCCACATACAAGTAATAAAGGCTGGTAGCATCAGGAAGGTTGAGAACCACTGTGCTAGAGGTTGTCTTTGTTTTCTCCTGACATTGCAAGGATACTGACAATCTGGCTCCCTTACCTTTAGCAAGTGATCAACTCATTTTCTCTTCCTAAGATAAATTTCCTAATGATATCTTTCACCTTCTTTGTTCCTTGACGTTCCTTGCTGGTTATATGTTGCTACTTGTTCATATCACAAATGCACCTTTCCATTCTTTTTTCTGGTATATATTTTCAATTCTGGGACAGTTGACAGTCAATAAATGCTTGTACTGCAATGCATCATTCTGTTTTATATTTATGTTGTGTTACAATGTGTTGTATACAATGGAAATGAAAGATGCATGGTGGGTGTAAGCAGACCATATTGCTTTATAAATAATGCTACCATAAGCACATATGGATGTAGGTCAGGTGTGCACACCATGGTACCCTCAGCCCGTATTCTGTACACTCCTTTGGATACTACAGATGGACACCATGCAGCACCCAGAATTGAATGAGATAAACAAAATAGGCTGGTTTTCATTTTTAAAATTTTGTAGCACTTTTAATGATTCTAAGATGTTTCCTAAGACATGAAAACCTATCATTTTAATATCAGTATTCCCCAGTTAATGCTATACAGCTGAGAATTGTGGAAGAGGTTGATCTCAGAAGGAGCAACACGGAAGTTGAGACACAGGGCAATGGAAAGATGCATGGTGGGCGTAAGCACATCACACCATATTATCAAGAAAGACTCTCAAGCTAGGAGCTATGGAATCCACATGATCACAGACAAGTATTTTCAGCAAAGAAGGTGGGCTGGTTACATAAAGAAGCATGCAATAGCAGATGGATAACTAAGTCGATGCACTGATAGCCACAGAATATTGAAAAACTTAGATAAAGGGCTCCAGTGAATTGGAGACATGAAAATTTGTGGAGGAACACGGATGAAAATAAACATGTCCAATTCATTGCCAAATCTTACTGTCTCTCCCTTTGCAATATTTCATTTATATTATATGTATTTATCTACATATATACACACATATACATATATAAAACATTCATATATATGAAACATCTGGGAAATCTATGAGATTTATATAGATGAAACATGTGAGGAATATGTGTATATACTCATATACATCTATCTATACACATATACATATGGGGAGAGAGAAAGAGACAGAGACAGAGAGAGAGAGAAGAGAGAAGACAGACAGAGACAAAGAGACAGAGAGAGAAGAGAGAGACAGAGAGACAGAGAGAGAGAGAGACAGAGAGACAGAGAGAGAAGAGAGAAGAGACAGAGACAGAAGAGACAGACAGATGGAGAGAGAGAGACAGACAGACAGAGACAGACAGACAGAGAGAGAGAGAAGAGAGAAGAGACAGAGACAGAGAGAGAAGAGAGAGACAGACAGAGAGAGAGAGAGAGAGAAGAGACAGAGAGAGAGAGAGAGAGACAGAGAGAGAGAGAGAGAGAGGAGAGAGAGAGAGAGAGAGAGAGAGAGAGAGAGAGAGAGAGAGAGAGAGAGAAGAGACAGGCAGACAGACAGACAGAGAGACAGAGACAAAAAAACAGAGACAGAGACAGAGAGAGAGAGACAGAGAGAGAAGAGACGAGAGTGAGAGAGAGACAGAGAGAGAGAGAGAGAGACAGAGAGAATTCTTCCTAAGGAGGATCCTTTTGAGTGGGTGCATCTCTCACAAACTGTCAGAAGGAAGTTAGATATCATAGCAGTTTATGTCACAGGACAGAGGATCTCAGGTCTTGAATAGGAAAGAGCAGTTTCACAAAGATTAATCAGAGAATCACAGATCTATGATCTGAGAGACAGTGTGGTCGAATGGTTACAATACTGAACTTGGAGACTTAACCTGTCTAAGGCTGATTTTCTTCAACTAGAAATAGGGAATAGTTGGACAAATTATGGCAAACAAATGCTATGAAATACTATTGTGCCACAAGAGATGATGAAAAAGAGACAGTTTCAGAGAAACCTGGGAAGCCGAATCAACTGCTGCAGGGAATTGAGCTGAACTAGGAGAAGAATGGATGCAATAACAATAATATTCTAAAGACAAATTACTATATGAAAGGCTTAAGAACTCTGATCAACACAAGGACCAACCAGGATTCAGGAAGACCTTGCAATGAATAGCTGAGACCTGTCTTCTGATAAGAGACATGATAGACTCACAGTGCAGAGAGAATCACACATTTTTGGAAATGGCCTATGTGGGAATTCGTTTTCCTAGACTATGAGTATATGTTACTGTATTACATGAGTTCTCTGTCTCTCTCTCCCTGTCTCCCCCAATTCCCTCTCCCTCCCTCCCTTCCTTCCTCTTAGTTTTTCTTTCTTTCTTTCTTTCTTTCTTTCTTTCTTTCTTTCTTTCTTTCTTTCTTTCTTTCTTCTTCTTCTTCTTCTTCTTCTTCTTCTTCTTCTTCTTCTTCTTCTTCTTCTTCTTCTTCTTCTTCTTCTCTTCTTCCTCTTCCTTGTTCTTGTTGTTCTTATTCTTCTTCTCCTCTTCCTTCTCCTTCTCCTCCTCCTACTCCTCTTCCTCCTCTTCCTCCTTTTCCTCCTCTTCCTCCTCCTTCTTCTTCTCTTTCTCCTTCTCCTCTTCCTCCTTCTTGTTTTTGTTCTTCTTCTTCTCCTCCTTCTCCTCCTCCTCCTCCTTCTTCTTTCTCCTTCTTGTTCTCCTTCTTGTTCTTCTTCTCTTCCTTCTCCTCCTCCTTTCTCTCCTTCTCTCTCTGTCTCTCTCCCTCCCTCCCTCTTTGTCTCTGTCTTTGTTTCTTCTCTCTCTGTCTCTGCCTCTCTCTGTGTGTCTCTGTCTCTTTCTCTATGTGTCTCTCTCCTCACCATCTATCTGTATCTCTCTTTTCCAGTGAGTGGGGGGAGGGTGAGGAAGAGGGAGACAAAATAAATGTTGAAAAAGGTTGGGATTAGACTGGATGTGCTCTAATATCTCTTCTAATTGTAAATCTATAATCTAGAGGTTAAAAAAAAAGACCTCAGAAGCTTCCTTCTTTAAGTCATCTAATTCAGGTCTCTTGATTTTGCACAGGGAAAACCCAGAAAAACAGAGGTTAAGTAACTTGCCCAAGATAGCACAGCTACTAAGAGTCAGAGGTGGGACTTGAACTCCAGCCCTCTGACTCCAGAGCAATGCTTTTCCAATTGTCCTGTGCTTCCTCTGTATAAGCGGACACAGGCACAACCTTTTAGGCATTGTTTCATGTTAAGAGTGTCATAATGTATCATCCTAAGAGTGTCAAAAGCAAGATGGCTCAGAGCCCTGCATCACTTGGTGGAGAAAACACAAATAGCCACGAAAGCAAAGTAGGCATTGACTTTGACTGCTGCTACATCATCAGTTGGCAAAGGTACCATGGCAGAGCCAAGCCAAGGCATTTATGTATCCTAAGTCAAAGTTTGAAATTATACCATTCTTCTCCTCCCCATCCCCTACTCTCAAGGAATGAACACAACTTTTATGTTCTAAAATGCTGGTTTATTTCAGTTTAAAAGTTAAGTAATAACTGAATTTGCATTTATACAACATTTTATGATATTCAAATTACCTTCCTCCAACAACTCCGTGAAGTAGGTCACACAAAGATTAACTTTCCCATTTTAGAGATGAGGATACTGAGGTTTTTTTTATAAAGATGAAGTCACTTGCTAATAGTCACATAGCTTGTAAGAGCTGGGATAGAGAAAGGGACATGACTTATGATTTCATTGGCATAGGGAGCTCCCAAATGAGGAAACTTTTTTCTACCAAGACAGGTTGATACCATATCTACAATTTATTATTTTGGAGAGTTGGCTAGAACACCAAGAATGTTAAGTGATTTGCCCAGAGTTCCATGGTCAGCATGTGTAAGATGTTCCTATGCTGGCCCTCTATCCCCTACAGCCCTAAAGAGTTGAGAACAGTACTGAAACCCAGTCATTTTTGCCAAGTCCAGTCCTCTCTTGCATTATATCATGCCCTCTCTGTCTCACCCCCTCCCAAAAGTGCAACAAAATCACAGCCACCTCTATCAAGGCACCCTTTCAACAATAACAGGGATTTCAAGACACTGTCTTCTTGCTTTCATACCTGCAAAGCTATTGATCACATCATCCAAATGAGCATACTTTGCAGTATTGCATTCAATGATTATATGTGCTAGGTCATCACCACACTCTGCTGAGCTAGGCAGCTCTTTTTACTTTCCACTCCAAAAAAAAAAAAATACCTGGCAACACAGCATAATTTCTAAGAGGGTTTGCATCAAGTTGGTGGCACTGGACTGAGGAAGAAAGCTCTTGATAAAACTCATTTTCTGTCTTTATTGTGTGCTCCCCTAAATGCATGTTACATCTACTAAAGCAGTGGTTCTCAACCTTCCTAATGCCACGACTCTTTAATACTCGTATGTGGGCGTATCTGCATGTGGTCAGATCCGCCTGGAGACAGATAGAGGAGCGATGTCTTGATTCCTAACACCACTGGAAATACGTGTTTTTCAATGGTCTTAGGCAACTCCTATGAAAAGATCGTTTGACCCCCAAAGGGGTTGCAACCCATAGGTTGAGAATTGCTGTGCTAAAAGCTTTGAGCCTTCACTGTAACCCTTGTGACTTGACATCAAACAAATAGCTATGAATTATGGAAAATGGGATTTTCTGGCATTAAAAAATGTGACTATAAAAGAATTTGAAAATGAAACATTAAAATACCAAAATTCAACTCACCTCTCATACATCCCCCACATACACTTTGACCTGGGATATGGGGAATTCCAAAAATAAGAATCCGTGAACAACTGTGGCTACCAAGAACCTTGAATAACCTTCTCTCTGTCAACAAGAAGAGTATATTTCCCACTCAAGTGGTAAATGTGGTTCCCAGCAGATCCAGGTTTTTAAAATCTGTTCTAATTCTTGGAGTCACTGCTTTGCTCCTTCAAGCCCCTCTGGCAGGGTAAGGTGTGGGGTTGGGTTCCAATTTCCAGGCAGAAGTTCTATCACTGTTTATAAGTGATACTGATACAAAGAGAATTCCCTCTCGAGTTAGAGAACTGGGTTCCAACAACATTTTTGTTAAAATTCCCACCTATGTGGACAAGCAAATACTCGGCTTTTAGTTCCTGATTTCTTTGTTAATTGAAAAAAAAAACCTGAAATTTTAATTGAAAAAAATATTTAATTTTAATTGAAAATTAATCAATTGAAATTTGTAGAATTGCAATTACAAAATTAATTAATTGAAAAAAGAGATGCCCTCTAATGTCCCTGCTAATTCTAAATCTATGATGTAAAGGTAGAAAGGACCTCAGAAGTCATCTAGTTCAATCTCCTGCTTTTACACAAGAAAAACCAGAAAAACAAAGGTTAGGTAATTTGCCCAAAATCACATAGCTAGGAAGAGTCAGGAAAATGAGATGCTTTGGCAAGATGACCTCCGTGGTCTCTTCCAGGTCTAGAGTCATGATCTTATGATGCTAACTTAGAAAATTATGCTACAAAAGTGGACAGCAAGGTCCCAATTAGCTTAAATAATGAATCCCTCCACCATTGATGCTCCCATGTATTCACTTTTGTACTTATCAAAGTTATAATTATGTAAAATATAGTCATTTATTCCAACCCAATGGAAATATGCAGTGCAGATTCAAATAATGTGAGCACTTCATAGCATATGTTATTTGTAGTAATCGAGATATAGGTGTACCACTTCTGGGGGCAGCCCAAAAGATTTAATGGAAGGGTCAGGAGATTTGGCATAAAATATTGACTCTTCCACTTACTATGGAAACATTCCCTCCGTGACCATTCTGCTACTTTTTTTTTTTGAAGTTATCAATTGAACAGCACTACATATTTCTACAGGTACTTACTAGGAAGTTGGTTTAGTGTGATTTTTTTCTTGGAATATATGTTTACAGTTTTATTTTACATGTTAGGTTTCATCTGGCAAATTGTGACAATAGAAGTGATAATTTGGTGGATTTACTAACATTTGCTAAAATCAAATTGTGTCTTTATTTCCAAGTCAAAGTTTTTTGAAAGGAACTCAAGTTATATGCATGAGTAAGTCATTTAATATATATTTAAACCATTGTTTCTTCATCTATAAAATAAGGGTGGTAATATTTCAAGAAAAAGAGAGAGAGCTGACTGTGGAGTCATGGAGACATATATTCAAATCTTGCCTTGAATGCATTCTGCTTAGGTCACCTTGGGTTGGTTAAGTAATTAATAAATAATAAAGTATCTTCTCTAAATCTATCAGACATAGGTGTTGTTAAGCTTCCCTTCTAAGGACTCAAAAGAATCATCAAGTTAAGGGAAGAATGTCTTCCCTGGCCACTGGAACTGTTGGAGTGATCCCTTGAATTGGTTTCCTTCGGTCTCAGGCTCATGGGCCATCATTTACACCCACCTTTCCTACCCTCTGTGGCTGTTAGTCCTCCTTTGCCCCACCCCATTATCTTTATTTAACTTTTATTTTTATTTAATTGTTTCAGTTATTATTCATTTATCTAATTGTTTAATTTTCTGTTTTTATATCACCAACCACTGTGATTTCAATTTCTTTGTAGCCCATAAAACGACTTCCAATTTAAGAACTGCTGAATTCAGATAAGATGACATTCTTTCAGCTATCAGCTGAACATCCAGATGTTCATCCACCTCTCAGCCAAACATCCTATGAAGGCTAAACTCTGTTCTCAGACTGTCCTGGAATATTTTCAAACATTCTTCAAATGTCCTGCTTTTTGGCCCTTTCTTTGTACTCCTTCAGACATTTTTGCAACTCAAGTTCAAGATTGTCCAATCAATTAATCAACAAACACTTTTAAGTACCTACTGTTTACCAGGAACTCAGCTAGTCTGGTTGGGGAAACAAGTCCTTTCCCTCAAGGACCTTACATTTTAATGGAAGAGACATGAACACATATAGGTAATATACAAAGAAGGGTGGCTAGGTGGCACCATAGTGCATAGAGTGCCACACTTGGAGTCAGGAAGACCCATCTTCCTGAATTCAAATCTGGTCTCATATACTTACTAGCTGTGTGACTTAACCTTGTTTGCCTCAGTTTCCTCATCTGTAAAATGAGCTGGAGAAGAAAGTGACAAACATCTCCAGTATCTTTATGAAGAAATGACAGATACAACTGAAACTACTGAACAAATGCAAAGAAAACAGAAGCTAATCTTGGATGGGAAGGCACTCTGATTAAAGAAAAAAAAATGACATTGAAATATACAGAAAATTAATACAAGATTATTTCCATGGTAGAGGAGGGGGCATCTTCTGATCTCTTCCATCAGACAGTACACCTGGGATTGACCTTTGGGGACCACACCTCATATTTCTCTAGCCCCATTAGGCTTTTTCACAATCCTTTACTCAAACAACCCTGCGGGGTAGGTAGAGTGAGTACTGCCATCCTCATACAGCATATGAGGAAATGGAGACTCATCGAAAATTAATACCACAACAAACTGCCTAAAAATGGAAGATCGTTTAAATAAGAGCTATTTAGATTTCTTGCTTTAATAAGAAAATAGCTGGGGATAATAAGAGGAAGAACAGTTGGTCCTAGGCATGAAAATTGAGTGAATGTTAGGAGGTGTTTCTTGGGCATTGGGGAGAAGTGATCTTGAAATCCCAGAAAGAGGCATACAGAAGACATCTCCAGTGGTCAGATTTCCACTTCTGCAAGGATTCCTATTTTGCAGTTGCTCTTGTGGATTTAACTGGGAGTGTCGTTAAAAGTGCCCAGCTACTTTGCCCATGAAAACTTATGTGCACAACCCTAAAAGATCACCCTTCCCATCCTTGAAACAATAAGCTATAAATAAAAAAGAACAATGACAGGAGCATGTTGGTTTCCTCCTGACATATCCTGACTGAGGCACAGGATTAGTCAGAATCCTAAGAATGCCGAGCCTGTGCTAGGAGGTGAACGACAAACTCCAGAAATGGATTTCTAAGCAATGCCCTCAGCAAGGGGATTTTTCAGTTACTTACAAAAAGAAGTCATCTGGGCCTTCAGCATGTAGAGTGATTTCCTAGACTTAAAATAAGTTAAGTCTGGATGCCTAGTGACTGCATATGCCATTTTTTTCTTCTTTCCCACTTCATTTTTTTCCCCCAAATAGTAGGGTGCAATAAGGATACAGTTTCTACTTATTAAGAGAGAATCTCAGCATGTCTCCTTTGTTTCGGGAGGGGACTGGGAGAATATGATGGGAGATACAACATCACATTCATAGATACTCAGTAATTCATTCCAAAGCTATCATAAATGGCAGGCCCTCAAAAATTAGCATCCCATTTGAGGTCTACCATATAACTGGAAGACTGCTCCAGGGTTGGCTCCAAATTTATGTTCTCTCCTTTTTTCTAAAGTGTGTGCCATGATGCATCATTAGTGACGGTCTTTTATCTGAACCAGCTGACTCATCCTTAATTAGTGCATGATTTATTAGCCAGTAGAGTGCATTTGCTTGTTTTGCCTGGAAACCATAGGGGAAACCAGAAGATGGAGGCCCTGATCACTCTTTCAACCTAGATTGTAGAACCTGTAGCAGGTAATGAAATGAGCAGAGGTTATGAAGTTAGGAAAGCAGAGCTACAGCTAGGGATCTTTGTGTCTAAGCCATGTGATACAGAATGTGACTTTGGTTGGGGATGCATAGGTGGCAGTGGCCATCAGATTCTCAGGACCTTCTGCTGCTGGGAGAGAGAAACATGGTGGTTCTGGACTAGGGAGGATTTCACCTGAGGTTATATCCCTCATTAGGGGGTGAACAAGGAGAAGAATCACCACCAACTTGTGGCTTACTGTTGTAAATAATTACTCTGTTGAACCAGGTTTTAAGTTCAGTTGTTTTTATGGTGTTCCACGACTCCAAATGTTAATATTCTGTAAATTCCAGTGCCTAGAGGCAAAGCCCCAGTCATCCTAACCTAGTTATAACTCAACAGGAGACACATGTGCTTGGATCTCCACCTCAATGTTTATTATTTTTCAGTCTCTTAGTTTTCATCTAGAAGTCGAGAATTATTATCTTGGTCAATACCTTCTTCACAGAGTTTTTAAGGCTAACACTTTGCAAACCTTAACAGTCTATATAGGTATGAATTTCCAGTGTTGAATGACTTGGATAATGGAGCAATTGTAAAAATAAAATATATCCATGTTCCTTAGGCCTAAAAGAGGCATAGTGAATAAAGCTCTGGACTTAGATAGAAGGAAGAAGGAAGTGAAGGAAGAAAAGAAGGAAGAGAAGGAGGAAGGAAAGAAAGAATGTCTGCTATATTACCCTGAATCTCAACTCAAACCCTTCTTCAAATACTCCCTGTGTGACCCTGGGAAATTTTTCTAAGCCTTAGTGTCTTCATCTATAAAATGAGGGACAATAAGAACTCTCATCTCATTGGATTGTCATAAGAATAAAATGTGAAATACACACATATGTATATGTGTATATATATATATATATATGTTTATAGCAAATTTTAAAATAAAATTTAAAATATAAATACATAATTCTATGCTATAATATAAAGTGACAGAATATGATTATAATGTTATAAAATAAATTTATAGCAAATCTAATTTTATAAATAAATACAAAAGGAAATCATAGATAACATAAGGAGGCATTAACTCAGCCCTTTGCGATTTGACTTCCAACATCATCACTTGACTTCAACTACTTTCTCAAAATGCCTCACACTTAGTAAACCCCTAATAAATGCTTGGTGGGTGGTGAAGGGTGCCATTGTTATTACTCCCATTCAGGAATACTAGCTGTTTGTTACTATATGATATAATAATAATACACTTTTGACACAAATAGTTGTGCCATAGAACACAAACACAGACTCCTTTATAGGATAATAGATTTATTTGCAGTTGGAAGTTTAAATACAGTGATAAGTCTTTAATAAAAATGCTTTTTTTCTCCCTCCTTCCCTCCCTCCCTCTGTTCCTTCCTCCTTACTTCCCTCCCTCTCTTCCTTTTCTCCCTATCTTCCTTTCTCCCTCCCTTCTTTCCTTCCTTCCTTCCTTCCTTCCTTCCTTCCTTCCTTCCTTCCTTCCACTGCCTAGATGGGGATTTTTTTCCTCTGATGATTGCTAAATTATAGAAGGGCTTGATCAGTAACCTGTCTAGGCCTGTTTCTGCCATTCAGACCTCAATGCATCTCTAACTTCTGAGACTATTAATGATGAAGCTCTGTATTCCCTTCCCAGAGACACTTAAGCAGAAAATATACTTACTTTCTGAGGTTCTTACTAAGACAGAACCCACTCAGACACTGCTTCCTGATCTCCCCTGGAAATAAGCTATCTTCAGTGAGGGGCATGTCTACCTAGGACTTTCTACCCATCCAGCCCACAGGTCAATATGGAGACTCCACATTGATTCTGGTTGGTTCATCCAAATTTTGATTAACTCCTTGACAAGATTCTAAAAGATCTCTGTAAAGAGGCTGCCCTCCTCTTGCAGGGGTCCTTAACTATTTTTATGTCCCCCTTGGCAGTCTTATGAAGACTATGAACCCTTTCTCTGAGTCATCTTTTTACATAGGTGGAGGAAATACTAAATTTTGGTTAGAAATAAATGAGAATAAATATATATTTTTTCATATCCAAAATTTCTAGGTCCCCTCAAATGTATCAACAGAACCCAGTTATGAACCCATACTCTAGGGGGCATATAATTTTTTTTTCTGAGTCTGAAAAAACCCATTCCTTTTTTAAAAAATTGGTTTATTTACTTTTAGTTTACAACATTCAGTTCCACAATCCTTTGAGTTTCAGATTTTCTACCCCCCTCTCTCTCTCCCCTCCCCCCATCATGGCAGCATGCACAAGGATTCAGGATCTACAAATATCTTCCCATTAATCATTAATCAGGTTGTAAAGAAGGGTTGTAACTGATGGAATGATCAGTGGGAAAGGGAAACAAAACAAAACAAGAAAAAGAAACAGAACAAGTAGCTTGTTCCAATCTGCATTCAGACTCTGCATCTCCTTCTCTGGATGTGGATATCCCTTTAGATCATTGGTCTTTTGGAGTTGTCCAATAACCTTGTATTGCTGAGAGGAGCCCAGTCTATCAAGGTTGGTCATTACACATACGTTGTGTCTGTGATTGTGTAAAAATTTCTCCTGGTTCTGCTCTTCTCTCTCAGCATCAGCTTATGTAAGTCTCTCCAGGTTGTTATGAAGTCTGTCTGCTCCTCATTTCTTATGGCACAATAGTATTCCATTACATTCATATACCACAACTTGTTCAGCCATTCCCCAATTGATGGGCATCCCCTTGTTTTCCAATTTTTTGCCGCCGCAGAAAGGGCTGCTATAAACAAAAAAAAACCATTCCTGATAAGTTATAGGCCAGGTGCCAGCATGTTAAACTCATTCACCTTAACAAGAAAGTCCTAAGATATTTGGGAAAGCATCAGAGAACATTTTCCTCTTTGGTAAGTTACAGTTCAACAGACTCTAACCTCTACAGAGACCAAGTCCTCCCCCTAGAAGTTCAGGACACCGCTTCTTAGGAAACATCCTTCGAGCCACTATGGTTGGTCCATGGATTCAAGGAATTCTGGCCCATTCTCCCATCAGTGATTCAACAAGCATTTTTAAGTGCTTCCCTATGGCATGTCTGACCTTATTCTAGGTGCTGAGAGGCCATAAACACAAAAATATAACATTCTCTTTCCTCTAGAAGTTGACGCTTTATGGGGGATGTCAATATATCAAGGATGTTTATTTTTTTCTTAACTAAGCAGAGAGTAATTGTTTTGTTTTGGTTTGTTTGGTTTGTATATGTATACACACATATACATATACATGCATTTATGTATGAATACATATATTACATAAGAGATGTCTTGATGTAGTTTAAGCTTTAATAGACTTTTGGGAAGTCCTGTATATATGTATACATATATATACATATACATGAATATGTGTGTGTATGTGCGTGTACGTATATATACACACCCACCCACACACACACACATATCCCAATAGAATGTAAACTCTTGAAATATATGTGCTTGTGAAAATATTTATACATACACACACACACACACATATAAGGAGAGAGGTGTGTGTGTGTCTGTGTGTCTGTGTGTCTGTGTGAGTGTGTGAACTAAGGGTATGCTTGGTACCTTAATAAATAGTGTCTAATAAACAGCTGTCTAAAGGTAGCCAGGTGCCTAGGTGGATAGAGCACCAGGCCTGGAGTCAAGTAGACCTGAGTTTAAATCCGCTTCAGACAGGTTGTGATTGTGTTGTTGTGCTTGTCCTTTGTTCTTGAAGAGGACCATGGCATCAGGGAAATGATGACATGACTTGTAGCTGACTGTGATTTGAGTGAAAGAGGCCGGGCAAGGTCACCAGGCTCACTTTCTCCTCCAGAGCCATCTGGGTCCAGTGATCAGATATTCATCAGGATGACTGGAGATGACTCAGGATGTAATGGGAGACCCTGGCCCTTTTAGGCTAAGGCCTTTTCACATACTTACTTAGAGTGAGGTGACACCCATTCAGTGAATAGGCCTCTTTAAGAAGTGGGTTGGCCCCTTTAATTAAAAAAAAGAAAAAAAGATCAAGCTGGAGGGGGAAGACCCTCAGGGTTGCTGTTTCAAAGAGACACTTACTACCTGTGTGACCCCGGGCAAGTCATTTCACCCTGTTTGCCTAAATTTCTTCATCAGTAAAATGAACTAGAGAAGGAAATGGCCAAGAAAATCCCAAATGGGGTCATGAAGAATCAGACACAACTGAAAATAACTGAATGACAACAACAGTGGTGGAAAGATTGCTGGGCCTGGAGACCAAGGCTTGAACCTTGGCTGTCACAGGATTTGAATCCTGATTTTTGGAATTTCCATCAATTACTGCTTACACAACAACATGCTCACTCTACTAGCACCAGAAGCAGCACAGATGAGCTTAGGTTCCTTCCAGTTAAGCCTGAAGCAGAAGGAAGAATGGGAGTCATCAAGCCTAATCCATGCCAGAAGCACGGATTAGTACTGCTGTCAAAATTCTAGCTTTGATTAGTCAAGGAGGCTTCAGAGAAGCCAACGGAAAACTTCATTAATCAACAGGGTGTGCCCACTGATTCCACAGATTCCATGGAGCTTCAAATCCTACCACCCAGCCTTATTCTATTCCTGCATCACCAACCACTTATTGGACAGCTCCAATTAGGTTAAGGATCTCCAACCTAACATGTCCAAAACTTAATATGTCCCCTTAATACGTCCCCCAACCCTCTTCTCTTCCTAACTTACCTATTTATGTTGAAGGCACTAGCGTTCTTCCAGTCACCTAGGTTTGTAATTTAAGAGTCATCCTTGACAAGAGAGCCCTCGGAAATTTGCTCTTTTTGTTACTATTGTTGTTCAGTCTTTTCAGTCACATCCAACTCTTCGTGACCCCATTTGGGGTTTTCTTGGTAAAGATACTGGAGTGGTTTGCCATTTACTTCTCCAGTTCATTTTACAAATGAAGAGACTGAAGCAAAGTTAAGTGACTTGCCCAGGGTCACACAGCTAGGAAGTGTCTGAGGCTAGATTTGAACTTAGGAAAATGAGTCTTCCTGATTCCAGACCCAGCACTCTATCTACTCTGCCACCTACCTTCCCTATAAGTCTTTAGGTGCTGTGTAATTTGGTATTTCCTACTCTGGGGCTAATTAGTGCACAGTTTAAAATTTCAACCTAAAAGGCTGAACAGTGATACTGGTTAAACAATTTATAAAAGATGAGACTCAATGAAGGAAAATTGTGTATTTCTTCGTAAATAAACTAGAACTTTAAAATGGCTCTATGGTTCCTCCACTTACCTGGACTTCAACACATCCAAGTGGTTAAGACATTGGGCATTAATTATGATACCCAAACATGCCTAGATCTGAGTTTGTCTAGTGAAACCTCTGTTGGACGGGGGGAGTTTCCCTATGGGCCTGCCTTTCATCATTTGGAGTTACCATGGAAACATGGTACAGAAGACTGGACTTGGAATGGACTCTAATCTTGCCTTCAGGTTAGCTGTATTACCCTGGATAAGTCACTTAATGGTTACAATGGTCTCTAAGGTCCCTTCCAGCTCTAAATCCATGATTCTATGACCCAGTATCTTCTATCCCCAAGGAGCCCATCAGTCTTGGGGCACTCAATTCCCTTTCCAAAAGACTTCTTCCCAACTTCCATCACCTTTCACACAGATAGTGGCAGGTGGGAATCATATCCTTCCCATGTCTTCCAAAGCATAACATCTATCCTGTCCTTTTAAGACATTTTAAAGAATGAAATATCAACATAATTTTCTATTCCTATTTTCATTAATAGTGAGGTGACAAAAATTACAGGGCCAGAGTGAACCCTCTGAAGAGCAGCATGCCAGTGACTCATTCAGCTTCAATCTACCTTTGACTCTGGGAAACAAAGATCTGACTGTCAAACACAACAGAAATCAGAAAATGGGAGAATTTTCTTATGCTTTTTTGAATCAGCTTATGACTTATTAGTGATGGGAGGATTGCACAAGCACCTCTACAGTTGTGGCCTGATATCCTCATCTTAGGTACTTGCCAGAATTCAAAGGACTTTGGATGTTATTTAGCAAAGCATTCATCCTTTCCTTTGGCCCTCATGATGCCTGCAGGTAGCCAAGTTCAAAGCAGTTTGACATTGTCCTGAGGGATAGAAGGATATAAGGGTAGAAAAAAATCGATTCCATGTTGTTTTCAGTTAAATGAACCGGGTAAAAATTATACAACCCAGAAATCCAGTGGCCTTTTCTCATTCTTCATCTTCCTCAGCCTCTCTAGGATTTGACACTGTTGCTCACTCTTCCAAGCTTCAATCACACATCTCTCCCTGCCTGTTTAACATATCCACTTGGATGCCTCAATTCAATACATCAAAAGTCAAATTCTTCACATTGTCCCCTGAACAATTTCCCTCTTTAAACTTCCTTATTACTGTTGATGATGTCATCCCTTTTCTAATTCCCCAGGCTTAACATTTTGAGGTCATCCCAATCCATCTCTTGACTTACTCTCACCATATCAACTCACCAAATCTTACCAACATTTTCTTTGTAATATTTTCCCCAGTTGTCCCTTCCTTCCCACTCTAAAATCTTGGTTTATCAAAGGATCTCAATCTAGAGCCCATGAACTTGTTTTGAAAAATATTTTGGTAACTACAATTCAATGAAATTTGTTTCTTGTATTTGTAGCTAGATGGTGTTGTCAATAGAACACTGGGCTGAGTTCAAATCCAGCCTCATACACTTATGGTTGTGTGACCCTCAGCAAGTCATTTCACCTCTGCTTGTCTTGGTTTTCTTATCTTTAAAATGGGGATAATCAGAGCACCCCCTCCCAGCGTTGTTGTGAAGATCAAATATGACAGTAATTGTAAAGTGCTTACCACAGTGCCGGGCTTTCTTTCTATTTCTCTCTAATCTTTCTATTATGCTTTCTATGAATGTTAGTTATTATTCTTATTAGTCCTACACATTTTATTTTATGTATTTAAAAACATTACAATGAGGTGGCTGTCAGGTTCCCTGGACAGTCAAAGTGCAGCATGACACAAAACAGGCTAAGAAGTCTTTGTTTAGTGCTTCATTATGTCCAACAACAATGGATGATTCCAACAATAACATTCTAACTTCTCTCTTAGCCTCCAGCCTTTCCTTCCCCTAAACTGTCCTGCATTCCCATTCTATGTCCTCAACGTGCTCTTTTGCATGTACTATTCACATACTGAATAATTTACAATGTCTCCCTATTATCTATAAGGAGAACATCCAGCTTGGCATTCAAAGTACCACCCAGTCTGCTCCAGCCTCCCTCTTCAGCTTTCTCTCTGATCACCGCCTCTGCTCTAGCCTGATGTATCATGTGATGGAAAGAGCACTGAGTTGGGAATAAAGAGACTCATTCTTACACTTATGTCCTGTGTGACCCTGGGCAAGTCGCTTAATCTCTATGGACCGCAGTTTCCTCATCTGTGAAATGGAAGAGGAGATCAACCAGATGACTTTTAAGAACCCTTCTAGCCCTCAATCTATGCTCCCCCAATGATCCCCCAAATGTCCTATAATATATCCAATCAACAAGTATTTATTAAGCATCTTCCATGTTCAAAGTTCTAGGACAGGTACGATAAAAGACGCCACCAAGATCAACACAGAGGTGAGCTTCCATTTTGGAAGAGAAAAGAAGGCAATGGCCTAGATGTAGAAGACAGAGTAGCTCATGATGAGTGACTGAGAAAGCTGGGGGAGGAATGGGAGAACTCAGGTTGGGGGTTGTCAGAAAAGGTCTGTCCAGCCTCCTTTCCAGACTCCCCACTTTAAATTTACTGTGTGTATTTGTGTACACAGTTACTCCATAGGTATACATTCTCCTATCTACATTACTAAGTGGCTTCTGCCCAAACTGTCTTGAATTTTACACATATGGGCATATATGTGTGTGTGATTGTTCAGTCATTTTCAATTGTATCTGACTCTTCCTGACCCATTTGGGGTTTTCCTTGGCAAAAATACTGGAGTGGCTTGCCATATGTAACAGCAATGAGTTTAGCAGATACTTAGCCCTTAGTAACTTAGGGCTAAGTATGGAAGGTGTGAACTCTGTCCCCTGTTGTGAGGTTGCGAACTCCCCTGTTGACATGGAAGAAGGGCATTGTCTGAGACAGGAGGCCAGTGTGTATATATAAGAAGAGTTCTAGAGACAGAGAGACAAAATTGGAATGTTCCTCCTGTTGGCCCCTATTTGAGGAAGCAGGATTGTCCCAGCATCTGGGAGCTGGGCTGCTGGACTGAAGAAGTGAGTTGGAGTTTTCTTGAGAGAGAGAGAGAGAGAGAGAGAGAGAGAGAGAGAGAGAAAGAGAGAGAGAGAGAGAGAAAGAGAGAGTTTCTCTCCCAGCATCTGGAAGCTGACTGAAAACTGAGATGGAGTTTTCCTGAGACCAGAATCTGGTGAAGGCTACCTAAAAGGCCTCCTGGAAGGCTGAAATTTCTCCTTCTCCTAAGGACCAGCTAAACTGCTGAAGGACTGAAGAAGCATGACCAGGATAAGCCTTTGTTGGTTTGTGGCCTGGCTGATCCAGCAGCAGAAGTGGAGAAGGGTCTGAGATGTGCCCAACCCTGTGAACTTCAGTGTGTACCAGGGATTACCTGGAGGACTGGACAAGGACCTGGAAGCTGTCTGCTTCTGAATCCAGGTGACTGTTTGGTGGATTCAGGAGGGAGCTGGGACCATGGAAGGGGATCCAGGGAATCAGAGAGATCACCTCGAGTCAAGGTGAAGAAAAGGCCTCCCCTTGGATGAAATTGAGGTTTGCTGGACACTGAGGGGTAGAGGGTTTGTGTGGTTTTCTAATGATTGTATTTAATGACTGATTGAGTTGATGTATAATTGCCCCAGGAGTGGAAGATTGATTATTGTATTATGAATTGACTGAATGCTTTGTTCTAAATATTGTGGCCACTGTAGTGAAAACTGTGTGGCCATTCTAATGTTAAGCTGTTGTGAACACTATATTGTGATTTTCTGTGATAAGATATAATGTTGTGAATATTATATTGTGATATATTGTGAATGTTTGCCTTCATTTGTAATGGAATAAACAGAGTGTTCACTATACTATGTAATCCAAACCTAAAAAGCTGTTCACAGTACCATTCTTTTGGGAATCTGCTAGTGCATGATGTTACACCATATCCTTCTCTAGTTCAATTTACAGATGAGGAAGCTGAGACAAAGTTAAGTGACTTGCCCAGGGTCACACAGCTAGTAAGTGCCTGAGGCAGGATTTGAACTCATAAAGATGAGTCCTCTTGACTCCAGACCCAGCACTCTATCCACTGTGTCACCTAGCTGCTACACACACACACACACACACACAGATATACACAAATATACAGTGCTTATGTGTATACATCTATACACACTTGTATATTTGCATGTATGTATATATACACATGTGTACATATATTTATACACACAGACATATATACATACACACGTCTATGTGTAAGTGTAAATATTGTTTCCCTCTCCTGTTTAATTTTTGTGTTTTTGCTTTTAGTACCTAGCACAAGGCCTGGAACATAGCAACAAATAAATTAACAAGTAAACAGACGAAAGGAAGGAAGGAAGGAAGAGAAGGAAGGAAGGAGGGAAGGAGGGAGGGAAGGAAAGAAGGAAGGAAGGAAGGAAAAGAAAGAAAGAAAGAAAGTAAGAAAGAAAGGAAAGAAGAAAGGAAGGAAGGAAGGAAGAAAGAAAAAAAGAAAGAGAAACAGAAACAAAGAAAAAAGAAGAAAGGAAGGGAGAGAGAAAAAGAGAAAAAAGGAAAGGAAGGAAAGAGGGAGGGAGGAAAGATGAAAGAAAGAACAGGCAGTATGTTAGAGTGGAGAAAAGACTGGATTCTTAGCCAAAGTACCGAGGTTCAGATTCCACATCTCATCCTCACTACTACTTGTATGTATTTGGATAATCACTTTCACCTCTCTGGGACTCAGTTTCCTCATCTATAAAAATGGGGGAGGGTTGGGCCAATCAGGTAAGATCCAGTAACTTGGTTTTTTTTCCTTCCTTCCTTCCTTCCTTCCTTTCTTCCTTCCTTCCTTCCTTCCTTCTTTCCTTCCTTATCTTGATAACTGTATATTTACAGAGACTGAGGCCCAGGCCAGGTTAATGACTTACTCAAGGTGACACAGGAGGTAGAATTTGAACCCAACTCTTCTGACTCTGGAACCAGTGCTCTTGCCACTGTACTGCACTACCATCCCTGACAGAGGCAACCAGGTGATGCTGTGGATAAAGTGCCAGAAATACAAAAACCAAAGCAAAACTATTCCTGTTTTCCAGGAGTTTGAGATCAAGTCTCCCTTTAAAGCTGTATACAAAAGAGGGATGAGGTAGTTTGGGGGGAAGGGGATTAACCAGAGCCTGGGGGATACCTGTGGAAAGGGGTACCTGGACCGGGCCCTGAAGGAAACGGGATTGTGAGGTGAGAGTTCCTTCCTCCTTCGCATGTGTGGCAGAGCCATTGTAAGGGCTGAGACTGGATTCTGGGCATGAGGAAAAGCAAGAAAGACTGTTTGGCTGAACCATCGTGTGGGCGAAGGGAAGTCATGTATAACAAGACTGGGAGGGTCATTTGGGGCCAGGTTGGAAAGGGTTTTACATACCAAAAAGCCCAGGATGCAGATGGAGTACTAAGTTCTGTAGCAGAGAGAATGGACTACCTGATCCATTCTGGGTCTGAAAAACCAGATTTCAAATCTAGCCTCACATTTACACCTAAGTGACTCCAAGTAGGTCTTTTAGCCTGTCTGTCTCAGTTTCCTCAATTGTCAAATGAGTATAGTAGCGGCACCTACTTGCAGGGTTGCTGTAAGTATAGAGTGCGATAAAATTTGCAAAACAATTTGTCAGTCTTAAAGTCCTGTGTAAATAGAGCTATAAATAATCGACAATATGACATTCATAACCTAAAAGAACAAGCGGTAACTGAGATTTATGCTAAATTGAATGTGGGAATTAAACTCGTCCTTTGAAGAGACAACAGAAGTAATCTATTCCATTCCAGGACTCTAATCCTCTACCTCATTACCTAGAAAAATGTGTGAATATGCAACTGTGGGTGTAGGAAATACCTTTCCAGGTTTACTGCCTACACTAAGCCTATTAATAATACTTCAGGTAACACCTTTCATGCAAGGATCAGCAAACACTTAAAAAAAAAAACATTATCTGGGAGCTCATATAATTACCCCCTTCTGCAAAGGAGAGGCCCAGAGAATGGCTGAGGAAGGCCACATTCTTTATTAATAATAGTCTAGGGACAAGGACCCTGCTCTCCTAGGTGCCAGTGTATTTCTTTGGTCATGGAGTATAATAATTCTTGAGAGGAGGAATGTTATATAAATCACAGAATTTAGAGATCATTTAGTCCAGCATTTTCATTTTTCAGGTAAGTAAACTGGAAACTAAGGCTCAGAGAGACACATTAGGCTACTGCCTTGTGCTGAAAAATCATGCCACTGACTGGTCCTCACTATGAGCAGTGGGCATGAACTTTTTTTTTAAAGCACCATTTTTCAATTAATTTAATTTTTGAAAATTTTGTTACTTTTTTATATCATACTCATTTCAAAATATAACCACTCCTACATTGATACTTCCCTCATAACCAAGAGTAACAGTTAAGAAAAATTGACCATATACTACCCCCATAGTACTCCACTTCTCTGTTTATATAGGGGAAATGTGTTTCATCATCTCTTCCCTGAGAACAAGTATTAGACACCTGAGTTGGGATTCTAGTACTGGTGATGGGTTTGCATAGATCTATTTGTCCTCTAATCTGTTTACCTTGTGGTACTTGCTTGGTCTTTAGAGTCAGAAAGACCTGGGCTCAAGCCCTGCTTCTAACACTTACAATATGACCTTGGAAAGACTGCTTAACCTCTCAGTTCTCTAGACAACTCTATAAGACTATAAATAACAGAGGTCTCAATCTCGACCAGTGGAGCAAACGTCCATACCTGATGAAATGGATGGAGGCTGGACTAGGAAATATCAAAGTCTAAAACAATTATATGGAGTATTTCTCAATGTCATTAGGCTAAAGAGCAATCTCATCTGTGAGGTTGGCACTCATCTCTTCATCCTTGGATTATTGTAGTAGGCTGCTTATCAGCCTCCCTTGCCTCAAGTTTCTCTCCATTTCAGTCCATCCTCCAGTCTGCTGCCCAATTGATTGTCTCAAGTCTGATGGTGTTGGTCCCCTATTCGATAAACTCCATTGGCTCCCAAATATACATTTCTCTATTTGGCTTTTAAAACCCTTCATACTCATCCCTTTCTGCCTTTTCAGTCTTCTCATACCTTACTCGGCTGAAAACTTAGAGCTCAGTCAGACATCAAAGACACCAAGGTCATCCACTGTAAACAGGGCCATCGCCCATCATCTTAACTTTTGTTTTGCCATTGGACTTCAGTGACTCTGGAAGAGAGAGTGAGACTTAAGACTTTGTGTAACTCTGCCTCACTTAGATCCAATTCACACATGAGTCAAGGAATCACTCTACAAAGTCATATGGGTCCTCTTTGACAGACAAGAACATCAACAATACCTTATTCATCTTCCTGTACTCTGTCATTCGGGGACACTGGCCTCTCTCCTCCATATGACTCCATTTCTTGACTTAGAGCATTTTTACTGGTTGGCACTAATGCTTTTCCTTCTCATCTCTGCCTCTTGGCTTCCCTAGCATTGTTCAAGCCTCAGCTGAATCCTTTTTGCAAGATGCCTTTCCTCGTGTTTGATCTTAGAACCTTCTCTCTAAGATTATCACTGATTTATCCTGTTTATGACTTCTTTATACACAGTGGTTTGTATGCTTTCTTCCCAATTGGACTATGAGCTTCCTGAGGGCAGGAACTGTTTTTTGTTTGTTTATTTTTTGTTTTGGTTTTTCTTATTTGCTTTTCTTCTGCCTGGCACATAACTGGTCTTTAATAAATGCTTATTGATTGACCAAGAAAGGACTGTGAAGTGACCCAAAGTCACTTCAGGCTTTTCCAGTGCCTCAGTGTGATTATTATGAATGTCAAGTTTTATTCTTTACATGTGTTGCTTAATAGAAGGTTTTGGTTGATAGAATGAATACTGGATAAAGAGGACATTACTTATATAGATAGACTTATAGACTGAGCTTCCAGGGACTTTGGAGAACATCAAGTCTAACTTCCTCATTTTATAGATGAGAAAATTGAGGTTCTTTTCCTGTCTTCCTGAGAAAAGAAGGAATATTATACAAATAGAAAGCTTTCTAAAGACAAATCCAATGGAAACAAAAATGTTTTCTAAAGGATGAATAAATTGAAGAAAATCGAGGGTGTTTTCTTCCCTTTCGATGAGCATTTCCAACCTTTGCTCCCATATTTCTCCTTGATTCTACTTTTTGCTCTCATTCTTTTTCTCATTGTCCCACCTTGATTTCCCCTAAATTCCATTTGTTTTTATATAGGAAGGTATTATGTTTTATGTATCTAGATAAAGGCCTCTTACATATTGCATAGATGTCTTGTGGATAATCTAAGATGGAAAATGAATCAAAAAGTATGGGTGGGTTGTGACATGTACCAGTGAAGACAGCACCCACATCGATGAAATCACTGAACCTATGAAACTCTGAAGAAATTGAAATGTAAAATTATACACTTGGGTTCAAAGAATAAATCACAAAATTTTAGAATGGGGAAAATTTTTTAAAAGGTTGAAAATTTTAGTGAATCATCAACTTGATATGAATCAGCAGTATTATATGGCAGCCCCAAAGGTTTCTTTAAGAGATGCAGAATGGCCAGATTGAAGCAGGTCCTAGTTCCCACTCTAGTCTCGAGCTCTTGTTATACCACATTTGGTACATTTCAATTCAGGGCATCACATTTTAGGAAGAAGTCAATCAGTCAATGACCATTTATTAGTCACTTACTATGTGCCTGGATTACAAGTACATGAAACATAATACAAAATACAAATTCAGAAACAAGGAAGAACCTTGACAAACCAAAGAATGTAGGAAAGAGTTGATGAGGATGGTAAATGGATTGGAGATCATGCCACACAAGGATCGGTGGGCAGATCTGGGGGTATTTATCCTGTTAAAGAGAAGACTTATGAGGTGATCTGATCATTGTTTTCATATCTTCAAAGGGCTGCCAATGTGGAAGAAGGATTGCATTCATTCTGTTCGACCCGAGAAAGCAGAGCTGGGAGCATGCAATGGAGGTGGTAAAGGGGCATATTTCAGCTTAATGTCAGGAAAAAAAAATTGGTAAGTGGAATGTGTAGATGTGTTGACTGGGGAGGGAGCAGGTTCTCCCTTACTGGAAGTCATCAAGTACAGGCTGGATATTCACTTGTCAAAAATATTGTGACGAATTTTCCTGTTAAGATATGAGTTTGGATTAGGTGACCTCTTAAGGGTGTTCTGAAGTTCTCTGCTTTCGACCCTATGGGGAGTGACACGCTCAGACCTGCCCAACAGGAAGGCCAATTTGGCAGCTGTGTGAAGGAAGGATGGGCTATTACAGACTGCCTTCCTCGTTCAAGAGAAGTCCTTATTCTCTGCATCCCTATATTTTAGGTATCATGACATTTTATTTTTAAAAGTTAGGATATTTCTGTCAGGTAGCATTTTGGGGGAGGAACAGCAATGTGCTCGTTGTTCTGGGGTTGTGTTAGACAAGGGAGGTTGGAATTTAGAAGGAAAAGAAATTCTCTGGATGAAAAGGAAATCCTAGAAATATCTACAATGCTTGGGAACCCCCATTACTCTCAAAGACTAAAGCTTATATTACATTAATATATATTTTACTCAGTTGTTGGGAAAGCTGGAAGGTCCAAGAAGGAGGCAAGATGCAAAAGTAATCATAAATATTGCTTGTTTTAACTAACAAAGAAAACATGTGCCTGTGGTAGAAAGTCCAAGATCATTATAATAGACTCAGAAAAAAATTTGAAAATATCTGACTATCCATTGTATTTTCCTAATAGTGCAGAAATGGTGTCTAACTCCTCCGTTTTCTGATTGGGCTAATTGGAATCTCCTGTCATGATTAATGGGGAGGAAGAAAAAGAAGCAGGCGTCAGGGCCACTGTGGAATGCAGGCTGAATTGTGGAGAGAAAGTAAGGCAGAGAGGAAGAGCTGTGTCCATAAGGAGAGAGGAGGAAGGAGAGGAAAGGAAAGGGAAAGATCAAGGTGGTGCAGGAGAAAGACATTGTCCTGGCTTGGATTGAGACAGAGTTTTTTAAGTCTTGGCTCTGCCAAATACTCTCATATGTCTGTGGGCATGCTGCTTTGAGGACTTCATTTTCTCTTCTATAAAATGTCTATACTAATGTTTGAGTTATATATTTTACAAGACTTTAAAAAAATTAATTTTAAGTAAATTATCTGTTAAGATCCATATATAATGTAAGCTCTTGGATGTCTTCCTCCTTTCCATCGCCAGTCTTCAGCTGAACTCTTCCCCTTCCCTCAAGTATCTATTCAGTCACCATGTCCTATGTGCAAACTTCCTTGAAGCTACCAGATAATCTCTTCCCCATTCAAACTTCTCATAGCGTTTTGTTTGAATCTCATTTGTGCACTTATCACATTGTGCCTTTTTTTTTTCAGTTTTAGACATGCCCTATCCCCAGCCCCATTAGATACTATGTTCTTTGAAGGCAAAAGTAGTGTTATTTCATCTTTGCATACTCAAAACCCAGCAATGACTTTCACATAGTAAGTACCTAATAAAAGTTTGTTGGAAGAAATAAGCAATAGAAGGAAAGGAAGAAGAACCCGAAATGACAGCAAAAACAAAGGGAAGTATGAAAGCAGACAAATGCAGAGGATAAGCAAAAGGGGTTTCCTCAGCTTCTTCACTGGGAAGTTGGGATAAATTTTTATATAATTTTATATATGTATATGTATTTTGGAGGCAGTCCGGGTTATGTGACTTGCCCAGGTTCACACAGCTAATAAGTGTCTGAGGTCATATTTGAACTCAGGTTCTCCTGACTCCTGGTCTGGTGCTCTATCCATTGTGCCACCTAGTTGCCAAAATTGGGATAATATTAATGATTTTTATTTCATAAGGTGGTTGGGAGGAAAGCTGTCTTACAAATCTAAAAGTGCTCTCTATATATACATTTCAAAGAATATCATTGTTGTTGTTTGAGGATGTCGTTTATTAGTATGGAATTGATTTTATTGTCAATCTCAAGTACAACTATTTAAATAGACCATCGTCTATATATTCAATTTAAAAAACCCTTTTATTAAATCCTTATCGTGTGCCAGGCATTGTTCTAAATGCTGCAGTACAAACACAAAGGATGAAACAATCCCTACTCCCTAGGCGATCACATTCAGATACTCATGTTCAATCATGGAGCTTGAGCTCCTTGGTTCACTGGTCTGAGAAATGGGAAATTAAGGCAGAATAAGCCAAGGTATTCACTGGTTGTTTACTGTGACCAAGAATGAGCCAGAAAGTCAAAGAATCATAAATTTAGAGATATAAGTGATCTTCAGGATTACCAAGTATAAACCCATCATTTTAGAGATAAGAAAACCAATGCCAGGACTTGTCCAAGGTCACACAGGTAACAACAAATTGGAGAGTCAAGATTTGAACCCATGTCCCTTGATTCAAAATTCAGTGTTTTTTTCATTGGGTGGTTACGGCACCACCCATCACCCACACTCTGCCCCACTCTTCACAACTGGGGGGAAAAAAAGTATATAGACTCCAGAGGTTCCTATAGGCAAGTCAGCTTGCCCAAAGGAATCAAGCTCAGTTCATCTGAAGCAGATCTCAGCTCATTGGCTATCTCCATTCCACTCTCCTTCACACTTCCTCTCTCCATAGGGAGGCTAGCCTTTCAGAACAGACAATGGACTCGAAGGAATGGGGGAAAGGACCACAGCCAGGGAAGGAGAAAGTCTAAGGAGAATATTAGGTGTAGACAGTATCCTCTGTTGGGCCTCAGTGAATTATCATGTAGGCATACTTACGTGTGTGTGTTTGTGTTTGTGTCTGTGTCTGTGTTAGGTTTTCCTTCATTTCAAAGAGAACAGATCAAAGTTCCAGACTGATTATACCTCTCCTGTTGAAGTTCCCTTGCCTTCCCTTCAGACTATCAAGATCTTTCTGCCTCTCAGTTCTTCATTCACATCAATTACAGCCCCACTACAATGAATAAGTATATGATTAAGTTAAAGAAACAAATTAGAAGCAATTAAATGTTTTTTAACTCTCCCACATACCTGAAACCAAAGCTGTGAAAAAAGGGTGTGCCTCAGTCCATTAATTGCCAAGAAATATCTAATAATCTTTCTTCTGTTGAATTTTTCCCTGAGGCGTGAGCGGGGCTGCCTTCCCACAGAGGCCTCCCTTTGCCTTGAGTCAAGGCATGTTTCTACTGACACACCTAAAGGGGAAAAAAAGATAATAATGAAACACGTGGCTTATTTAATTTGCAAGTCTTGCCACACCATTTCACACCTGAATTTCTTATCCTTTGGCTACATACGCTTGACTGCACTGTACTAGAGAAATCTCCTTTGGAGTTAGAACTTTCATCTGCCCACAGTTTCCTCAGCTCTTGTAAATCTGCTTGGCTGGATGTCTCTTAGCCAATAACTAGACTTCTCTCTTTATTCCCTGAGCGCCAAAGACCCCATTGAGTATAACATACAGCTTATTTTAGGTCATTATTTTGTTCTGATAACAGAGCCTAGACTCCTTTAATTCTAGTAGTCTCCACAGAAGGAAATGATTTTCAACATATCCTCCGGAAGTCTAAAATGCTAAGCAGTCCTGGAAAGGCAACATGGTCTAAGTGGAAAGAATGCTGGAATTATGCTTACAAGACCAAGGTACAAATTCTTTCCCAAAGGAGTGTCTTGGAAAAGTTAGTTCACTTTTGTGGGCCTCAGTTTCTTCATCTGTAAAATGAGGGGATTGAACTCGATGACCTCTGAAGGCTCTTGCAGCTCTAGATTAATGAGTCTATGATTGTATGCCTACATGACCTCAAAGATCCCTTCCTGCTCTGGATCTGTGAGCCTTTGTCTAGGATGAAATGGAGATAAATTTTAAGGTTAGTTTGGTCAAAAGTCTTTTTCTAAATGGAAAATTACAATAATTTCCAAAGAAGAACTAGTCTTTAAATCAGAAGATATTTCACTTTTCATCCCCTTAATGACAAAGAAGTATTTTGACAAGTATGCCTAAGTGTTGGACTCAAACATTTTTGATGGACTTGGTTTTCATAGTTTTTCCAGAAACCATTTGTTTTTGCCAAACAATCATCTTTGTTAAGAACAATTTGCATTGGCTTCATCCACATTTACTTACACAATTCTCTGTTCCTATTATTCATATTCCTCTCCTTTTGTTTTATTAGTAAAGAAGACCCACATAATATTTACAGCAATAGCAATGAGTTTGTGTTTATAAGGTATACAATATAAGCAATTGGAAAGTGAAAATTGCACCTAAGGAGTGGTTTATTCTAGCCATACAACATCAACCAGTTTCACTGATTTGTTTTCCCTACTGAATTTATCCATTGTTCTGTCATCCTTAGGCTCCCCTCCCTAGCAAAAGTTTCCATGAGAAACAAAGGGATATGTGTTTATATGATCATCCAATTCCTTTTAAGCCTTGGGAATAAGTGCCATTGTCTACTACAATGACTAGAAATAGTATAATCACAAAGTACTCATAATAATATAACTCTAACAGGGACTTCCCTCTTGGTCACCTTAGAACTCTGTTTGAATTCACAAAACAATATAGCTGGGAATTTCAGATAGATAGATTAGGATGATGGATTAAAAAAAGAGAGAGAGAGAGAAGGGCAGCTAGGTGGTGCAGTGAATAGAACACCCACCCTGGAGTCAGGAGGACCTGAGTTCAAATATGACCTCAGACACTTAACACAAAGACTAGCCATGTGACCTTGGGCAAGCCACTTAACCCCACTTGTCCTACCTTCTCCCCTCCAAAAAGCAGAGAGAGAGAGAGAGAGAGAGAGATGGGAGCCTGTATTTTTGAGACCTAAACATAATTTCTTTTTTATATATTATGGAAAGAAAAAGAGATAGATTGGTTAGCCAGTGTGTCAGTACACATACACTTTACC
>CM053581.1:352276348-352299929 GCA_028627135.1 Pseudochirops cupreus
GCCCAGGTCTCGTGAGTCCCAATCAAGGGCCTTTCCCACTAGTCTACACTGCCTCTTAATAGAGAAAAAAAATGACTCACTAACTTAGATTTCTTTCCATGGAGAAGTTCACATGACAGAGTGAAAGGTAAGGAAGATATTTTTTATTGTTGAAATGAACTTTATTAATCCCTCTTAGTGCCTGGTAACAGGATCATAGCACTCTAGAACTGGAAGAGGTCATACAGAAAATTTAGTGCTCCACCTTCCACCTCCATGTATTGCTATAAAACTTCTCCAGGACCTTCTCCAGGACACTCCCCTCTCCCCTATCTACTCAATTCAGAACCCTTAGCATCTTTCTACCTCATAACAAGTGCTACCTTCTCCATAAAGCCCTCTTGTATCCCCCCTAGTCATAGTACTTTCTCACTCTTTGCTTTTCCTTATATTATATAGACAGTGTAGAAGACAGAAAAACCTGGGTTCAAATCCCACCCCAACTTTCTGTGTGATCCTGGATGAGTCTTTCAAGGTTCTAGGTAACGCTCTGTGTTTCATAGAGGGTATCAAACTGTATTGTGAGGGGTGTTAACTCATTCAAGAGTTCCCTATGTGAATGAAATCACAGGTCTGGTCTTTATTCCTACATTATAGTCCCCCTCTCTAACCCTCCTCCCCTGCCAAAGAATGTAAACTCTTTGTAGGTAGGGATTGTCATGGATCCATTAAATTTAAATGAATAATTCCTTTTGATAGATGAGGAAACTGAGCCAGAGAGAGCTTTTCAGTTACTTGTCCATGGTCACAGAGCTAGCAAGTGTCAGAGGCAAAGTTTGAACCCATATTTCTACAGATTCTAGGTTCCACAGTCTTTCTACTGCATTACAGTGTTATGCATAAGGAGCATAAAAGAAAATTGGCACAAGAAGCTATTTAAGCTGTTTCATTTTGTTTTCTAATAACTTGTACATGCCCCTTACATTTACTTTTTCCTGTTTCCTTTCTTTTTATTTCTCTCTCTCTTTTTTTTAATATTATCATAAGAGTAGGGACTGAAAAAAGAGTTTAAGGTCATACGAACGAAACTTTCATTTTACGGATGCAAAAAGGAAGCATTAAAACACCCTGGGACATGAGTGCCCAAGGTCACATAGAAGCAAGTGTCAGAGGTGGTAATGGAACATGTGCCCTTTGATTCCAAATTCCATATTCTTCCTACAATGGCATGTTGCCCATCTTCTTCCCCTCTGAAATGTGGACTAGGCACTTTTACCGCCTTATCCTCCGCATTTGCAACTTCAACATGTTGCTGTTTTCCTGCCTTTGTGCTTTTGTATGTTATTTTGTTGTTTTAGATTCTGGTTTACTCTTTATCTTTTTTAATTGTTCCTTTTCTTTTCCTGCTAGTGAAGTCATCTGCGTATGGGGCAACTCAGCAACCTGGTTATTGCCGAGCTATCTTTATATTTACCCTCTAAGCTTAGACATGACCAAGCTTTCTTTGCAGATCTATGGACAACAGAAAGAGAGGGTAATGAGTGGACAGCCTTTCCATCTCATGAGGCCACCATGTTGGTTTCATTCTCCCACTCATCCTATGAGCTCTTGTGTTATGTTAGGGCAGCTGGGTGCCTCAGATGACAGAGCATGTGTGACCCTGGGCAAGGTGAAAATCTCTATTTCTCTCAGTTTCCTCATCTGGAAAATGGGCTAATGATAGCATCATTGGAGTTGTGAGGATCAAATGAAACAATTTTTTGTAAAGTGCTTAACACAGTGCCCAGCACATAGTAAACATTCTATAAATCTTAGCTCTTATTATGTTGTTGTGGTTATTGGCGGCAGTATATAAGATCCTCTCATTTTCCAGCATGCTCTGTATTTTCAGTGTTGTATAGGGTGTTGCAGTTTGTCTGCTAGAAAGGTGTTTCTTGTTTTGAACATAACAATGTCTCACAAAATATTTTAAACCTTATTTTTACCACCTGCACCCTTTGGCACATTTTGGGGTCTCTCTAAAGTGCACCAAATGGCCAGCTATTTTCTACCATTTTATAGCATACCATTGTGGCTCATGCATTGTGCCTTCTGCTCTTCCTCCCCAGCTTTGTGGAAGATCTCATAGTGGCTTGATGTAACTTCACAAATTTTCTAGCTCCGGGCAAGTCATACACCTCTATTTGCTTCCGTTTCTTCATCAGTCAAGAGGATAATAACATCTACCTCCTAGGGTTGTGAAGATCAACTGAGCTAACATGCGTAAAAACACATTGTAAACCTGAAAGCCCCGTACAGATGTTAGCTACTATCATGAAGTCAAAATATGACCTTGACATTGCCCTCTTATTTAAAAAATCTCTCTCTTTTTAAAATAGGATCGTTAACATTTTTTTGTTTGTTTTTCTGAACATTCACCTCTCTCCCAAATATCACGGAAAATAACAGACAAAGGTTTGCTCAGAGAAACCTCTAACATGCAGATCATCCTGCATGCATCTTGGAGTCTGATGGGCAATACAAGTTTAAAGGAACGCAGGGGAACCAGAGTCAGGAAAACTGGGGATCAAATCCCAGCCTGGACACATTCGCCGTCTGACTGCCAGGAAGTAATGGTATATGAAGGCCAGTTGTGATTTTAAAATGATTTTTCCTTTCCATCCTTTTATTGGTGTCTTGGCATTACCCCACACTCTTTATCTGAAAACATTTTTAAGAGGAGGTTAGTGAATTATTGTAAGGGCTATTCTTCCATTTATTTGTCCATTGCTTAAAGCAATAAAGAACCTGTTAATGGCTTTTAACAGTGTCACCAATGTCGACTGTTTTATTTACCTGTTCTATTCCTATTTGCTGCTGTTTTCCTTTACACAGCTGTAGGTACTGTGTACACTGTTGGGTTTGTTTATTTTCATATTCTGCATCACTTTGTATGGCTTTTTTATCTTTCTTTGGATTCTTCGTATCTGTAACTCCATATAGCTCAGCAGCCTTCCATTAGATTTAACTATCGTGATTTGTTTATTTGTTTATTCCCCCAAGGGGCGCCTATTTTGTTTCCTCTTTCTTTTTTTTCTTTTTTCCTATTACAAGGAGTGTTGCTATTTTTGTATGATAAGGTCGTTGTTTCACATCAGTAACTTCTTTTAGTGTGACAACTTAAAAGTGAGAGTTCTGGGTCAAAATATACAGATATTTTTGTAAATTTTATCACATAACGCTACGTCATCTTCCAAAGTTGTACAGTTTGGAGTTGTACAAAGCACTTGTTTTCCTACATACCCACTTACAGTGAATTTTGTTATTTTTACCATCTTTGCTAGCTGGATGAGTGTAATGTGCTAACTGAGTTGTCTTACTTTTCATTTATATGATTCTTAATGATTTTGAACATTTTTCCAAATCGGTTTTAGTAGTTTGTCTTTCTTCTCTTGAGAAGGACTTATGCATACACACACACAAATACATACATACATACATATATATATATACATATGTATATATATATACATATGTATATTACTATTTCTCTACTGGATATCTCTAATGCTTAAATATTGTACTGATTTCCTATGGATTTTGAATGTAAGGATTTTAGCAGAGACGTTTAATGGAAATATTTTACCTGTTTGAAGCATTTTTTTTAATTTAAATACATTCATTTTACTTAGGCAAACTTTTTTTCTTTTCATATAATAAAAATATATGCTTAATAATTTCCTATGTAACATAATTGAAAAAAAAATTTCCCCTATCCATAGTGTAAAAGATATAACCTTCCACTCTCAACTTTTGTTATTTTTAAAAATTAGTTTAATGATCCATTTGTGATTTATAGAATTATTCTTCTAATCCCTTTCCCCACCAAATTGCTACTTAGTTTTCCCCATTGCTTTATTGTGTTTTATAAAATTCTAGGTTTCTGTATTCATTTAATTCTAAATTTTTCTTATTAAATGCATGCCATTGATCTAATTTTTTAGCTTTTTCTAGTATAATTTGAGATCTGATAGTGCCCTTGTCCTTTTCTTTCACTTCTCTTCATTACTTTCTTTGATATTCTTGTGTTTTAGTTCTGTGTGATTTTTGTTTTATAAAATTCTACGAAGCATCCCAATGGTATTTTGATTGCTGTAGCATTAAATATGTAAATAAAGTAGAGCTAATATTATCATTATTACATTAGCAGCAACCATGAATAATTCTTCAATTGTTTAATTACTTATTTCTACTAAAATTATTCTATAAGCCTTAGGTGTCCTAATCAATTAATTCCCGTGTGTGTGTGTGTGTGTGTATGTGTATATATATCTATATATATATATATATATACACACACATATATAGACATATATATATAGTTATGTATGAGAATTAATATATATATATGGGAATATACATATGGGAATTAATTGATTAGGACACCTAAGGCTTATAGATACATATATATATATGTGTATATGTGTGTGTGTGTTTATATGTGTGTGCATAATACATAAAATACATATATGCACACATATATATGCACATACATATATTTCAATGCTATTTCTCTTTCTATTCATTTTCTTGAGCTGTGTTGACAAAATATGGAAATGCTGATGGGTTTTGTGGGTTTATTTTGCAGTCATACTTTGTTGAAGCTTTTTGTTTTCCTAATCAGATTTTCTTGTTGATTCTCTGATATTTTCTAAATTGCTATATCATCTGCAAACAGAGATAGGTTAGCCTCTTTGCCAGTGCTTATTCCTTTCATTTCCTTTTCCTGTCTTATTGCTGCAGCTAGCACTTCTAGAACTATGTCAAATAATGATGATGATAGTAGACATCCTTGCTTCACCCCTGTTCTTGGCAGATAAATGCCTCATGTTTATGTGTTACAAATAATGCTCGCTCTTTGTTTTATTATGAAAATGCTTATTTCCACATTAAGGAAAAATCTATTCATTCCTTCCTGATTTTGGTCATTTGGATTGTCTCTGCTTCTGTCTTTCTCTGTCTATCTCTCCTTCTCTCTTTAGAAATGTTTAGTGATTTATCAGTTTTACTTATTATTAAATAAAAGAAATTCTTCTTTTCATTTATTTTGATTTTGAGTTTTCAATTTTCTACATCTAAAGTTCCAAACTTCCTATTTTGATCTTATTGTAGATTTGTCAGTTGCTGTTTTCTAATGTTTTAAGTTGCACGTTCAATCCATTCTTTTCTTTTTTTTCTGTTTTGTTAATATAAGCATTTAGAGATATAAATTTGCTCCTGGGTATCACAACTGAATTTTATGCAGTTTAGCATGTTGTGCTACCACTGTGCTTTTCTTTTCAAAATCCTTCAGTTTGTCTGAAACCATAATTGCAACTCCTGTTTTGTTGAGGTGGGAAGGATCAAGATCATATAGGTAAGGCATTATAAATCTTATTCCAGCCTTTAACTTTTAAACTGTATATTCCCCTATATTTTACATATATTTTCTATAGGCATCATAGTGTTGAATAATTTTGAAAGATCCATTCTGCTATGTTTTCTTCTTATAGGTGAATCCAATCTGTTTACACTTAGCATTACAGTTGTCATCTCTTGCAATGACTTTTTAAGAATCAGTATTAGGTTCAGTCCTCCTTATTTCTCTGATATCATTTCTAATTTACACTTTGCAGTTGCAAAAATTCCTAAGCCTTCCTGCATACCCTCAAGAAATTCTACACATAGAGCCTTAGTTTTATTGAGATAAACTTTTTATCCTAGCCTCCATGCCTTTTTCCAAGATGCAAGTGAGAACATGTTTTAGGAAATATTCTCTCCATACCAATCCTCCCACCTTTTCATTAACTTGGTCTTTCTCTTTAGTAATTCAGTATATAATAATTCCAACTTCCTTCTCCTTATTTTTCCCCTCTTCAAGGTCCTCTGTTCCTTTTGATTTTATTGTAGATTTGTCAACCAAGTCCTAGTCCCTCTTTCTTTGAAATTTCTCTTTCTATCTGAAGTCTCAGAGGAGTAACACCTTTTTTTCCATCCTTCAAAATGATGACACTTTTCATCACAATTCATTGATTCATTTATAATTTAACTGATCTTGCTTAAAGAATTTTGGTTAGTTTGCATTTCCAAAGCTTAGTTTCAGGCAAGTGTCCTCAGAAACATCTGGAAATTCATACAACTTTGCGTGAATTTAAAAAAAAAGAAAAACATCTTTTTCACGAAAATACATGTTCATTTTTCTGAACAGGCAATGATGACTGAAAACTTTATTTTCCTTACTTTTTGATATTTATTTCCTTGAATTTCTTCTTCTCAATAGTAAATATTTTATTATTTTAAATTGATATTTTTATGCATGATTTCTTTTTTCTTAACTTCTTTAAGCATCATTTCTTTATCGCTGAACCTTAAATTTGATGAGACTTTTCTGGGCCATCTGAATTTGGAATTGTTTTCCATTGATGTCTTGCAAATTCTGTTGATCTTCATTCTCATGTCTGCTATCTATACCTCCAGGAAATTTTCACATGTGATTCCTAGAAACATGGCCTTTAGATTCTTTGTTTCATTCATTTTTTCCTGTGAGTCCAATAATTTTCAGATAAGAAGTCTCTCTAAACTCTCTCTTCTAGCTCTTTCATTTTCATTTATAGCATTTGAAATTTTCTTCCAATTCATTCCTTGATTTAAAAAAAATATTTGTTCTGCCACCTGTACCATTTTTTCTCTCATTACTACTATTATAATCTTCAGAGGTTCTGTCATTTTAAGAGTCTTTGTTCAGTTCTTTCTACAGTGGAGATGTTGTTTTCATTTTATTTAGACTTTCTCCAATAATTATTTGAAGCTTCTGCCTCCCACCCTTTCTTTCCTCCTTTGTGAACTTGAAATGAAACATCTTTTTTTTTCATTTTTAGCAATTTCATTTAAAGTTTTGAGTTTCAAATTCTATCTCTCCCTCTCTCCCCTCCCCCATGCCTGAGATGGTAAGCAATCAGATGCAGATTATATATGTGCAATTATGTAAAGCATGTCCATATGAGTCATTTTGTACAAGTTATCTCTTCTTAAGCAACTGTCCTGCCTCCTTTCTTAAGGAAGAACTAGTTTCTTTGTTTCTTTTCTTTTCTTATTACTACAATTCTTATTCAGTCCTAACTGGCTTTTTTCTTGTTTCCTTTTTCCTTGTATTAATCTACCAAAGCTTGAAATCCATCTCTTTTTCTTCCTGTCTTTTCCTGAAATTTCCTTTTTGTTCTTTTCTGCTGCTAACCCTAGAGATTTCTCTGTCTTAGTAAGAGCAAATGCTGTAACCTTAGTTGTTTCTCTTTTTCTTTCATTCTAAGTCCTTGAAGTTGTTCTGGCTGTGCTCACCTCCTTTTTATGGGGATCAGCTCTTGGATGGTATGCATAAATAGTTCCTTTTTCACCTCAAAGGTTACACATTATTCTCTTCACTCAGGAAGCCCTGCTGTGTCCTTGATCTTATTTGTAAAACATTTTTCCTGACTATATATTACACTCAGATGACTTCCAGAAGCACATCAATAGTAGGTCACTGGCTGTCCCCTATGCCAGCTAAACCCCGTCTTTCTCCCTAAATGAAAAACACCTGGCAAGGATTAATTTCCTCCTCCCTTATTACAACTCTATTTCACATTATCATTTCCCAGTGTGAATCCCAAACCTGGTTCCTGCTTTTACTGAAATTGCCAATACACTCAAATACTTTTGTAATCATTTGATGACATACATTATTGGGGGGAAGAAACATGAGATAAGATAGGCTTCTAACTGCTCCCAAGGCAGTCAGGGAACTCTAGTCCAGACAACAGCAAGAGTACTGAGAATCCTATAAAGGTCATAATATCAGAAAATTTTTGGAAAGACTCCATAATTCATCTTATGTAACATCTGTCCAAGTGTGAATCCCCTCAACAATATCCTCAGATGGGACTCAGCCCTCTTAGGCTACAAGTCCTACAGTGGCAGGGAATTACCTCTACCACTTAGTACTTTTGTGATCTCAGGTAAGTCCTTTGTGCAGTGTTCCTTTGTGGACCTTAATTTCCTAATCTGTAAAATGATAGCTGGACTAGATAGCCTCTGTAACTTCTTGACTTCTAAATCTCCTATTTTTTAAATATACTATTAGATTGTAAGCTCCTTGAAGGCGAGGATTATCTTTTGCTCTTTATGTACCTCTAATACTACAGTGCCTAGCACACAGTAAGATCTTAATAAAAGTTTATTGATTGACTCTATGAAACGAACTTATTATGTCCTAAGTTATACTGTTTCCGTTTTGGACAGCTCTAGTTTTTAGGAAGTTTTCTCCTTATAACCTCAAATATGGCTGTGATCTCATCAGTTGATGATCTCATTTGAAGCCTTACTTAGCATGATGGGACCTGCCAGAGCTTGTACTCCTCTGGCATAGCTTCAACAGCCCAGGGTCACCTACACTGGATGATGAAGCATTGGCATAGGACTTTGTAGAGGTTTCCTTTATGTCAATCCCAGTTCTATCTGCCTATTTTTTATACCCTTTGATCCTGGAGCTGCCCTATAGGGCCAAGCACATCAAGTTTGAGCACTATGACAACCCTTCAAATATGTGAAGTCTTTTTTTCTTCTCCACTTTAAACATCCTGCAATGATTTGCATATAGCATCATCATCCATGCCATCACCATCCTGGCTACCTTCCTCTGGATATCAAATGAGAATGTGTATAGAGTGCTTAGTATAGAGTCAATGTTTAATAAATGCTAGTTCCTCATTGTAATGTGCTCTGGCTTGTTAATAGCTCTTTAAAAATCAGATGCCCTTCCCCAAATTATCAAGTTGCTAAATCATGGGGATTGTAGGTAAAAGCAAAGAAAGGGACTCTGGACCTGGGGGAGACATAATAGACCCATCAATTCCCATATCTCTGAAGGGAGCGAGTCAAGTTTTCAGTCTCATTATAATACCCACAAAATTCTTCCAACAGTTCTGTTTACTCATGGATGTCTCGACACCAAATACAATTTGTCTGCAGATCACATCAAACTCCTTACTTCCTAGGACTTGACTTATTACATATACGTCCTTTGGATTCATCTCAGCTGAATTAATAATAATAGTCCAGAGTCCATTATCTCCTGTTGGGCAGCTGCCTTCATCCTTTGTGAATCTGATCTTCATAACAAAGGCACTGTCTTCCAAAAAGTATTTGGATATCTTAAACCCTTTCTCTCTCTTTACCCCCTGTCCTCTCCTGTAAGTCTTTATGGAAATAATGATGGTGATGATGATGATGATGATGATGATGATGATATATTTACATACTATTGTAAAGTTTATAAAGTACTTTATTTATTATCTCATTTTATCCCAACAACAAGTCTATGAGAATAGGATGCTATTACCATCTCCATCTTACTGATGACAAAATTGAGACTGAGAAGTCAAGGGACTTGTTGAAGACCAAAAACAAATGAAAAAGCAGTAGTAGGCTCTGCTTTACTTGGTTTCCTTTTCCTGCTCTTTGATCTTTCTTTTTTCTTAACTTGTGTGAGTCACCTCCTTATTTCAGTCGGTGACTCCCTAGAATGCCTCTAGAATGAAGATGAACCCTGTAGCTGCCTGACCTTTAAAGCCCTGGAAGGTCTGGCTGCTGTCTCTCCTTTCAGCATTATTTCACACTACATCCCTTCGTATTTCCATGGCACAGTCAAACTGACTAATTTATTATATTCCTGTCTTCGTTCCTCTTGACTCCATTTTTTCTCTACAATGCCCCCAGAAACCTCCTCACCTGGGAAGCTCACTCCACTCCTCAACTCTGTCCCTGGACTTCATACTTTGGAATCACCCTCTGCCCCAGTAATTCCTCCCTCTGATTTGCTGATTGCTCCCAGAACTTCCATCTAAAGGAAGAGACTCAGACCAGCCTTGTCTTCATTTCTCTTCAGGTTGTACTCATTTACCTACGTCCTCAGTCTTTCTCTAAAATGTCCCTGTGCTGGATACCTGAATACCTTACCCTGTCTTCCCCCCTTCCCACCCTCACCCCCATACACTCTTTTCCACTCTGATTTTTCAGTTATTTTCCCCCATTATAATATAAACTCCTTTAGAGCAAGGACTATCTTGCTCCTTGTATTTGTACTGTCAGTGTCTGGAACAGGGCAAACCCTTCATTCTTTCTGACTTGTTGACTTGACGTTCCATCTTGGACTTCTGTACCTTAACTAATACTGTCCCTTGCCCAAAATGCCTTCCCTCTCCATGTCTTCCTCTTGGAATCCCTAGCTTCACTCAAAGCTGAGCTCACATATGACCTATACAAAGCCTTTCCTAGTTACCAGTGCTTCCTTCTTCCTTCACTTATCTCAAGTTTCTTTATCTGGCAGGTGCTGAGTGCCATTCCCAAACACCCTTCCCCAGCCCAGAGTCTGAGCTCCTTGGAGGAAGGAACTTTTTACCTCTTACCTGTGGATCAGCAACACTGAGGCCAGGGCCTTAGATATAGAAAGTATGTAATAAGCACTTCATGACATGAACTAGATTTTCATCTGTTCCTCCATTGTGCCTCATGAGCTTCTTCGACCTTTCGCCTCTCTTCTATTTTCTTCAGTTTCCCCTTCACTACGAACACTGTCTGTATTCTGACTCAATTCTGCCCTTCCCATTCTTGCTCTCACTATTTTGCTTTCTCCATCAGGTTTCATGTTCCTTTTCACCCTGTCAATCAGATGTTTTGAATCGTAACAATATACTCTCTTATCTTACTCTCGACCTTCTTTGTCATCGTGGTTCAGTCACTTCAGTGCTTCATGGCCCATTTCTTGACAAAGATATTAGAGCGGTTTTACATTTCCTTCTCCAGCTCATTTTACAGATGAGGAAACTGAAGCAAACTTAAGTGACTTGCCCAAGGTCACACAGCTTGGAAGTGCCTGAGATCATATTTGTGTTCAGGAAGATGAGTCTTTCTGACTCTAGAGCCCAATACTCTATCCACTGTGCCACCTAGCTCCCCTTGAACATCCTTTGTACTGTGGTCATTATCCTTTCATCAGATCACTCCACTCCTATGACCACATTGGCTCCTTCCTCACTCAACTATGAAGTTTGTTTGACCCACACATTCCTATGTGGTGAACTGGAGAGGGTTGATGATTTCCTCATCACTTGTGAGGAAATTACCAGAGGGAGGGTGAAGTGACTTGTACTACAATAAAAGGGAGAGCTGGACTCATAGAATCTAATGGAACGCACCTTCAAGGTCATTTAGTTTAACTTTGTCCTTTTCATAATAGCTAGCCTAATAATAATAGCCAGTGTTTATATAGCTGTTTAAACCTTACATTGTATTTTACAAATATTATCTCATTTGATCCTCACTACAATCCTGGGGGGTAGATTGTGTCATTATCCCCATTTTACAGATGAGGACACTGAGAGAGATGTTAAATGACTTGCCCATGGTCACACAACTAGCAAATGTCACAGGCAGGATTTTAACTTGGGTCTTTACTCCAATATTAGCATTTTATCTATTCTTCCACCTAAAGATGCTGAGGCTCAGAGAGGTGAAGAGATTTATTTGATATCAGCCAAGCATTAAGCTTCAGGCAAGATGTACACCCAAGTCCTGATTGCAAGTTCAATGGACTTTCCATTGTATCACATGGCTGCCTTCACTATTTCTATAGGTCTGGCAACCTTTTTAATATTACACATGCTTACATAGATGTAAATGTATGTATGTATGTATGTGTACACACAAATGTGTATAGAGATGTGTATCTCATCTATATGTGTGTATACATATATGCATTTACATGTGTATATGTTGGTATATGTATGTGTGTATACACATATATACATGCATATACATAGATATATACATCTCCAGGTACAGATACATATGTAATGCTGATTGGTTGTTACCCTTCATTCTTGAAGAAGACCAAAATGATATCCCTATGTGGGAGTCAAGGTACCAGATCAATATGAGCTTGAAAGACTCTACCACACAGGTTGGGCACAAATAGTCCATTTGAAAATTTGAAGGGGAAATGGCTTTAAATTTCTGCATCTCACATTTCTTTTGATCTACTGTGATTCTGCTTGCTCACAGAGCACAGTGACTTCTTTCATGTAGGCATACCATGGTTCGTGGTCCTGTGCCAGTTTCTCCCATGTCACACAATCAATTCCAAAGCTCTTTAGAGAAACTTGGAGAGAGTCCTTGTATCACTTCTTCTGACCAGCATGTGATCTCCTTCCTTGCATGAATTCTCTATAATTTGTCGTTGTAATTCCAGGAACTATATGAACACAATTACAAAACACTTTTTTTTTTTTTTTTGCTTTTTGGAGGGGGGAAGGCAAGACAACCCAGGTCAAGTGACCAGCCCAAGGTCACATGGCCAGTAAGTGCCAAGTGTCTGAGGTTGGATTCAAACTCAGGTCCTCCTGATTCCAGGGCTGCCACTCTACTCACTGCGCCACCCAGCCATCCCTTCAAAACACTTTTCACACAAATAAAGTCAGTTCTAAATAATTGGAAACACATCAGTTGCTCTTGGGTAGGCCAAGCTAATATAATAAAAATGACAATTCTACCCAAATTAGTTTACTTATTCAGTGCCATACCAAGCAAACTACTAAAAACTTATTTTATAGACCAAGAAAAAATAATAACAAAATTCTTGTGGAAGAACAAAAGGTCCAGAATATCAAGGGAATTAATGAACAGAATTATGTTTTAAATGCATAAAATAAAACATGTAGGATTAGTTTCTTCATCTTCACAGATAATGAAGATACTGATGGCATCTACCTCCCATTGTTGTTATGAGACTCAAATAAGAAAATATAAGTAAAGTGCTTCATAACTTTAAAACTCTATTTAAATAGAAGCCTTGTTGTTGTTATCATTGTTAGCATTTAAAGTAATATCAACTATATTGAGGTATAAATATCAATTTTTTAAAGAATTTTATTCATTTTTAATTGATGAGATAAAGCTAGCATCTCTGTAACATAGTATAATAATAATAATAATAACAATATTAAATGATTGGACATGAAACTGCAAATCTGTCATGTACATTTTGCTATTCCTTTTAAATAGACAATAAAGTCATTATGTAAATTCTTTTTTTCTTCCCCTCTCCTAGAGATGGCTACCATTATTTTTAAACATCAATTGACCTACCCCAGGTTAAGGACCATTCTAGTCCAACACCCCATGCTTCTCCCCCAGTTCAGTTTCACTTCTTATATAGAAAGGGCAAGAAAATCTATAATTCATGGAATTATCATTGTTACTTCAAAAGAACCCAATGGACTTGACATGGAAGTAGTTGCCCAACCTATATGTGATAGTATTATGTTAAAACAGTATTCATTTTATCTGTTCCGTATGTATTTTTGTAGGTTTCACTTCCTTCCTTCCATTGTGTTAGCCAGTATGTGACCAGCCAAAAGTCACTTTTGTGCTGTGAATTATGTATGGGTTGGTGGTTTTTGTTAGGTTTTTTTTGAATGTTATCATATAAAAGTCTTGGTCCAATTTACAAACCCCCATTAATGTCACCATGCCAATGGTGTGGGCATGATTGATGGAGGCTAGTTTGTAAAGAGGAAACCAGTGGAAACCTATTTTATTTAATCGTTACACTTTCCTGGAGAAATTCTAATATATGAGAACATGGCAAGAGATTTGGTCTCTAGGGAGCGATGGAAATAAATACTAAGAGAAACTATTCGCTCAGAATGGATTTTGTGTCATTTTGGGGATCTCACTGCAGACTGAGATCTGAAAAGATGACCTGCTAGGGGTAGCTGCTACTTACCTTCCAAGGGTGAATGCATTCTCAAGCACATACTATTTCTGGTCATTCAAGCAGGTTCTAAAAGCTCTATTGTATTTTAAATAGAAAATTGTTCTTTTGATTCCCTATTTTTTATTCTACACATTCAAGGAAAATACACCCCCACATACTGTCTAAAGATATCTTGGTCCCAAACCAAAGATTCTTTCTCAGCAGCACAAGAGACCTTAGGTGTTATGGGTCACAGGTTTTAAACCAGCAGAATCTTTGGAGATTATCTAGTTCAACTCCTTTATTTCACAGATGAGGAAAAGAGGCTCAAAGGGGTTAATGAGTGGCTGAGATCTCATAGATGGTACGGAATAATAATAATAATTGCTAACACTTATATAGAGCCTGCCGTGTGCCAATCCCCATCCTGAGCACCTTATAATTATTATCTCATTGGGTTCTCACACCAACCCTGGAAGGAAGGGACTATCTTAATTCTTATTTTTCAGGTAAGAAAATCAAGGCAGATAGAAGTTAAGTGACTTGCCCAGTTAGTAAGTGTCTTGAGGCTGAATGTGAACTCATTTCCAGACTTTGCTTGAAGCTTTCCAGTGATGGGGAATTCACTACCACATCCCATTCTGGGATTTTGGATAGTTTGAAATCTTGGGAGTTGTAGCTTTGTAATTTCTACCAAATGATTTTACTTCTGCTCGCTAAGGCCAAGCAGAGTATATCTAATAACTCGTCCATGTGACTCTCTCTCTGTCTCTCTTTCTAGGGAGAAAGAGACAGAAAGACAGAAACACAGAGAGATACAAAGACAGAGACAGAGACACAGGTAATAAGACTATCTTGCTCTCTTCCTTCTCTTTGACACCCTCCTCTAAATTTTCTGTTCTACAGGGTAAATTTACTGGGTACTTTTGGCCAACTGTCTTATGGCACAACTTTAAAGTCCTCTTTTAGACGCTCACCAACTTATCAATTTCCTCCTGAAACCTTGGAGTTAAGAACCGAACACAATCAATTAATAGAGAGGTCAATTTAAGAAGTGTTTTTAAGTACCTATTATATGCTGATAACTCAATCATAAAGAGTGAAACAATCCCTACTCCCTATACTGGGAGAGATAGAAAGTACCTATACAGATGTATGCAGCAGAAGTGGAGAGTGAATAAATAGAAATCTGTATAATGCAGTTAAATACAGGATAGTTTAGAATGAAAGGCCCTAGCTGTTGGAGAATGAGTGTTGAGTTGGGAAAAGTGTTGTGCAAAAGATGATACATGATTTGGGTCTTAAAGAAAGAAAGGGGCTCTATAAGATGAAAGTAAGGATAGAGTGCATTCTAGGCATGAGGGACAGCCAGAACAAAGTCAGGGAGATTAGAGACCAAATCCCTTGTATGAGGAGCAAAGAGAAGACCAGAATACAGGAAAAGTAATATTGTCCAAAGAGGCCGACAAGGTAAATAAAAGAGTTCATATTTTATCTTCCAATTATGGTCTGATAAAAGCAAAGTACAAATCATTTTGGTCATGACTGGGCCATTAAGTATTTTATACTTTTAGGAACTCTCATGAATTTAGATTTGGGAAATGAAAATAATTCCAAATGGAACAGTTCTATCATGCTCTTTTCTAAATATTTTAAGAGCATAAGGAATAGATTTGTAACTTCCAATGGGGAAATCAGGAATGAACATTTGTCTCTCAGGGTGTGACCTCCATGTTTCTATCAATAGGAATTTATACTCTAGAGATAGTTTTGGGGCTCAATCTAGCATTTCATTCCTTCCTGGATCATTGCCTTGGCAAAAGGACTTGTATAGCACAATGAAACTATGAGCTATGTTGTGTAGTGTTACTATGCAAGCAGACAGGTCATAGAGGAGAAGTCTGACAAAAGGCAATCCACTAGAGAAGGAGATGAAAAACCAATCCAGTATCTTTGCCAAGAAAACCCCGTGGGAAGTATTGAAATGCTAAAAGATATGACACTGGAAGATGAGCCCCTCGGGTCCGAAGGGCCCGTGTGGTGCACGGGGTCACAGAGTCAGACACAACTGACTGGCTGGATAAGAACAGCAAATATAACAAAGGCGTTTCATAGACTTGCATATGAAACTGCTTTAAACCGAAGGAAGCCAGATCAAAACTGGGTCATTCACATGATCTATACACTTTCTAAACTCTGAGAAATATAATTTCCTGGAGTGTGTGTGTGTGTGTGTGTGTGTGTGTGTGTGTGTGTTTTAACAATAACAACTGCAAGAGATTTTAATCTGGAAAAAAGGTATATAATTCAGCAGCAGGATGAGGGATAGCACCAGATTTTGAGTCAGGAAGACCTGAGTTCAAATCCTGATCAGCCCCTTAGTAGCTGTATGACTCTGAACAAGTCACTTACCCTCTGCCAGTTTCTTTATCTGTAAAATGAATATGATGGCATCTGTCTCCCATTATTGTGAGAATCAAATGAGATAATACCAGTAACGGGCTTTATCAACTTTAAAACACTAGATAAACATAAGCCCTTTTGTTATTGGTATTTAAAGCCTTATTATATGGTAAACAATTGAAGAAATTGATTCTGTCTAGAGTGAAGAAGGAAGATTCAGGATAGGGCATGACAACTGTGTTCAAGTATTTGAAAGGCTGGCTTGTGGGAAAAGGACTCGATTTTTTCTGTTTGGCTCCAGAGGGCAGAATCATGAGCAGGGGGTGGAAGGTATATTGAGGCAAATTTAGGTTTGATATCAGAAATATTTCCCAACAATTAAAGCTTTCAAAAAAGTGGAATGAGGTCCTGACAGAAGTGCTAGATTCTCCTTCCCGAGTAGTCTTCACTCTTTACAGAGAGGCTGGACAACCAGGCGATTCCTTCAATGTATGGGTTGGATTAGATGGCGGCCATGGTCCCTTTTACTCTAAAATCCTGTGATCCTATAAACTAAAGTGGGGTTGCATGGGTCTTATCCCAGAATTTGTGCTCACTTTTCAGTCTTGTCCAACTCTCCATGATTCCATTTGGGGCTTTCTTGGCAAAGACGCTGGAGTGGTTTGCCATTTCATTTTGCAGATGAGGAAACTGAGGCAAATAGGATTAAGAGACTTGTCCAGGGTCACATAGCTAGGGAGTGTCTGAAACCAGATTTGAACTCACAAAGATAAGTCTTCCTGACTCTAGGTCTGGCACTCCTATCAGAGTACTGATATTGAAAAGGTGCTGAGAACAATTATTCTCCTTTATTTACAGAGAAATAATTGAGCTTAGTACTCAATAAGTATAAAAAAAATTTTAAATAAGGTGCTGCCATATGGCTGATGTTTCCTTATCTTGGTTGTTGTACCCCAGGTGAGCTCTTTGTTGCCTCCCCCCCCCCCCATGAAATGACCTCACTGTGCCTTCAGGTCTCCATCTCCCCACCTTTTGTTCAAACGAATGAAAAATTTGAGAAAGATTTCTGTGTACTCAGGCACATTTTATGAAGTTGCCCACTCCCCTCAACCCCTGCACACAAGATGAAAGAAGTTAGGATCAATTATCTCAAACCCTCACTCTCGTTCCAGAAGGCTCATCTTTCCCATGCCATTTAGTGTTTCTCAGGAAACTAAGTAAAACTTCTTCTCAGAAAATCTTTTCTCAATACAAAAGTTGTTTATGGCTCTAGGTTCAGATATGGACAGAGGTGATAACTGACACGCTCAATATTCAACTGGGATGGCATTTAAATATATATCTCATAAATAAATTCTCAAACCAGCATGGTACATTGGAAAGGGCACTGGTTCTGGAGTCTGAGGACCTAGGTTCAAATTGCTTCTTTGTGACCCTGGCAAATCCCTGGACCTCAGTTTTCTCACCTGTAAAATGAAAGGATTGAACTGGACAGTATGTTAAATCCTCCTGTAGCTCTACACCTATATGATCTTATGACTGGTAAAATGTGTTTTCTCAGTAATAGAAAACATAAAGTCAAGAAACATTAGCCATCAAGGGGCTACTTGTTGAGATGGATGAAGTGTTCCAACTTCACAGAAAGAGTGTGACTCGGGAAATTGTGCTGAATGCGGAGTTGGGGATCCTAGATTTAAATATCCTTTTTGCAACTTACTACCTATGTGGCTTTAGGCAAATTACCTCACTTTCCTGGCCTCTTTTCCTCCCGTGTAAAATGAGAAGGCTGGGCTAGTGGACTTCTAAGGAGTCTTCCAACTCTAAATCTATCATCCTCTTTCCATGTAGCAAGGTTGATAGGGTCAATTACATTTATTCATAGTTGATCCCTCCTTTTTCCCCTTGATTCCTTCCCATATTTAATTTTATCAATTTGAGTTCTAGAGTGACCTAGAGGTAAGTTTTAATATCTCTTTTTAACTAAAAAATGTCAACCTCTTTTTCAATTAATGATGAAGTCAAGTGTATATAAATATGCTTAATGTATAAATGAAATCAGGTAGCTAGGTAGCACAGTGGATAGAGCATTATACTAGGAATCAGGAAAGCTCATCTTTGGGAGTTCAAGTCTAGCCTCAGACACTTGCTCATTTTGTGACCCTAGGCAAATCACTTAACTTTGTTTGTCTCAGTTTCCTCAACTGTAAAATGAGCTGGAGAAGGAAATGGCAAACTGCTCCAGCACCTTTGCCAAGACAACCCAAAATAGGGTCACAAAGAGTTGCACATAACTAAACAACAGAATAAAATGAAGTCAAGACTCCATTCCAGTTCATTAAATATTATGTACTCGATAAGCTGGAGAAACCTCCTTTCCAAATAGTAATTCTGTTTGTTCTAACTTATTTCCTACTGGTCTTTGATTAAATAAATGTTAAAATCACAAAACATATGTAATTTATTAATGATATGAGAAATGATAACACAAAGACATACATAATCATTTACAATATTTTGGTCTTGACAAGAATCACAGCCAGAATCATCTTAAAACGTCTCTATAACTTGTGACTCCTCCTCACTTGCCTGAAAATGCAGCCTCATACCATTTGGTTTTTCTCAGTACACCAAATAAAATGCCTTCTCAAAAAGCCTTTTCACAAGACAGAAGATGGAAACAACTTCATCAGAAAAGATCTCTCCATTGCCTTCTTCTCTGTCTTCTCAGATTCTCTCCAACCATGACAGGAAAAATCTCTTCACCAGAATCACTCTTTCTAGATCCACATAGATAAAAGTAAAACAAAAAACAAAAAACAAAAAACAAAAAAAACACAAACACAAACACAAAAAAACCTTTACTTTTCCTGAGACCATACAGAGAAACACTGCCTAGTGAGACACGTTTCAGCTATCATTCCAAATCGCCGTTGCAAACAGTCTTTTTTGTGGCATTACGTTTGGTTTTTAAAGATACAGTAACAGTATCTATGGACTCAGTGGGAGAGTCTAGTGAAAGGGAGGTTACATAAGGAAAAAAAAAACACTTTCAAAAATGAATTGAGATGTCTTGGGAGCCAGTGGGTTGCACTTCTCTGGACGTTTTCAAACATTGACTGGATGTGCACTTGTTAGAGAGGATTCTTATTGAAGTATTGTTTCAATATGGCCTCTGAGGTACCTTCCATCTCTAGGATTCTGTAATTCTGTTTTTAACCAGCAAACTTTGTGGTCAGACAAATTTCTCATTTAGTGAGGGACAGCAACCCGAGTAATATACCCCTATGGTATAAAGCTGTGAAAAATGAAATGTAAGACATAATCATAAGTGTTGGATGAGAAGAGCATAATTTCTTGTATTGGGTGGAGATACACTCTCCCTGGGCTACACAATGATTCATCCAAAGGGACTGGAATCACAAACAGAAAAACAGAGCAAACAAAAATAGAATTAGTGCTTGTCTGACTTTATCCTTCACTTGGCAACCAAATATTTTTGATTGATATAGCCAGAGACTGTTATTCTTTTATATACATATAGTTAGAAGCCCCAAAATTTAACCCACTCTATAAATCTAAAGAAGATTCCACATAAGTTAAACCAGACACTAGCTTCAATGGTCATTCTTAGAACAGTCTATTTTATGAGGAAGAGTCAGATCCCTTTGGTGGAGGAGTGATTTGTTTCCACTGCTAATTGCAGGCTATTAATCTCATCATAATCACTCCTAACTATCTGTTTGCACATAATTACCTAATGGTGAACATGATTTTGTAGAGACCTGTTAAAGTGTGTGAAGTCTTGTGGTTACCCTTCTTAAGAAAGCTTATGGAGCCAGAAGAAGATCATGGGGTCATAGAGGCCATTGTCTGAGTGGTAAGATAGATGATGAAAAGTGACCCTGGTTGCACTCACAGTCGCCAATGAGTCCCAAGTGTGACTAACTATCCCCTCCACTGACTGTTGCTATAGTTAATATGTCAGGCATCTTATTTTTGTGTGTATATCATTCAGGATTAAAAAAAAACCATTTTTATGTGTATTGCTATATTTATATTCCACTTTCTTTTTCTGGATATATCCCTCTCCCTAATAGAAGTCATTTCTTATTTGTTATTTGTATTACAATATTTTGTTTTTTCCTACATTTCTTTACAGAATATATCCCTCTCCCCAGTAGAAAATCATCTCTTAGTTATAACAACAAAGAAAAAGAAAGATAAGAAAAAAATGAAAGCAATTCAATAAAACTAACACATTAATAATGATAGTTAAGTGGTGAAATGGATAGAGTGCTGGTCCTGGAGTCAGGAGCACCTCAAATCCAGCCTCAGGTACTTACTAGCTATGTGACCCATGGCAAGTCACTTATCTCTGTTTGCCTCAGTTCCCTCATCTATAAAATGAACTACAGAAGTAAATGGCAAACTACTCCCATATCTTTGCCAAGAAAACCCCAGATGGGGTCACAAAGAGCTAGACACAATGGAAAAATAACATTTATATAGTCAGACACTTTACAATTATTATCTCATTTGATCCCCAAGAAAACCCTTGGAGGTAGGTATCATTATTATTCCTAGTTGGCAGACGTAATGCCATGCACCAGCAGCTTCCCAAAAGAATGCTACTGTGAATAGCTTTTAAGGTTCCAATTGCACAGTATAGTGAACTCTATTTATTCAAGAACAAATCAAAGGAAAACATTCACAACAAATCAAGATACAGTATTCACAACATTACATCTTATCACAGAAAATCACAATATAGTGTTCACAACAGCTTGTCATTAAAATAGCCACAGAGTTTTCACCAAAGTGGTCACAATATTTAGAACAAAGAACAAAAGAACAATCATCTGGTATCCCTAAGCAGGTTTGCCTCCTTACTTAGTCATTCAATCACCTCAGAATACAAGTCAGTCTTCCACTCATGGGACAACTAGGTTGACTCAATCAGTCACTTATTTAGCAATCAGTTACTAAGTATCGCTAATCACTAAATACAAATCATTAGAAAATACACAACCCCCCCACTCCCACCCCTAGGTCACTAGTAAACCATGTTGTCATCACAGCGTTCAATATCCAAGGAGAGATCTTTTCTTCATCTTGACTCAGGGTGGTTTCTCAGACTTCCTGGATCCCTTTCCATGGTCCCAGCTCCTACTTGAATCCAGCAAACAGTCACCTGGATTCAGAGGCAGACAGCTCCCAGCTCCTTGTCCAGTTCTCCAGGCAGTTCCTGCTACTCACTGAAGTTCACAGGGTCCAGTACATCTCAAAACCTTCACAATTTCTGTTCCCAAGAATTCAAGGATCAACCAAGCCACAAACAAACAAAATCTTAGCATGCTTCCTCAGTCTTCCATCAGTTCAGCTGGACCTAGTACTGAGAAGAAATCTCAGCCTTCCAGGTGGCAGCAGCAACACTGGCCTTCCAGGCAGCCTTCCCAGCAGCAACTCCAGCTTTTACCAGATCTCTCAGCAGAACAGCTTCTTCCACCAGGATCTTGTCAGGAGAAAAATTCTGAATGTGTCTCTCTGGGGTTTTTCTTATATACACACATAGCATTGGCTTCCTGTTTCAGCCAATCCCTTCCTATTATGTCAGCAACAGGAGACAGAGTTCACATCTTCTGTTTCTTTCACAGAGGTTTAAGTACCTGCTTACTTGACATAACAAAAGGGGGTCTTCAAATTTAAATTAATTATCATTACAGTAGATGAGGAAACCAAGGCAAACAGAGGTTAAGTGACTAGTCCAAGGTCATATAAGCTAGCAAGATTTGAAGTTGAGATCTGAACTCAAGTCTTCCTGACTATGCTTGAGTACTCTATGCACTATACCTCCTAGCTGTTCCCTACCTTAATTGCAAATCATTTTGTGTTCAATAGCTCCATCTCCCCTGCCTCCATAGCACCTCATCCCTTTCATAATACATACCTCTGCAAAGAGAGGGGAGAAGTACATATTCCTTTCTTCCCCAGGGCCAGATTTGGTTATTATAATTCTGAAGCATTCAGCTCTATTTTGTTATTGTTGTTGAGGATTTCCACTGTGATTATTACTTTCCAAATTGTTTTTCTGATTCACCTTAATTCATTTTTTATCTGTCTATATCTATATAAATCTTTCCAGACTCTTCTGAATTCTGCATATTTGCTATTTCTGGTGGTGCAATAATATTCCATTTTATCCATGTAGACAATTTGTCTAGTTATTCCCCCATTGGTGGACATCTACTTTGTTTCTAGTTCTTGTGCTACCATAAAAATATTGTTATAAATATATTTAGCGTCATGGGATCTTTTTTTACCCCTTAGACACTTTATGTTTTAAACTGAGCCAAGAACAATTATCCTTAGCTTCTAAAAATTCAGAATGGTTAACAGAACATACTCCAATGAATCAATATCTTATTTCTTGGGTATGCCTTTGGAAGAGGAACACCCCAACTCTCCCATGAATATAGGGGACATAGATTTAAAAGGTAGGAAATGTGATATAGTAGAAAATAAGCTGGATTTAGAGTCAGAGAACTTGAGCTCAGAAACCAAAGACAAGAAAAAATCTTAAAAGGAGGACATGGAACTGGTCATCTATATGGATGTAAAAAAAATCAACACAACTAAAACACAAATTGGCTCAAAAAAGAAAACTTGTGCACCATTCATATAGTGAATCACAGAATAGCAGGGCAGAGCCAAGATGGCGGCGTAGCAGCAGCAGCATATCGCAGCTCTCACATAGCCACCCCAAAATACCCATAAAACAGGACTTTAAACCAATCCCAGAACTCCAAAACACACACAAAGATACTTCCCACTAAAGTCAGCTCGGCTACAAGGAACCATATCAGCACTGCGAACCAAAACCAGCCTGCCCTCAAGCCGTGGCTGTGCCCTGGGGCGACTGGACGGGAGGAGTGGAGGAGCCTCTCAGGTGAGCGGATTAGCAGCAGCTGCGAGTGGGATTTGTGAAAGGGGGAGATAAGCAGTCCAGCGAAAGGCCTCCAGAGCAGAAAATCAAAAGGCAGAGGTTTTGCACCCTCCTCTGCTTTGTAGCTTCCCGCCCGTGACCTGCAGGCAGCAGGGGGACTTAGCAATTGTTTTCAGGCCAGTGCTCTCATGTTGAGCAGCCTGGATCTGGATCGCTGTCTTGGGCCTCCGTCTTGGAGTCTTTATTATCCAGTCTGCCGGAAGTATTTAGGAAGACTCCCAGCATCTTCCTGAGAGCTACGGCAGCCGGGAGGACCCCAGCGATTTGGGACAGAGCTTTCCCTTCTGGAAGCAGAGCCCCACAGAGATTTAAAAAAAAATCACGGACTGAACAACCACGAGTAAGAATAAGCATAAGAAGCAAAGTAAGAACAGCTCCCAAACCCTTGATTC
>CM053581.1:352300429-352343951 GCA_028627135.1 Pseudochirops cupreus
ACTTCTCTTATTTGGTTTTCAAAATCCTTCTTCAGCTCATCTCTAGTTTTAAGGCATTCTTCATGTTTATTGGAGGCCCCTGGTGGGGGTGCTCTGGCTGCACTCTCCTCCTCCCTCTCTCTGCCATGATCCTTCTTTTCCCCAAAGAACGAATCTAGGGTTTGGTTACTGTTCTTACTTTGTTTCTTATGCTTATTCTTACTCATGGTTGGTCAGTCCGTGATTTTTTTTTAAATCTCTGTGGGGCTCTGCTTCCAGAAGGGAAAGCTTTGTCCCAAATCACTGGGGTCCTCCCAGCTGCCGTAGCTCTCAGGAAGGTGCTGCGTCCCTTCCTAATTACTTCTGACTCACTGGATAATGAAGACTCCAGGACCAAAAGCCCAAGCCCGCGATCCAGATCCAGGCCGCTCAACGTGAGAGCCCTGACCTGTGAATAATCACTTAGTCCCCCTGCTGTCTGCAGGCCGCGGGCGTGGAAACTGCAAAGTGGAGGCAGGTGCAAAACCTCTGCCTTTCGTTTTCCCACCCTGGAGGCGTTTCGGCCAGAAGCTTTTCTTCCCTGATTTCACAAGCTCCACTGACCTAGTTCTGAAGGCTGCTAGCAGCTGCTGCTAATCTGCTCACCAGAGGCTCCTTGGCATCTCCAGTCCAGCCATCCCCAGGGCACAGCCGGGGCTTCAAGCCAGGCTGGTTTCGGTTCACAGTGCTGATATGGTTCCTTGTAGCCGAGCTGAGTTTAGTGGAAGGTATATTTGTGTGCGTTTTGAAGTTCTAGGATTAGTTTAGAGTCATATTTTATGGGTATTTTGGGGTGGGTATGTGAGAGCTGCGATATGTTGCTGCTGCTACACTGCAATCTTGGCTCCACCCCCCGGCAAATATATTTCTTATTGTACATTAATAAAACTGTTATTCTATTTTAGTAGGAAGTCTCTTGTGAGCTTGGTTATCATAAATCACTTCCCAGAGGTTGATCATCTTTGGGTAGACTGATAAAATAGAATTTCTGAATGTGTCAAGTGTTGCGCTAGACATAGGACCTGAGATAGCCCTCCCAGGACATTATCTTCTAGTTCCAAAGTTTTGTCTTATACTGTGTGTTGCTCAACTTTGAGCACCCAAATAACTGGTCACATTCTCTTTACCACCACATTCTAAGGACAGTATTTCATCTTCCTTGGACAGAGCTGGAGAAACATTGACAAATACTTACTATCCAACTGTCTCTTTTCAATGTCACTTATCAGCCACAGCAACCGTCTGTCATTACAGTACTTCCTCCCTGACAAATGTGTTGCAAGAGCAAGCATTTAAAGTTTATCTGACATTTGTTACATTTTAAATTGATGCCTTCCTTCTTAGGGAGGTGCCCTTGGTCCCTTGCTGAGATATGGGCAGTATCCCTAATCTTATCAGAAGCACATTCACAAATCATCTCTTAGAGCTAGTGACTTTTGTGGCTGACTAATCTAATTTCCCATTGGTTCTAGGGAGATTTAGTTTCAGAGTGTGATGTTTTCTGGTCATATCCTCAAATAGTAAGGGGTGTACTCTCTTAGGGGCTTGCTGATGTCTATGGGCTAAGGTACAATTTGGAGGTCAGTTATGGACTCTGTGAATGATCTGACCTGAGAATTCAATATTCATTGTGTCCTTTCTCTTGTGTCATGATTTGAACCTTATGTTTGGATCAGATTTGGCCAAGTACTCAGAGCTAATAAAGGTTTATTCCCTGTCTAGTCTATAGAGGGAAGGATGAGTATAGTACAATCTTGTATGGTACAAGGTCAAACCAATAAGTCAAGAAAACAGGCATTTATTGTTTACTCTGCATCAAGCACTGGGTTAACTACTGGGGATGCCAAGAAAAACAAAGAGTTCACATTCTGACTAAGGGGACCACATTCAAACAACTATGGCAATATAAGATAAACACAGGGTAAATCAGAGATAATTTTAGAGGCGAGGTGCTAGCACTGAGGCAGAAGAGGAAAACCTTTTTTTTTTCCTTCAGAAGGTAGGATTTTTGTTGAGACTTGAAGGAGGCCAGGGGATCCAGGAGATAGGGAGGCAAAGCAGTCTAGGATGGGGGGACAGTCAGTGCAAACAAAGGGACTGAAGAGATGGAGTGTCTTGTGCGAGGTATAACAAGGAGATGTGTCACTGACTCACAGAGAATGTGGAGGGTAATAAATGTAAGAAGGCGTGGTTAAGTCATCTGCCAAATGCAAGGTTGAAAAAGATCAAAACTAACAGAGCATTCATATCAGGCATCGAGTGGATCATCATGCATAGACATGCAGTAAGTACATCATCAGTGTCCAAAATTAATTACACTTCACCCCAAGAAGTCTTTCCAACTCAGACTAGGACTGGAGGACTGTTATCTTGCTCATAATTATGAACACATTTGGTTCCTGACTGAAAGTTTTTAATAGCATTTTTCAGTTCCAAATTCATTTGATTGACATTAAACTCTGAAACTGGGTGAAGATTTGTGTCGGGGATGGAAGGAATGCCTTAATTTTCCAAATTAATTTCTCCATCAAATGACGACCTTTTGACATAGTCTCACATTTACATTTTGAAATGTGAAATAACAATGCCACTAAAAATAGATTGAAGTTGATGTTTTAATGAAGTTGTGATTTCATCCTCATGGAAACTCCTTCCAAAGACACAGATTTCAACTTTTTCAGGGTTTCTCCTTCTGTGAGATTCTTGTCTGTTTTCCCAGAAATGTTCCACAGAGTATAAACCTCCACGTATAACTAACGGATAGAAAATCATATTAAGTACCAGTTGACCAGACACTACATATACACCACAACACCTGGCAAGTCCTCTCAGCAGAGACTCAAATATTACTAGGTTTTCTTGGGATTCTTAGATTTGGAAGGCATGGAGCGATAGACACAGAGTCCAAAGGTTCTATTCCCACCTCAGACATTTACTAGCTCTATGACCCTGGACAAGGCACTCAAAGTTTTTAGAGATTTACTTTGGTCATGAGGGAGGCTGGAAATCAATCAGATATTTATTAATCATGTATTCTGTGTCAGGTAGAGTGGGGGAGGGAATAATCATTTATAGAGTGCCCACTATGAGCCCAGTGTTGTGCTAAATGCTTTATAATATTATCTCATTTGATCCTCATAACAACCCCATGAAGTATGTGTTGTTACCATTCCCATTTCACAGATGAGAAAACAGACAGATAGTGGTTAAATGACTTGCCCAGGATCACACAGTTACTAAGTGTCTGATTCTGAACTTGAACTCAGCTCTTCCCAACTTCAGGCCCAGACTCCTTTACACTGTGCTGTTTAGATACATAGTCCTAGCTGCTAGAGAAAAAAAAAAGAAAGTAAACATAGAGAGACAGCATATACATAAATGAGTCAATAGAAGATATCTCTTCTCTCTCCCACACTTTCCTTTGGAGCCTCTCAAACACTGAGCTAGCTCTGGCAATGTGTGCATAAACCTTGTTATCAATGTGCACATCCCTGGAAATTATACTGCCAAGGTAAATGAGCTTATCTGCAGCATTCCAAACTTCCCCATTTTCTGTAACCAATGGTTCTTGTATGGGTGGTGTGGTGGTGGCTGATGGATGGACTGTGTTTTCTTGGTGTTAATTGTTAGACCAGAATTACCACAAGCAGCAGAGAAATGATCCATACTTTGTTGTATCTCAGCTTCAGAGGGTAATGAGTACATCTTCAAATGAAAATCACACGCCAATACTCCCTCCACTTTGGTCTTGGACTGTTTTATGGACAAGTGCTCACATGGTGGTCAGAAGAAGCCATACAAGGACACTGTCAAGGTCTCTCTCAAAAGAACTTTGGAATTGATTGTACAACATGGGAGACTGCCCAGCATGGTGTACCCTTATCAGAAAAGGAGCTGTGCTTTATGAGTAAAGCAGAATTGAAGTAGTTCAAAAGAAGGCAGAGAATTCTAACCATGTATGGCTCTGATCAGCCAGAGTTGGACACACTGTGACTTGACTCACATATTGATGTCATTTTGGTCCTCCTGGAGAACAAAGAGCAACAGCCAAGCAACCAATCAACCAAGAGAGAAGATAAATACAGAACAGAAGGGAAGGCACTAGTAACTTGCAGAGAGTGAGGGGGTGAAGACAGATCCAGAAAAAACCTCTTTTTTATATTTTGCTTTTTGGAGAGGGGAAGGTAGGGCAATTTGGGTTAAGTGACTTACCCAAGGTCAAATGGCTAGTTTTGTGTTAAGTGTCTGAGGCCGGATTTGAACTCAGGTCCTCCCGACTCCAGGGCCAGTGCTCTATTCACTACAACACCTAGCCAAATGCAAAGGCATTTGAACTGAGTCTCGTGAAACAACAGCTAGGTGGCTCAGTGGATAGGGTGCCAGGCCTGGAGTGAGGAAAATTCATCTTCCTAAGTTCAAATCTGGTCTCAGACACTTACTAGGTGTGTAATCCTGGGCATGTCACTTAATTCTGTTCACCTTATTTTCCTCATCTATAAAAATAAATTGGAGAGAGAAATGGTGAACCACTCCAGTGTCTTTGCCAAGAAAACCCCAAAAGGGGTCATGAGGACTCAGACATAACTGAGATGACTGAGCAACAAACAGTAAACTCATGAAGGAAACCAGGGGCTCTAAGAGTCAAAGATGAGGAGGGAGAACATTCCAGGCATAAAGGATAGCCAATGAAAAAGCACTGAGACAGGGGATGGAGTGTTTGACAAGCGGTATGTAGACCAGTAGGCCTTGCCCATAGAGAGCAGAGAGGTGAGTAGCGTGTAAGAAGACAGGGAAGAGAAGAAGGGCCAGACTGTGTAGAGCCTTAAATGCCAAAGACATTTGTAATTAATCCCAAAAGTAATGGGTACTCATTGTAGTTTGTTGAGTGGGTAGGCAACATAGAGACACACACTATGGAAATCACTGGGGCAGCTGTGCAGAGGATGGATTGTAATGGAAAGAGACTTGAGGAAGGTAAACCAATTAGAAGACCATTACAGTGACCTAAGAAAGATATAATGAGGGCCTGAACTAGGGTGCTGCCTGTGTGAGTGGAGACACATACAACAGATGTTTTGGAGAAGGAAATGAAACAAAACCAATGAGAAACTTGGGTAGGGGGTGACCACTTCATCCTAGAATGTGTGACAGCAAAGGAGAGGAAAGTTTGAATATAGGTTTACATGCACCCTAGATGTTGAAAGACTGTTCAGAGAAAGGATGAGTAGGATACCAAGTGTCTAAAATTCTATGAGGAAAGTCAACCTATGTTCAACTGCAAATTCTCAAGAATGAAATTCTGAAGATGCAAATAGAAACAATTTTTAAAAGGAAGAAAAGGGTGAAAGAGACTGATGTGAACACTTAAGGAACCAACTGAACAATTTCAATTTTAGGCATGAATGGAAGCTGGGAAAAGGGCAAATAACATGGAATGAATACAAAAACATGGTCCAGTTCCATAGAATAGTTTCTGGAATACCAAAGCTCAGAATAAGCTATGATTGGCAATGAATACTAAAATGCAATTTTAAAAAGGTACTTAAGAAGAAGAAGAAAATAGGAGAAAAGAGAAAATTAAAGAAGTTTTAAGTGCTAAAGGTAGAAGGAAATGTAATAATGGACAACTGAGAGAAGGTGGCACTATTTGGCTTTTGGTTTATTTGTTTTCTCTAACAAAAAGTATAAACTTCAGATTGAAAAGGACAGAAAAAATTAATAGGCAGTTGAAACTCAAGATAAGTTTTGTCTAGAGCATTCTATAGTATTGAAAGAATACTCTAGAAAATAGTTCATCCTGGCCCAGTTAATTTGAACATAAGGAACTGCCCCTTTCCTGCTTTCCAGTCTTCTTACACCTTATACCTCCCTCCTGCCCCAACATACTCTTCAATCCAATGACTGATCTCTATTGTTCCTCAAACAAGATGCTATTCTAATATATATTATTCTATAATATATATTACATATAATATATATTCTATTATCATTCCTTTACTTATCTTGGATAAGAATAAATTGCAGATGAGTTCAATTAATCGCTTATCTTACCAAGGTGTCCTAAAGGGGTAATGACCAGAGTTCATCATGTGGTTGAACAATGGTTTCCTGAGACACAAGCTCTTGTTGATGTCTGGTTTCAATGGACTTGGTGGCATGCAATAAATTCTCAGCCAAAGTCAGTGGTGGTTTCTTAATAGTAGAGGCAATGCTATGTAGTTCCAGAAGAAAAGAGAAAAGATAGAAAATTAAAAGGGCCAAGCACAAGCCAAAGAGAAGGGACAAAGGATGAGGGGAAAATATATTGGGTTGAAAGGTGGGTTTGAAATGTTAACCAAATTTGATATAGATTCATTCATCCTTATGAAGTCCCTGAAAAAAAAAAAAGGTCTTTCATTTATATTCAAGATGAGCAGGAAAATGCTTTGGAACCTATTTAGAGTGTATGTTATCCATACCAGGAAAGGTGTTCAATGTAGGAGTGGAATTATAGTACTGAAAAACTACTTAAACCGATAATAATATGTGCCCTGTCTCATGTATAATTCATTAACCAGAACTTAATTTATGGCCTTGCTTTCAAAAGGAAGAAAAGTATAGCCCACTCAGTTACATTTTCAAGTGTCTCCAATTTGAACTTAATTTTAATTTTAAAATGATGTTATGTCATTTCTAAACAAAGGAACATTTTGGCATAATTATATAATGATTTATATCAATCATCTTTTTTTTTACATTGTTCAAAATAGTACCTATCTTGTAATACATTTAGTAAGCTCTGAAGCTGTTAATTTCTTTCCTTTTTCTCCTTCCTTCCTTCCTTCCTTCCTTCCCCACTCCTGACCAGCCTCTACTTAAATACTCTTAATGTGAGGGAACACACTTTCTGCCCAATCAATAAACATTTATTAATCACTTATTATGGGCTAGGGAGCTAAAGATAAGAAGAAAGGCAAAAGGCAGTTCTTTCTCTCAAGATGCTCATAGTCCAATTGGGGAGACAACATGCAAGCTAGTGTGAACAAACAAGCTATAGACAAATTAAATGGAAAAATAATCAACAATAAGAGGGATTGAAAAGGCTTCTTGTTGAAGGTGGGATTTTAGCTGGGATTTAAAGGAGGCAGAGATGAAGAGGGAGAATATTCCAGGCATCGAGAACAACCAGTGAACATTCCCAGAACTGAAAGATGGAGCATCTTGTTTGAGGAAGAACAGAGACCAGTCACTGGATTGAAGAGTATGTTGGAGCAGGAGAGAGATGTAAGGTGTAAGAAGACTGGAAAGCAGGAAGGGGGAAGTTTATGAACAGTTTTGAACTCCAAAAGGAGGATTTACACTGGATCCTGGAGACATGGTCTGCTTGGCCATGGTTGGCCAGTGCATTGGCCCCCATTTCAAGGGATTCACTATATTATTGTTAGATTAAGTGTGGATGCTAGGTTGACTTAAGCCTGACTGCAGCCCAGAACTCCCATGTTCAAGTGATCTACTCTCCTCAGTCTCCTTCAGTAGCAGGGATTACAGGCATGAACCTATTTACCCAGCTACAATTTATAGTCTTACCCTGTTGCCTGAGATTATAATTAGTTAAATGACTTGCTCAGGGTCACACAACTAGTATATATCAAAATGGATCCTGGAGTTGATAGAAAGCCACTGGAGTTTATTGAGGAGGATGACATTGTCAGATCTGAGCTCTCAAAGATCAGCCCATTCATTTTTTTAATCAGTTCTAATTGTTAGAAAGTTCTTTCCTATATTGAGCCAAAAGTCTGTTTCCCTCTGACTTCAGCCTATTAGTTCCTCTTAGCATCCTAAGGTTATGGATCGAGAGCTAGAAGGACCATCTAATCCCACTGCATCATTTTATAGCTAAGGAAACTAAGGTCCACAAAAGTGAAGTGGAAGAACCAAGGTTCAAACTCAGATCCTGCAACTCCAAATTCAGGATTCTTTTCACACACTACTAGTTAGTTAGTTAATTAATTAATCAGCACACTACCTGATACATAATAGACAATAAATTTATTGCGGATGGTTTGATCACCTGATTCATTGGTCTGCTGCTGCTCCATAGAATGTCTGTCCCTCTTCACCAAAATAGTCCCTCAAATATTTGAAGACACCTGAACAGGAGAAACACATTCTCCATCCCTTCATCCCTTCTTAATATGATGTGCTTTGGAAATCCCTCACCAATGCTTTAAAGGTTTCAAATTTTATTAGTCAGCTTTATAGATTAGATGCTACTGTGTAGATAGGAGTTTGTTAGTATGGAATGATTGGCTAGCATATGTTACCCTAAGCCAGTCCCAATAACTATAAAATGAACAGTGTGTAACTGACCCTTTCTGCCTTTATCTCATCTTCTAAGAACCAAGTCATTTAGAGCTAGAGCTAGAGGTAAATGTTCTTTTCTCCATTATGTTCTTGAAGATATCATTGCTGCCAGGGAAGGTCAAAGATATAAGTTTAGCAGCTGGAATAGGAGAGATGAGATACACAGTTAGACTTAATTGAATGGAAATTGCCAGGAATCCGCCAGTTTCCAATCAAACTGGCTGAGCTAGGTGGGTATAAATCCATGTAAATACATTAAGCCTTCCCCCACCAACCCCAGCCCAATGGCTAAGTATGGCAAGAAGTCAATTTGCCACAATTTTCCATGAGAGCTACTAAGAAGAACAACAGAAGACTAAGGATGTCTCTTTTGTTAAGTATGAAGAGAGCAAGGTGAATTTTCTAACAGATCCAGTCATGTTTGTGCTTCTACTAGGGGCAAATCATAAACTATGCATGCTCAAAAGAAAGCTTAATTTCCCTCCTAGAGCAAGGGATTTTCAAGAGAGTGAAGGGAAGGAATGAAGAAAAAGTGCTTGAAGGAGTAAAACAAAGAATAAGAATGGGTAGAGTCAGAGGAGACTGAACCCTGACTTGTGTTAGGAGATTGGGGTGGGGGTTGTTATTAAAATGTGATGTGGAAAATAAGGGAAGGAGGACCATTGGATGCCTACAAGTATCTAATTGCTATGAGTCTCATTCTGTAGCATGGAGGAACTGAACCCTTTTAAAAGAAAGTATTTTAATGTGCTCTGAGGATATCCCCTAATTCTTTGGACATAGCATAATATTGATTTGCTAGCGTGATTTATGTGCAGCTTTCAAGTGTGCTAAGGACCATATGTTCGTTATCTTATCAGGCCCTCACAACAATCCTGTGAGATACTAATGGTATTATTATTTCCATTTTACAGAAGATGAAACTGAGGCCTAGAGAGATGAAGTGACTTGCCCAGGCTCAGAGCTAATGACTGTCAGAAGTAGAAGTACAGCCCAGATTTTTTTTTTCCCCCAAGGCTAGTGGTGTGTCCATTATGTGTGTCATCTACCTAGATACAGAGAGATGGTTATCTAAATATGCTAAGTATTGTTGCTTCCTTCTTAGTCCATTGTGGCCAGATTTTGATACATATATGACGCACAGGATTTTTATACATTATAGTATATTATTGGGGTAGCTAGGTGGTGCTGTGGATAGAATGCCTGGCCTGGAGTTAGGAAAACTCATCTTCCTGAGTTCAAATCCAGTCACAGATACTGTGTGACCCTGAGCAAGTCACATAATCCTGTTTACCTCAGTTTCCTCATCTATAAAATGAGCTGAAGAAGGAATGGCGAGCCATTCAATTATTTTTGTCAAGAAAACTCCAAAAGGGGTCACAAAGACTTAGGCATGAGTGAAATGGAACAGCAATAAGATATTACTCCCCTTCACTATACAGTTTAGCCAAATTGGCCTTCTTGTTTGTGAAGCACTTACTACAGCACTTTCCACTGGTAGTGCAACCCTTCTCAAACCCTGTTCATCCAATGGACTTCCCATTACAGTACACCAGCTACCAATACATTTTTTTGTTAGCTGCAAAATGTGTCCTGATTCTGCATGAGAAGAACAAGTAAAAAGTCAACCAACAAACATTAGGATCATGATTCCATTTCACTCCTTTGAAAAATGATCCCCTTCTATCCTGAGCAAGATTGTCGAAGTATTCATGCCAAGCTGAGGTTTAAAGAGATTAACATTGCCAACCATTCCAGGAAATACAGAGCCTTTAAAAAGAGAAGAAGGAAAAGCCTTCGCATCTAGTATTTCATCTTTATTTGAGCACCTTCAAAGTGCAACGTGTCTGTCGTGTACAAGAAATCGTCAGGGCTCATGAGCCCTGGAGTTTATTTGAATTTCCCCACTGACCTTTTTTCCCCAGCCAATCCAAGGCCTTTTGTTTCAGCTAAAGTTCCATGTCCTGCTGACGTTAGTGATTTAAGATTTATGGTGCAGTGTGTTGAGGTTCCCACCATGCATTTCATTATTGCTGATGCCTGCCTCTCAGGCAGCCTTGTGTTTATAACTCAGCCATTTAGCTTGTTTGCCTATCTCTTCGAATCCTAAGGACTTACACCTCACTGCAACAGACCTTCTCGTTGCCAGGGTACTTTGTAAAACACTCAACTCTATTTTTATGTACAACTATTTTTAGCAGTGGAATGAACAGACCTGTTCCTTGATTGTTTATTTTTGCCCAGACATTAATTTGGAAGATGTTCCTTCTCCTAGGGTTTCCACAGATGCCCCATTTGTTCATTCAACATCTTGTAATAGACCAAATATGGCCAAGATCAGTTTGCTCATAGATGAAATTAGATTAAACATTCCATTTTTCAGGAGGGAGAGGGGGTCCAAAACTGAGACTTCATTATTATATGGCACTCCAGGATGAGAAAACTCTCTTTATTCATGCAGACCACCAGCTGTCCTACAACTTAACATCTTTAAAAAAAATTTTTTTAAGTTTCCCTACTTCACCCAGGTTGGACATGCAGCAGCCACTCATTGATGATCCCACTATTGAAAGGCACAAAAGCTTTCACCCACTCCATTTTAGACATGGTCTGCTTGGCCAGTCTGGTTGGCCAGCGCATTGGCCACCATTTCAAGGCATTCACCATGTTATTGTCAGATTTAGTGTGGACGCTAGGTTGACTTAAATCTGACTGCAGCCGAGAACTCCCATGTTTGAGTGATCTACTCTCCTCAGTCTCCTTCAGTAGCAGGGATTACAGGCATGAGCCTCTTTATCCAGCTACAATTTATAGTCTTACCCTCTTGCCTGAGACTATAATTAGTTAAATGACTTGCTCAGGGTCACACAACTAGTGTGCAGGATCTTGAATTCAGGTTATCCTGACTCCAAGTCTGGTTCTCTATCTACTACATCCACCATGATGCTCAGCAACACTTTCCCTATCGTGAAAATGTTTCTCATTCTCAAATCATAGAATTTTATGTATATTAAGGAAATTAGAGATCATTTAACTTAATCCCTTCGTTACAGAATTGCAAAAAATAAATAAATAAAGGTGTAGAGAGGTTGGTCAAAGGTTACTCCATAACGAATGAAGGACTGGATTTGGAATCAGGAAGACTTGTGTTTGAATTTCCCTCTGACCAACCAACTGACTGACTGACTGACCGACCGACTGACTGACTGACTGACTGAGTAAATGAATGAATGAATAGAACTTTTTAAGGATTTAGTATGTACACAGCACGATGCTAAGGTTTGGGAATACAAGCAGAAAAAGTAAGATAGCCCCTGTTCTCAAGAAACTGACATCCTAATTGAAGAGACAGCCCATATGGAAGATTTCAGCTATAAGTCAGATGGAAAAGTCCCCTAGGGTACAGTGGCAAAAAAGATGCTAATGCCCATTCCCACTGATACAACCATTATCTGTTTCTGATGTTGAACCACTGAACAGTGACAAGGATCTTGGTGACAAGACCTGTTTGTTTGTTTCTGGGTCTTCAGAAGCTTTGGTTGTAGCACCTGCAGCAGAACTTACTAACTGTGTGATGCTGGGAGAATCACTAAATCTGTTAGCCTCAGGTTACTCATATGTATAATAGGGATAATTACAGCACCTATTACACAGGGCTGTTGTGAGAATTAAAAGAAACAATATTTATAAAGTGCAGGTTCACATGCAGCAGTACATATGGATAGATAGGTAGTTTGGGGCTTTTAGCTTCCCATCCAACCCCTCCCATTTACTGCCCTTTATTAAAAAAAAATTGCAATAATTCTATCACTTCCAGATAGAGGGGTAACTGCTGACAGGGTCAGATGTATGGTAGCTAGGGAAAATAGCTTAAAATATCTCTCCCTTAGTGTACTCTGCAGCAAGAAATTCCTACCACTAGAATCTTTCCTTTTGATTAATTTAAGGCATTGTCTCCTTGAGTGTTAAATTTTATCTGTTAAATTTAATGTTAAAATTTAATTTGTTAAAAATTTAAAGATGTTCTCTGAGAGGGCTAACATGATTACCCATGAAGTTACTACAACGTTTTAAGATTGCTATGATCTGCTTGCTCTTAGGAGATTGAAACTTAATCATGATCAGTGTTCCAGGTAAGCTGGGAAGGTGACACAGGCTAGTGTAGGATTGTAAGCTGAAAAATACCTGAGAAATTATCTTGTCCAACTCCCTCCTTATGTAGATTAGAAAACTCAGGCTCAGGTAACATAGATGGTAAATATTAGAATTGGGATTTGAACCCAGGTCCTCTGGCATCTATTTTATTTCTATTTCAACTACATCTTTGCAACTTGCATATTCTTTGCTTCCTACAGTCATTCAATTGCTAAGTTTAGTCATTTCTCTCACATCTCCTCCCTCATTTAATTCTCACTGCTGCCATCATGGGTCAGATCCTCATTACCTCTATCGTGGACTATTACCATCACCTCCTTCTAACTGGTCTCTTTGCCTTTTATCTCACTTCCTTCCAGGACATAAAATGTCATTGGCAGGCTAATTTACTCAAAGAATTCTCTCATCATGCTACTCTCCTGTTCTAGAGCTTCCAATGGCTACCCATTCCTATGAAATAAATTCTAGTCTTTTAGCCTATAATACAGTGTCTCTGCTACATACTGGCTGTGACCCTGGGCAGGTACCTCAACCTTCCAGTGCTCTGAACTATAAGTTACAGATAACATGGGACCCTTAAGGAATGCATTCTTTGTAGAAATCACTAACAAAAAGGAGAAACCTTCTTCAATCCCTCAGGACTCCCTACGTCAAGAAGCAAAGACAGTATCTCACCCATTATAATTTATGGCATTATAATCTAAATGGAGACTAAATTCGTGACTGAAATGTAATTTTTCTACTGTAAATTTTCAAATTGTGGTTTAAATGTTTTTATAAATGCTCAAATATCTTTGTGAGCTTTGAGGTACCATTCTGTAGAATTGAGTATAAGGAAAAATTTAATGTGGAAAAATGTTTTGTGTTACCAATATGTTTTCTTCTGTAAATGATATAACAGAACTTAACTCTTTAGGTAAATTAAAAGCAAAGTCAACAAAAGGTATTGGAATAGGCCATTTATTTGTAAACTTTTAAAAACCCCAAAGGAAATAATATTGTGATTAATTGATTTTGTGCAGTAAAAAAAAAATTGTACTAAATTAAAACGGAAAAATTTAGTGGAGCGAAAATTGTTCTATAGATAGCCTGGGATATGGTTGGGAAATAAATACTAGAGTATTAGGCCAGTAGAAGAGAGTAAGAGAAATGCTGAATTGGAATATGAAAAGAAAACAAGAAAGGTCCAGTTTTGAAGGGCTTTAATCAAAGTCCACTGGAAGGATATATAAAGAAAGAAAAGAGAAAGCTTGAGTAAAGTAGGGAAGAGAAAAGAATGGGTAGAAAGTTAAAGAAAGTTGGTTTGTACTAACGGTGTGAATAGAGCATTCTAAAGTAAAGGCTTTTAGAATGTTGGAAAGGGAAGTTTTGATCTCATTGAGATAAGAAGGATACAAGCAACTTCATTTGATTGTTCTTTATGATTATGAATCCAAATTTGATTTGGATAAAATCTGTTTTGAAATGAAATCATAGCGTTGTCTCATTTACACTGAGATGTGTTCCCCTATTAGAATAATTGTGGTAAATCAGACTCAATACAAAATGTATTTTGCTATTTTAAGGCAACAGTGTTGGAAAATGCATGAATCAGGAAGACCTGAGTTAAAAGCCAACCTCAGAACTTTATTAGCTGTGTGATATTAGCAAGCTTTGCTCTTGTTCACTTAGTCAGTTATGTCCAACTCTTTGTGAAGCCATGGACCAGGGGTGGGTAACCTATGGCCTCGATTCAGTCAAAGGGCTACACTTGAGGACCTAGAGGGCCACATGTGGCCTCAAGGTCACAGGTTCCCCAACCCTGCCATGAACCATAGCACATCAGGCCCTTCTATCTTTCACTGTCTCCTGAAATCTGTCCAAATTCATGTTCATTATTTTCATGACGTTATCTATCCACCTCATCCTCTGCCTTCCTCTTTTCCTTTTGCCTTTAATCTTTCCCAACATCACAGTCTTTTCTAATGAGTCTCATCTTCTCATTATGTGACTTTTACTTTTATTTATCTCAGTTTCCTAATCTGTAAAAGGGATAAAAATATAGTATCCACCTCCCAGAGTTGTTGAGAGGATCACGTACTTGTAAAGTACTATAGACACTATATAATCTTAGTAAATGTAAATCCTCTCATTCATCTGGAATGCAATTGGTATAAAATGCCCCAAATAATAAAATGAAGGATTTTCTATGGAGGACAATTTCAAAATGCATTTGATGTTGTCCAACTGGTAAGAAGTTTGGTTTAATGTTTTAAGTACATGATATTATGTATATTATTATTGTGTTTCTAATTTTTTTCTTATATCGTGAAATTTGTGAAACCATTGTTATCAGAAATGCTGTTAGAAAACTAATATCTCTTAATATGTCTGCTCTTATATTATGACTTAAATTGTTAAAAGAATTTTTTGTTAGAAATTTTTGTTAAAAACAAATATTCGATGGGGTATATTTTTCTTTAAAATGGATAATAATAACAACTTAATGCTGGGGGGGGGGAGGGGAGTAGCAACATCCTCTTCAAGTTATACTTATCTTTGAGGCTCCTTGGGACTTTCTACTTGTGTGAGATCATAAGATCTTATCAGCCCTGCTGGCAACATGTGATAAAATTCTAAGTTATTGAAGTATGAGAAGTTAGGACCACACCTAGTCAAAGTGTCCAAGTTTGCTTATAGTAAAGGGTAAGTTTTATCTGATAGATTATTTGACCATTGCTTATGAAAATTATGACCCTGTGCCTGTTAATAAATAACGTGTATTGAAGTTACATCTTTGAACTACCTTAATAACAGTAGACCTTAGATTCAAAGATTTTGAATTTGCCTTAGGGGTGAACAGGCAACATAGATTGGAGGCTTACTATAGTCAGCATTTTTCTAGAGTTTGGAGTCAGCTATCATGTATTCACTGAATGGGTGAAACTCTGGAATGTAATCATTCTTAAATTATAAATGAAGGGTAGCTGTGTTCATTGTTATCACAACATAAGAAAAATAATACTAATTATAACCTAATAAAATTTTGTTATTTGAGGTAATATCTTTATGGAAAAGTGATATTGTCCAAGATTTTATTTCAAGGGAAATGCCAGGTGTTACTCAAAGGGAGTGCAGTCTGAGACCTCCTACATGTGAATGTTTGTCTCTGGGAAAAGTTGAGGGGACAACTCTAAGTCTAGAATCAAACTAAGCTAAGTTTTCCCCCTGTTATGGTTCATGTCAGGTCAGTCTGTACCCTTGAAGGAACAGTCTTGACATCATCATAACAATGTCCCTCCATTTTCTTTCATAGACAATTTCTATAATCAGGGTAAGTGAACAGTAGAAGGTTTGTTGTTGCAATAGTAAATCTATTCATTGATTAATCAACATCTCTGAGTTACTATAATAGGAAGCAAGTGGGAAAGATTTTACTATTTTCAATCTGATTTTGTAGTCAATTCCATTTGCTAAGCAATTAAACAAATGAGTTCTTGGGCTTGCCATCTACTTCCTAATAGCTATATATTAATCTATAAGATTATGTGCTTGAAGTATCTCATTCTTTCAGGGTGAAATAGGGATAATATCTTCTGAAGGGGAGAATAAGACAAAGATGTAAAACTTTTCTAATTAAATATTAGAGTAGCAAATTTTGAGAAAGCAACAGAATTAGACTTCTCTAAGAACTAGGATCTGGATATGTATGTGTATACACACATATATACATATGGACATATATGAGTGTATATGTATATGTATATATGTTTGGCTATGTTATTGGTTTCTTTGTTTGTTTGTTTGTTTGTATTTATTGTTTTTTTTTTATTAAATTCTTTATTAAATTTTTTTGAGTTACATCTTTTCTCCCCGTCTTTCCCCCGCCCACCACCCCAAAACAGTCATCCCAGTGTTTCCCCCCTCCCCCAGTCTATTCTCTCCTGTGTCACTTTTTGGTAGGGCAGGATGGATCTCCCAACTGCAGTGCCTGTGTATCTCAAGTTCCAGTTGGATGTAGTCAGTAATAATAATAATAATAATTGCATATATATATATACACACATACACACACACACACACACACATATATATATATATATATATATATACATACAAAGATAGATAGATAGATACTTCTAAGTGTTTCTAATGGAATAAATATTTAGGCCTTGATTATGTTTTAATAACAAATTCTTAAAATTGGATTAAGGATTTTACATATAAAATTGCATTGATAATTGTAAAGAAAATGAAATTATTTTTCCATTTTAGTTTCTGTATGATAATTTTAAGAGTGAGAAGGGCTTATTTTCCAAGCCAGACCCTCATGGATTTCTTAAAATCTTTCCTTCAGCCTGTTTATGGCAAGTGTTCATATCAGGTACAGGTTTAAAAACAGAAACAGCAAGTGTTATGTAAAAACTTAAATTCTTTGCAGTTTCAGGTAAATTATGGGTTCCTAATTAGATGTTCTTCTCATAGCCCTTTTATTGATAGGATAAGAACTGTAAGGCTTGAGCTGGTTTTCACTACATGAACTATTTATTAGAAAAGAAAATTTAGGAGGTTGTACTAAATTGTATTGAATCTTATTACTTACAGATTCTAGCAAAATTACCTATGAATCTACGCAAGCAACTTGCAACCAGACAAGTAGATCTGCTAGGAGGAGCTCCCTTCAGAAATACCATGCAAATGAGACCCATTCCTGAATGTCCAAGGCAAGATGTTTCCAGGACCAGACAGCTACCTGGGACATTTGGGATTCAAATGAAATGTGCTGATTTAACGGACATTGGGAGCGGCTTACTAGGTTACAAGGAGATGATGTTATTTAACCTTGATGATCGTTATTGTTTTGCATTTGACTTTTTGTTTCCTGATATTTACGTTTGCTGAGATATCTTGGTTTCTTTGGTGACATGTAGATCTCCCCTCTCAAATTAGTCCATGCTGAGTCCTTTAAGTAGTTTGATTTACAGCCTTAGTTTACATATAGAGTTTATTTTACAAAATTTGTCTCCTTAGAGGATATATGAGAATATGACCGTGCATGTATTGTTTGTGCCTCTCACTACATTCCTTTGATGCCCCTTAAAATAGACGGTCATTTTGTTCATAAACTCGAAATAGATAAAGTATTTAAATAAGTAATCCTGGGAGTTGAAAACCCCAGGTCCAAAGCGGGGGATGTTACTTTAAAAATAACTTTAGTGAGAGGAGGAGCTGAGATTAGGGGCAGTCAGCCAGTTGAACTCCCAACATTCCCCTCTAAATAATGGCTCAAATTAAATTTTGGAGCAACAGAGCCAACAAAACATCAAGGTGGAACATTTTTCCATTCCAAGAAAATTTAAGCACTCAGCAGGAGAAATTTGTGAAGTCAGAGTAGAGACCTGTATGGAGTCCACATACACAGTAGTATCAACAGTTCCTGAAAAACTGCAGGAGCTTTGGGAACTCTCAGCCCAGAGACTGTAAGAGAGTTGGCCAACTGGTCAGAAATGGAATGCCAGGTAGCCTTTCCTGGCATTGGGTTTAGTTAGTGTTGACTGCCAACTCTGTTGCACATATGAAGTTCTGGGTTCTGTTAAAAAACAGATTTGGCCACATGGTAAAAAATCATATAAAATCTCACTAAATAAAATAATTCCTTAACAATAAGAATTGGTTGGGCAAGTGGAAGCCAATGACTCCATGAGACATCAAGAAACAATAAAACAAAGTCAAGAGAATGAAAAAGAAAGAAGAAAATATGAACTATCTCATTTAAAAAATGCCTAGAAAATAGATCAAAGTGAGATAATTTGAGAAATATTGGATTACTGAAAGGCATGAACGAAGAACCTAGACCTCATATCACAAGAAATTATCAAAGAAAACTGCCCTGATATCTTAGATCCAGAGGATAAAATAGAAATTCAAAGAATTCACTGATCTGCTGCTGAAAGAGATACCAAATTTTTAAAAAGAGAGATACCAAATGAAAACTTCCAGGAATATTATAGCCAAATTCCAGAGCTCCCAGGTAAAAGAGAAACTATTTCAAGCAAGCAGAAATAGTTTAACATTGTGGAGTGACAAACAGGATTATGCAAGATTTAGTAGTTTCCATGTTAAAGGAATGGAGAACTTGGAATATGGTATTCTAGAAGGCAAAGGAGCTAGGATTACAACCAATAATCACCTATCTAGCAAAACTGAGCATAAACTTTCATGGGAAAAAAATAGATATTTAATGATATAGGAAACTTTCAAGCATTCCTGATAAAAAGATCAGAACTAAATAGAAAATTTGACATTTCAAACACAAGAGTCAAGAGAAGCATAAAAACGTTAATATGAAAGATCAATCATCAAGGATTCTATAAAGTTAAACTGTTTGCATTCCTATATAGGAAGATGATATAAGTCACTCCTAAGAACTTTATTGTTATTAGGGCAGTTAAAAAGAATTTACATAGAGGATGTGGATTTGAGTTGATTATGTTGGAATGATCTAAAAAAACAAAAAACAAAACCCAAACGGGTTTAAAAAAGAAGGGATGCTGTGTATAGAAATGTAACTTATCCAATAGTGAAATAAGAGGGAAAGAGAATATGCAAAACAGAGAGATGATAAAAGGGAGAGCACATTAATGGTGGCAGTGGTTTGAAGCAAATTTGACTTTTGAGGAGGGCCAGGACGAAAAAGAGAAAAGAAAGAGAAGAAAATGGGATACAGGGAAATACACAATTAGTAATGATAACTGTAAATGTGAATGAGGTGAACACACCATAAAATGGAATCAGATAGCAGAAGGAATTAGAAACCAGAATCCAACAATTCGTGGTTTATAAGAGACACACTTTAAACAGAAAGATGCACATAGGGTTAAAACAAACGTCTGGAGCAGGAACTAATATGCTTCAACTCGATTTAAAAAGGCAGGGGTAGCAATCATGATCTCAGACAAAGCAAAAATAAAAATAGACCTAATTAAAAGAGATAATCAGGGCAACTATGTTATGATAAAAGGTACCACAGACAATGAAGTGCTATCAAAAAAGTTTCACAGCAAGTTTCTCTGATAAGGGCCTTGTTTTTCACATATATGCTGAGTATAGAACTGAGCCAAATTTATAAAAATAATATTCCCCAACTGACAAATGATTGAAAGATAAAACAGTTTTCAGAAGAAGAAATCAAAGCTATCTATATCATATGAAAAAATGCTCTAACCCACTAATGATTAGTGAAATATAAATATTTCTTTATCAGGAGATCATCATATCAGGGAAGTCACAAAGCTAGCCACTCTCCTGTTATGATGCAGCAATAATACATTATATCCCTATAACTTCTAGGAACAAAGTACCACTCTATGAGTGTTGTCTCCTCCTATTAGAATGGAAGCTTCTTGAGGGCAGAAACTGATTTTGCTTTTCTATTTGTATCTCCAGCCCTCAGCACATTGGGCATATAACAAACACTAATCTATCTTCTCATACAAGTACTACTTCGTATAGCCATTCCCCAATTAGCAAACAAGTACTTCGTGTCTTTCCAGTTCTTCATCATCACACACACACACACACACACACACACACACACACACACACACACACACAAAACTTTGTACCTCATTAAACAAATACTATTTTGTATTAATGTAATTTCTGTGTTACCTTATCCTACTAGACTATAAACTTCAAGAGGGCAAGAACTGTATCTTATATAAACTTTCTACTTTCTGCAGTGTCTAACCCAATGCTTTCCACTCATGAATAGTATAAGTGTTTATTGACTTGATTTGAAATGAACCAGACTTCCCATAGTCCAACAGTTTAAAGTAGAACTGGTTCTTATTCAACCTGCTGACTATGTAGTTCTCAGCCAAAAATTACAGGAATCCATAGCACATTCCCAGGAGAAACAGACCATCACATGAAGCCATCTGTAAAACCCATGTTTCTTTTTGGAGAATTTCACCTTTGAAAGTCACTAATCTTGGACTGGCTATTGTAGAAAATTCTTGCTAATGTGTTTGGTCAAATGAGTTGAACAGTGAAAAAAGTCCAGCTATATAATCAAATGTTTAATCTCTTGCTTCATCAATTAAAGCCATATGGTCATTTCAAGTGGTGGCTGCGAAAATTTGTCTGGGGAAAACTGCATGGCAACTCACTCACCTTGAGTAAATATCCTATAGTCAGAGATTAGTATTTCCTCTTATCAGTGCCCATACCTCTTTCCCAAACTTATCATTTTTATCTCAGTGGAAATTCCCCTTTTCCCTTAGGTACCTACAGGAAAAGACTTCTAAATACTGCATTTATTCTGGCTCAGAGGAAAAGTAGTGGGTAATCTGAATCTCTCATCAGTTTCACAATGCTCTGTGGATTGGTCAAGTTTCCTCCAGAAGCTTTGCCTTGATCATGGTAGAAGCTTGAACAAAAATATGTTTATCTTCTCTGGTGGTAAAATAGTGTCGTCTGGAGAACACACTGTGTGGGATTCAGGGCACCAGCAGTGTGAACCAGAATTTGAACCAGGTCCCAGTATTTGGGGTGATTTAGACCTCAGTCTGTGACTGTTTGTTCACATCAAAAACCACAACATAATTGCATCTCTTACAAATTTTGAAAAAGCCCTCTTGGGATACTATTATAATTTGTTTAGAAGTCTGTCTACCAAAACCCCTCTTTCCAACCCAGCTTTGGAGTAAGCCAGGGAGAGTTCCATGTTATATCCTTGTGGCACACTACTGGCCATGAGTATTGGTTTCATTGATTATACAATCAGCATAATGACCTTTTCTTTCCTCTATTCTCACCTCTACTTCCTTTTCTCCTTCTCTCTCTTGCTTCCTGTCTTCTTCTTTCCTTTCCTCCCTCCCTCTCTCCTTCCTTCTTTCCCTCTCTTCTTCCTTCCTTCTTTCCTTCCCTCTCTCTGTCTTTCCTTCCTTTCATCTTTCCTTACCTCTTTCCCTTTTTCTTGATTTGAAATGATTTTGTTTTCACATTCCATTTCTTTTGGAATACCTTTCTTCCAACAAATAAGTAGTTTTATTATAGTCTCCTGGATCAAATTACTTAATTAGTGTCTTTTAAGATATCATTATGTGATGTCAAGGGCAGGAAATTGTGGTAAAAGAAAAGATAGACGGATTAAAATCTGATTTTAAAAGTGGGAGATTCTTTTAAAGATGTGTGTGGATAGCTTGGCTAAAGTGCATTTCCTGGGTCTGGAGAAGATAACTGTGTTTATGGAACAGAAAAGTTGATTTTTCCCTCACACAAAAAAGTACTAAACAAGAGTTGAAGACATGAACAGCATGAGACATTGAAAGACTAAAGAAAAGCTATCAGAAAGGGCTTTATTGATGACAAAATATCTCAAATAACAAATTGGTGCATATGTCCTAGTTAATGTCAAACTGAGGAAAGATTCAGGACACATCAAAGTAGTGAATTTTTAGGCCTAGGAGAAAAAGCCAAGATTGTACTAAAAAGTCATTTGGCCCTATGTAGATGATTGTGACTATATCACATGTTTGTATTTCTTTAAATCTTGTTCTCAAATTATTATTATTTTGTAAATTGTATTAACATTAATCATTTTACGTTACTCATTGTTATTTTTGAGGTTTAATAGATTTGCTGATAGTGAAAGTACGATTGAATAAAAGATCTATCTAATATATTCCTCCTTTATTTAGGGAGATATATGAAACATCTAGGTAGCGGAATAGGGCTCCAGAAGACCTGAGTTCAAATCCAGCCGCAGATACTTGCTAGTTCTGTGATCCTAGGCTTAATCTCTTCCTTTCTCAGTTTCCTTATCAGTAAAATAAAGATGATAATAGCACCTTCCTCCCAAGGTTGTTGTGAGGATCAAAGAAGATAATTATAAAGCTCTCAGCATACTGTCTGGCACATAGGAAAAGCTATGTAAAGATAAGCTTTTATTATATGATATCTTAACTTAGAGGGAGCTCACTGTGGTAGATATAGGACTGTCTTTGGAGTTAGAAAGACCTAGATTTAAGGCTGGATTCTGAGACATGCTAAATGTGTGACCACAGGCAAGTCACAGAACCATTTAGTGTCCCAGAATGCTCCCCAAGACTAAGTTACAGACTGCAAAGGTACAAGGAATAGCCCCACCAGGAAAGCCCCACAAAATCACAGGTTCAGACGAAAGAAACAAAAACAAAGGAAAGTTACCCATCTTTGTGGAAGACAGTGAGAGAAGAGGAAGTAGAAACATTGAGGGTACAATAGCTGAATACATTCTCCTATATCAATGTAACAGAACATTATTACAGCATAGGAACAAACGAGTATTAAAGAATTCAAAAACTGGGGGAAATTCAAGAAAGCGATAGAAAAGAAAGAAAGCAACACCCAACACAGATACTAATTGCAATACGAAACAATAACAAAATTCAGGTTAAATGCAATGGATGACATTGGCACTGTCTTCTTTTTAAAGAAATTAAATTAATTTATTAACTTTTAGTTTACAAGATTGAGTTCTATAATGCCTTGAGGTTCAGATTTTCTCCCCTTCCTCCCGCCCTTGCTCCTCCATGGCAGCTTGCCATCAAGTATAGGATCTGCAGATACTTTCACATTGGACATTAGTCTGATCGTAAAGAAGGGTTGTAACCAATGGAGTGAACAGAAGAAACAAAACCAGACATGAAAAAGAACAATAACATGTGGATTGCTTCAGTCTCCATTTAAACTCTGGTCTTTCTAGATCTTTCTCTGAATGTAGACATCTCCTTCCATTCTGAGACTATCTTCTTAATGTTAAAACATCTTCTCTTCTTTCTTTCTTTTAACAATCAATGCCAAATGCAAATAATTATTTGTTATAAACACTTGGGTTGTTTTGCTTAATGATTTGCAGGGAGTCTATGTTTTATGTTTTGGAGGCATGTTTGTCAATTGTATTAAAGCAAAGCTTATCAAGAAAGACATCAATAAAAGAGTTCTTTAGGAAAAGTTAACCTGCTTTGATAGATGGGAGTCTGTGTTGTTCCTGATAACCTCTTGAATTAAGTTTTTCGGAAGATCTATTTATTTCATCAATATAAGCATGACTCTCCACCATAGTGAGAAAGTCTTAACCTTTTTTGTGGCATCATTTCTTGGGCAGTCTTGGACCTTTGTTCAGAATAATGTTTTTGTACGTATGTATGTATGTATGTATGTATGTGTATGTGTGCATATATACTTATACACATATGTATATATAGACAGAGAAATTTAGATAGATACATAGCTATAGATATAACATGCATAAACAGCATTTATTAAGTAACACTGTATGCCAGATTGTGCTAATCACTGGGGGTACAATTTTTAAAATGGCAAATAAAACCAAGATGGTTCCTACTCTCAAGGGGCTTAAATTCTAGTGGGGAAGACAAAACATTAAGGGGAACTAAAAGGAGGTATTAGGTTCAGAGAGGGAGGTAAGGTAGCTAGCTGGAGTGGTCCATAAAAATAAAATCCATAGGATTACCAAAGAAAATTGTTATGTTGAAATAGAGTTATTAAAATATTCAAAAAACAAATTTATGGATCACATCAAGGTTATTGCCAAGCTTCAGAATAGGATTTCAATGGAAAACTTGTCACCTTCCTTGTTCTACACAGTGAGTTTCTATTAAGTAAGGTTGTTTTCTATAGCAAGGAAGCAAAAATAATCATGCTAGCCTCTGTCCCAGCCAGATTATATCTTGAGTATTGTTTTTAGTTCTGGACACCACATATTAGGAAAGACTGGCAAATTACAGTACATTCAGACAAGATTACCCAGGGGGCTTGGAAGATGGGAAACCTCATCATGAAAGGATTGACCGATGGGACTGGGGCTATCTAACTTGGAGAAGAGAAGACTTAGGGCCCTGGGACAGGATCACAGTATTAAATTATGGGAAAGGCTGTCATGTAGGAAAAGCTTGAGAAATAGGGCTGATCTAGGGGCCATTGGTAGAAACTGCCAATAAAAAGATTTAAGCACAATATGAGGAAATATTTCTTAACAGTTAAAGCTCTTTGACAATGTGATAGGCTGCTTTGGGAGACCTCCTCATTTCTGGAGATCTTTGAATCTTTAAGCTGCACAAGAAATTGTTGGGGACACGGTAGAGAGGATTCCCAACAGAGGACTCTCATGGAGATATGAGTTGGATTAGATTATCCCTGAGGTCACTACAACTTTGGGGATTCTGAGATTCTGTGGTTCTAATTACCTGTCTCAGGAAATTGGAATACCAGTGTTCACAATACAGATGATAGATTTTTACCTATAACTTTCAACCATCGTGATACTGGAGCTCAACCCTCTTTCTCTTTGTTCTGTCCTTAGTAGTGATAGAAAATAACTGTTCTTAATACTACATACAATAAACACCATACTACTGATATCCTTAGTCTTTTCATACATATCATAGGTTCATATGGCAGCACAGTATAGCATGTGAGCACTTCCTCAGAATGTTTTTATGTGAATAAAATAAAATACAGAGAATGACAATGGGAAATGTTATATTGAAATACACATACATATATCTGTGTATGTATACTTCTATGCATATATATAAGCCTATATTTCAGTTATAAACATGTATATATACTCACATGTGTATATATAACTGTATTTGCACATATATGTGTATGTGTACACATAGACACATAGATTTGTTTTTATCCATCTATCAATCTATTGATCTATAGATTGGTCTATATGTATATATAAAACTAGTTCAGTTATGTATGTGTACATATATATGTGCATATATAACTATTTGTACACATATTGTATATATACACATAAATACAAAGATTTCTTTTTATCCATATATCAATCTGTTGATCTATAGATTAATCTATCTGTCACAAGTTTGTGGACTCCAAGTTAAGAATCCTTGCCATGGTACATACAGAAACCCTTATTTAAGGAATATCCTTAAATCTGTGAGAGGCAGTGTGGTGCACTGGATAACAGTCATCTTTATAACCAGGAAGAACTGGATTCATGTCCAGCCACTGATACATGGAGGCTGTGTGATTCTGGGCAAGTCATTTAATCTCTCTACATTGTAGGCAATATTCTATGTCTATAAGTTGCAAAGAAGGTACCAACCTAGACTGATGGAGTGAGTTACCTCCTCTGCAAGTCTCCTATCCTGAGAAATCACAGATTCTGTATCTATCCCTTCTCTTATGTTTATAGCAGAAGAAGTACCAAGGAAGAGGAAGAGCCCTTGGATTTTGGTCAATCTAGAACATTTACTGACCATGTTGTTTTGGGCAGGTAGCTTAACCTCTTGGATACTCACTTAACCTACATGAAAAATATTGTGTTATGAATACCTACCATACCTATCTAAACAGGTTGCTGTATCGAATTTGTGTATGTGTGCATACATACATGTATATATGTATATACATAGATATGCATATACACATGTATAAATACACATACATATTTATACATGCACACATAAATTACATATATGTAGATATAGTTTGAAAATAATAAAGGACTATCCAAATGTTATTTTTAATCTCATCATTACTACTATCACTTCAGCCTCTTGTTTTGGCTAGACAAGCATTACCTCTCCACATGTTGGCAGCTTGCCCAAATTGGGAACACAATATAGGAGAAATAAACCACCTTTGCAAACCTACAGCTATTAGGCAGAGACAAATGTCAGACCCACACAAAAAAATGAACCTAGTGATGTCAGGTAGATGAACATCTGCTTTACATGGGGGGGTTGTCTGGGTGATCTAGAAAGTGCAGTAAAGTTTAAGAGTCTATGATCTGATATGGATATAAGATAAGAATGAATGAATAAAGGAATGAAGCATTTATTAAAGACTTCCTATGTGCAAAGCACCATGCTAAACACTGGGGACACAAGACCAAAAGTAAGATAATTCCCTGTTCTCAAGGAATTTACATTCTAATGGCGGGAGATACATATGGAAGGTTTCACCTGTAAGTCTAATGGAGAGGTCTCATGGTCCTTAGAGCAGAATCTTTGGTCTTCAATGAGATTAATTATATATAATAAACCTAATTTACATAATATATTCAATTCAACAATATTAATTGCATATATTCTGTGTGCAAAGTTGGTAAAAAGATAAAATGAAAACCATCATCTCCACTGTGTGTAAGATGCTACTTTGATTTTTGTGACGCTGCTATCTCCTGGTTTCTCTCCAACCTCTCTGAGCACTCCTCAGTCCTTTTGCCTAATCATCATCAAGATCACACTTCCTAAATATGGGTAGATTCAAAGTCTCCATCCTTTCCCCTCTTCTCTTTTGTATCTGCTCTGACTTAGCTGTCTCATCAACTCTCATGGGTCTGATTATCATCTCTATGTAGATTATTCCCCTATCCTGTTTCCTTTCTAGACTCCAGTCCTCTATCATCTCCTGCCCATTGCACACATTGAACTAGATATCATCTCAAACTCAACACTGATAAAAATGTCAGATAGCATAGGACCAAGGGCATGTCTTAGAACACCATTAAAGACCTCCCTGTAAGCCGAGATCTATTCATTAATTACTAATTTGAGGCTAGATCATTTAACTGGTTTCAGGTCTACCTAACTATATTATCTTTTATCCAACTTTTGTCTATCTTGTCCAAATGGTGATCTTGAGAGACTTCGTCAAAGGCCCTGCTGAAATCCAAGAAAAACCACATATACCCCATTCTCCTGCTGTAGCAGCCCAGTGCCCTTGCCAAAAAAAGGATAAGAGCTAAGTCTGACATGGACTCCTTCATGAATGCATAGTATTTAACAGCTGGTCTTTGTGAAACATAGGACTTGAATTGAGGGATTTCTGGTTCCAAGGATGACTCTCTATCTGTAGTAACATCGTGTTATTCATCAGGTTCAATGATTAAGCATTTATTGTGTATCTACTGTAAACAGAGTATTTCACTGGATATCACACTGCAGATAAAAAGAGAAGGTATCTTTGGGAAAAAAAAATAGATTATGTGGCTACTAACCACAAAGAACTTACCTAAATCTGAGGATTATATATGACTCGCACTTATCTCTGCCATTCCTATAGACCACTACTAGAGAAATGAAGAGTTAGCTATGGCCAGCTTTTGTGGCAAGTCAGTCCATATTTTGGGGAAAATGAAACAACTATCAAGAAAAAAAAGCACAACAAAAATAAAGTATAGCCTTTTCTGTTAATAATTAAAACAAAGGCTTGTTGAGCTAGGTTTGTCCTAATGCATTTTTCATTGGATATTGATATAGATAGGAATTAAGTGACTTCTAATGATAACTAGGCAATTTCTTGGTGCTCATTTTGATCAAATTAAGGCCACATTTATTATCATAAAGTCTTAGAATCAGGTTGGGCTTTAATGTCCATGAGGACTCTGGTGAACCTCTCATCCTTTGTTCTTACCAGTCATTTGGCTTCTATTTTTCCAACAAACTAAACATCCCTTCATCAAATAAAAATTTATTATGTCAGTCAGAGTATGAAATCCTGAGAAACTTGTTCTTCCCTCCAAGGAGTGACTGGTGCCTCAGACCAGAGCAAACAGGCCAATGACACTCTTTTTTCTCACCAATGACTCTAGGTCCTTCTTGGTTGTCTAAGGTAAACAGAATAGGTATCTAAGGAAGTTTGAAAATGTCTATTTACTTAGCTAGAATAGTTAAGTAGCTTACTTTATAAATGTTCATGCAGGAGGAAAAAAATAAAATAAAAGACTCGGTCACTTATGGAGAGCGTGCCTAGGTTAGATAAACAGTCTGTGATGACAATTGGTGGTGGGTGAATTAAAACATGAGTCTGCTGGAAGCATTCTGAATAAATAGCAAATGCCAGGCTAAGATTACACAAGCTGTACTATTTATCAAAGGCTGAAATTCTTTTGCCAAAAAGGATCTTCAAAGTAGTCTGTGAGTTTGCTCAATGTTTTGGTAACATCACAGTGTTTCTACTTCCACTTTCCTGCTGGGGAGTGGGGTGGGGAGGTGGATCATAAATTTTTATAAAATGTGCTTTTCTTTTAGCTCTTGCTAAAAATTTATTATTAAAAGGACATAGATCTAGAGTTGAAAGGCACCCCAGAGGCCATCTAGCCCAACCCCTTTATTTGACAGATGAGGACACTGAGGCTCGGGAAGGTGAAGATCTTTGTCCAAGGTTACAATGGCTGTAAGGGTCAGAGGTGGGATTAGAACCCAAGTCCTTTGATTCCAGAATAATCCTTTGTGGTATCAAACACCTTGGCTTTATCTACTCAATGCCACAATAGTCAGTTGACAACATCAAAAATCGACAAAAAAATTGATTGGTTACTTGGAAGACCAAATGGTGGGCCACTGGTTTGGGTTGAACATTTCACTGATGCTACAATTTAAGTTAATTGTTCTGGTGTCATTGCTAGAAATACAACAAGCTCGTTGACATATCAGGAACTAAGACCATTATGAGGTGTTTGACTTGAATTTTGCATTCTTATCATTCTTTTCCACATGTCCTAAAATATATAGAAACAAATAAAATTAGACTCATCATCCAACTTACAGAAGACAGGGATATCTAACTTTGTGATCTTGATCAAATCACTTAAACCCTCTCGACTTCAATTTATTCATCTGTACAAAGGGTCCAATGATACTTAGAGCACAGCACCGGGCTCTTTATAAGGATCCAATGAGTTAATGTATGTAATTCTGCTGTTGTTTAGTTGTTTCAGTTTTTCTGACTCTGTGACCCCATTTGAGGTTTTCTTAGAAAAGATACTGGAGTGGTTTGCCATTTCCTTCTTCAGCTCATTTTACAGATGAGGAAACTGAGGTAAACCAAGTTAAGTGACTTGGCCGGGGTCACATAGCTGCTAAGTGTCTGAGACTGGATTTGAACTCAGGTCTTCCTGACTTCAGACTTCTCACTCTATCTAGCTGCTCATAATGCATGTAAAATGCATTGTAAACCTTAAAGCGCTAAATAAAGACCAGTTGTTAACAATGTCAACACAAGCAAAAATGAAACTACCAACAATAAACCGCATCAGCTACCTACCAAGACACCATCAGATGGTTATAATTATGCACCAGGAAATGGCTTTCTTTTATGAATTAAGTTACAACAAATTCTCCCATTTCAAAAACGGATCTCAAAGTATCCTAGAGACTTCAGCTAATTAGCTGTAGCAGAGCATTATCACGGAACTGTTGCCTACAAGTACCCAGACATAGCACTGACCCATAAAAACTTAAAAACATTTTAACCAGAATTAGCCATACCAAATACTCGAAATTTCCAAACTGCATAGAATAAAAGAATTCAAAATACAGAGACCAAGGAAAAAAGATCAAGCTCTATGAAAATAGGATGTGATACATACCATCCCCACCAGACTGTTTGCTACTTGAACTGTGATGAAGGTGCTTTCAGAGCAAGACTATATCCTAATGACAAGTTTATATACTAATACTTTAATTCTGCCTCAAAAAGTCATTATTTCATCCCCGTGAGCAATAGTTCACAGAACATTGAATGCAAGTGATTACTAGAAGGATAACAACTTGACCTAGGACTAATTCTACTTGAACTTCATCCATCGAGATGAAAAGTATAATTTTCTGATAATAATAGTAATATCTTAATCATCCTGTCCTTTCTCGGTTCCTGGTTAATTTTAAAAACAGATACCCAAATATAAAGGATCTGTGAAGGAAGGTGCTATCTACATGGTAAACAAAAGTATGTATAGAATGATTTTACGTATATGTATGTATATATGTATATATGTATATATATGCACATATATATATTCACACACACATTTGTGTCTAATGGTAGCCTTCTGTAGGGTGGCAGGAAGGGAAAAATATTTACATGATAACTTTGGTACATAGTCAACCTTATATATTTTATCATACATACACTATCATATAATATTAGTTATAGGAAATATTTTATATTTTGTAATATAATAAATATATCATATAATATTGTATATTATAGTCTATTATTTATTATATATATTTTATATTTCATATCATGTTATATTTGTACATAATAGATTTTCAGTTTCGTGTGCAATTTTTTTTATTATGCTATGTTGTGGAAATGCTTGTTTCATTCCATAAATAAAAATAAGATAAATAAAACATAAAAAAGAACAGATTCTATAGCAAAGCAAGTAAAATTCTATTTCTCTTCATTAATTAAGAACCAGATGGTGCAAGCATCTTAGATATGTGGATAAACTGATATAATTTATATTAAAGATATTAAAAACTGAGTCTGAAATCAATTATTCAAAACTACATATAGATATATGAGAGCAATATCACAGCATAGGCAACAAGGCTAAAACAGAGAGTTAGCATCAGCATGGATACTGCTAAAACAGAAGAAGCAAGACTTTGTTTTGCTTAATTTTGCTTAATGTGAATAAAGTCCTGTCTTAGTCAAGTCTGGTTGCATGCAGCATGGAGAAAGAAAGCACTTCCATGAGTTTCCAATGGCAGAAGTTGGTTTATAGGAAGAAATACTTGTATGTAGCAAACTAACCTTTTGCCCAGGGCATTACAGTCATTTTAGTCACAGAGATATAAAATCTTAGTGCCCTCTTCATCACCCCCATATCCAGCCAACTACTCTTTTTGTTTCTTTCCCCACCATCTTGAATCTGTCTCCTTTTCTCTATACTCACAACTGCCATTATAGTTCAGACTTTCTTCACCTTTCTCCCAGACTCTTCCATAGCTTCCCAATTGGTCTCCCTTTGTCAAGTCTTTCCTCTGTGATCTATCTCCCACACGATTGCCAAAGTGATTTCCCTGAAGGAGAGTCTGGCCATATTATATCAGCCTACTCAATAAACGCCACTGGCTCCCTACTGCCTCTAGGATCAAATATAAGATTCTCAAAATAGATTTTAGAGCCTTTCACACCTTATCTCGAACCAGCTTTTCCAGAACTGACTGTATTAATATATTTCTTAACCATTTGACACGTAAAACTGTTCCAAAGCCATGGCTCACTGAGGCTACCATCTCTCTATAGCCTTCAACCTTTCCAGCCTTGGACCCCTTGAGAACAGGGGAGCTGACAAATAGCATGCAGATGACACCACTATTTATCATAAAATGTGTTTATTTCTTAACCATCTAACAAATATAAAATTGGACAATCATTTCTATTGTATTCTTATCTTTTTTTAATGTGTCACTGATAATGTTTTTAAGTGCTGCGCCCCTAACTCCGTTTTTTCCACAATCCTGTGGAAAATTTTTCAATTTTGCATGGCATGGTGATTTTTAGGAACATACATACTATTGCAAATAGCCACATTTGTATCCCTAAAAATAGTTGCACTATACAAAATCACATAACAAAAACCACAAGGCTCATGGGAAAATTTGAGTTCAATATACACACATATGTACACACAATTACTCTAGAGGACTCAATTTTCTGATCTATAAAATAAATGGGGTGGGGGAGAATCAGAATAAATAGTTTGATAAGCATTCATCAGATACTCACTGTGGGCCAAGCAAATGACCTATAAAATCTCTTCCAACTCTAAATTTACTTTTCTAAGGTCTAAAGAGAAGGGATACAAACCCAGTGGAGATCACAAAGGTAAATTCAACAATTCTGAAAGTCTAAAAATGTGGGGCAATATTTCTGGACCTCTGAGAGAGCTTCTGGCTAGAAGACAGTCCACTGTTGCCCTAAGTAAGCATTGAGATACATATATGACATTGTAATGATTTTCATGATAATTTCAGGAGAGGAACGCCCCACTTGCCTGGCCATACAAGAAATGGACCTCTGAGAAGCTGCTTCTTGGACCATGGATAGGATCATATGAGGGCTTTCTTCCTGCTGGCTGGTCAGCAGGTATGTCCGAACCACTCACTGATGGTCAGTTTCACAATGAATAAAGAGGGCAATGCTTTTTTACACACATTCCACAGGCCAGCAAAACTCAGAGAGCCAAATGGGAAATGTGCCAAAAGGAAACTTTAGAAAGACAAGAAGCAATAATGAGGAGATGCTGGGAAGTCAATGGTGAGCATTACTCAATGTACTTTTTCTGTAAATAGCTTTAAGATGGATGTCTTAGACTGTGGTCAGTCAGTTATTCCTAAGCAAATATGCCAGGTCTCCTGAGGTTTGCCGTTGGGTACTACATTTAGCTGGATCATATATTATTTTTAAGCTGGATTTCTTTTGGATAATCTTCCTTCCTCCTGGGAAGCAAAAGTATCTGGAATAACAAACTCTGTCTGTGGTAAGTCCCTAAAAAACCAAGAAGTAACAGCTTGTAAAACCTGCTTTCTGGATATACATGCTTTATTTTCTCCTTAGATCATACATGTTCATCTTTCCTGTTTTCCTGCCATGCACAGGACATTACTCTGATTCCTGTGCCCTGATACCTCTTTTTTTTTTACACATTTTTTTTTGGACTGCCAGATAGAAACGTATGCCCTGAGTGAAAGCCACAAATTGGACAGATAAGCAGAAAATACTATTGCTCAAGAATATGGAAATGATACATTTTCCAGCTATCTACAAGACAGAGCTTTATCTAGGAGGATTTGTGTCAGAATATCAGTTGAACATTTTCCCATGATGCATTATTTAGAATACTTGAAAACATTCTTAATATACAAGTCATGAAATCCAAGACAAGCAGCCTAGTACACAGGATTGAGAAACAGTCATATAGTCAGGAGGTCGTCAGCTCAATTATTCCCTCTGACACATACTGGCTGTTTTACCCAAGGATATACATTTAACTTCCACCTGATCTAAGTCAACTTTCCAAAACAATACAGCACCATTAAGTTACCAATTTGTATATGTGGAAGGATGAATCCACACCAAGAACTCTCCTATACCAGAGGTTCTTGGGAGTTAGGGAACTTGTTTCATGAATATTTTAATAATTTTATTTTAATACAATTAGTTTCCTTTTATAATCTTATGTATTCTATTTTTATGCATTTAACAACGTTATTCTGAGAAAGGATCCATAAACTTCACTAGGGTGTCACAGAGGTCCAGAAGAAAAAATAAATACACAAATAAAATAAATTATCAAGAATCTACCCAGGTGAAATCAGGTCCAAACCTCCCACTTTGCCAGAAGATATTGTTCTCAGAATCAAACCTCATGGCATTTTATAAGGCCAGGTTTTCAGTTCAGACAAATTCACTGAAACAGCATTTTGAACATAAGGTATTCTCTTACCTGAGTCACATATTCAATCTTTGGAACAGTAGCCCTGAAACTTACACAATTCGGAGGCTTCTGTGCGGCCAGCCTGTCCTTCCTGGTGTTGCCAGGAACATGTTCTGATCCTCTTTCTCTGTGATTTACATGACTAAACTTCAGAGATGAATTTGCCAGACTCAACAATCACCACTTAAATGTGTTGACAGGCCACGAAGGAGTCGTAGGCCATCAGTGGAGTAAACAAGCCATTGGTCTGGGAACAGAATGGTCAACATGGGAGCAATCTACCAATTTCTCTTATTATTTTCAGACGTCTTCATTTAGGCAGACTTCCATTTCTAGACAAAGATCGACCAACTTCAGAATTCAACTTTATGTTGTTTTAATTCCTCTTGGCAAATATTCTACATGAAATGTACAGTTGTTATCAAATAAAAAATAAACTGAAAAAGAGTCAGCAAACCCAAAGAATGAGAAAAGTCAATGATAATAATGATGAAAACTGGCAGAAAACTTAATTGTTTCTAAAATTTTTGATACTACATCCTCCACAGCAGGGTTGGCACAACCAGAGTTTGGGGTATTATATTTTAATGTCCATTACTTCAATTTGGAGAAATTTTAAAGCTCTATTCAATGTGGCATTGTTGAAAGAATGCTAGATCTTAGAGTTGAGAGATCTGGGTTCAAATCTTGACTGCGGCACTTTATAGCTATGGGATACTAAATATGGCACTTAACTTTTTTGTGACTCAGTTTACATATTGGGTTGTTACAAAGTAAGTACTTCATAAGTCTCTAATTGCTATCTACATGTGAGATTATTAGGGTTTTTCAAAGTGAGATTTTGAAAGTTTGCTGCATTTGTTAGCACGTGGAGGGTCAATTTTTATTTTTTCAAGAACATATGAGCTAGAAGAAAGCAAAAAATAGGATTCATTGGCTAGAAAATTACTTTGCAGAAAAATGTTCCAGAACCCTAACCCTAAATCTAATCTTAGCATAAATTTTATTAAGCAAGAAATAACTGTACAGCAAAAATGTCTGTTTACAACAAAGATAGCTGAACTCTAGAGGATGATTCTTTTCAAGTGTTAATAAACAAAACAACACCAGTTTAATCAAAAGATTTAACCATCTCCTTGAAGTTTGTCATAATGGACTATGACATAGAGCCATTTCAGTTATTTATTTATGTGGCATAAAGATTTATACAAAATGAATACAAAAGTATAAATATTCATCGAACTATCACTACTATTGTGTGTATGTGTTTGGGGGGATGAGGGTCAGGTTAAGGGAAAAGAGGGAAGGGGAGAATAGGAATATGTGCACTTTTGGATATGGTCAAATATAACCTTGCAAAGTAGCTAAAAATGTTTTTGTTTTTCCTCTAAAATGTATGTTCCTTGATGGCCAGGATCATGTGTTATGTGTTTCTTTATTGCCCACTGCACTTTTCATAGTAATAGATTTTCAATAAATGTTTGTTGGATATAATTATATACATAGGTACTTACAAGTTAGGGCAGCTAGGTAGCAGAGTGGATAGAACATTGGGCTAGAAATCAGGAAGACTCGTCATCTTCATGAGTTCAAGTCCAACCTCAGACACTTACTAGCTGTGTGACCCTGGCCAAGTCATGTAACCCTGTTTGCCTCAGTCTCCTCATCTGTAAATGAACTGGAGAAGGAAATAGTAAACTGTACCACTGTCTCTGCCAAGAAAACCCCAGAATGGGGTCATGAAGAGTCAGACATGACTGAAATAAATGAGCAACAAGCAACAACAACATGTATATTAGAGGTCAATATACACATACCCATAACGTTACAGGATCATAAACATGAAAGCAACCTCAGAAGCTAGCTGTCGAACTTCCATTTAACTGTTGATAAATATGATGACCAGAGAGGTTAAAGAATACAACCAAGGTCACAGAGGCAAATAGGCACATAGAAGTAAGATATGAAGCCAGATCCTCTGAATCCAATGGCAATGAATGCTCTTTTCAGTGCTACTGACTGAAGATGACTCTCAACGGGCAGATTATGGAGAGGAAGTCAATAAGAAATCGATCTATATGGTATGACTTCATCTCTGCCCTTGTTCAAGACATAGCTAGAGACTGATTAGTCCTGCCTGGTGGATCTAATCTCCAGCAGGGGAGCCAATGGAGCTGGGGCAGATCTTATCTGGTGGACATACTTACAATGGGCTCACCATATAGGGATGGCTTTTGGAAAAAGGTAGACCTTCTTGGCAAGAAACAGGCTTTTTGTTGCAATTTATAATAGCTAAAATTTATATAGTACCTACTATGTGCCAGACATTGTGCTGAGCAATTTACTGTTAGTATCTCATTTAATCTTCATATCACCCTCTCAGAGGTACTAAATTTCAGCGCATAATTGTTGTACCCTGTTTTTTTCCTATTTTTTTCAGTCAAAAATTGGTTTATAGACTTTCATCATGTACTCATTTCATAGTATAGTTCTGTTCATCATGATGCTTAAAGGTAAACAGAGAAGCAATGTATTCACCAGTGGTCTATGGATACACATTTATCTCTTGTGTATTGTGAGTCAAGGATCTAGAATTCTCAGTGTATGCACATTGTCAATATTTGATTTTAATGTATATTTACAAATATTCTGTGCATCCTAATCTTGCACTGAAGGCAGTTTAGTAATAAATTACTTTTAAGTAATACTGGCACATTTTAAAAAAAGCTTTATATAATGATCACACCCCATTTTTAGCAAAAACATTGGGTATAAAATCTGTAATGGTTATGCGGTGAAATATGGTAGGTACTATTATCCTCTTTTTACAGGTGAGGAAACTGAGGTAGAGGTGAAATGGCTTGACCATGGTCATACAGCTAGTAAATGTGGGAAGCTAGATTTGAAAACCCAAGCCTTCTGACTCTGGAGCCGGTGCTTTATCCACTGTGTCACCTGGCTGCCTCTAAGAAAGTTAGAACAAGGGACAAGGGTACTTCTCTGACATTTCTTCTATAAGACCCAGAACTAAAGTTTATGCTATTTTTCTTACTTAAGTGGATTTGCCAGATATGCTAGGACTATCCTACTTTGCTTAGAGTCACATAAATGTGCTCTGTAGTAAGATGCTTTCAAATGCTACCTGATGCACTGAGGTTGCATTCCTTTAGAAGGATAATTGCATATTTTAAAAGATACCTAAGCTAACAAATCTAATCAGAAAGCATTTATTAAGCTCCCACTGTATGCTAGGGATATTCAGGCAAAAAGAAAAGTAATTACTGTACTCAGGGAGCTCACATTCTACTAAGGAGATACAACAGGTAAAGATACATATTTTATACATACATACATATATATATATATGTTTGTATATGTACACAGAGAGAGAGAGAGAGAGAGATAGAGATAGAGAGAGAGAGACTTGATTATAGGGTAGAAAAAACATTCATGATGGACAGTAATCAGGAAGGCTTCTCCTTAGAAGGTGGTAGAAGAGCTGAGTCTTGAAGGAAAATAGGAATTTTAAGAAGCAGGGGTAAAAAGAGAATGTATTTCAGGTCTGTGCAATGGTATGAAGAAGAAGGCAATTTCAGGAACAGCAAGGCCAGTTAGACTGGAATGTAGATGGAATGAAAGAGTAGGGGCAGGTAGGACTGGAAAATAGGCTGGTACCAGACCGTGAAAGACTCTAAATGTCAAGGCTTGATTTAATAAAAGATCGTTAGATTTGTACCTCAAACCAGGCAAATGTGGCATTACTTTTTTAAGGACTCAAGAAGTCATTCAAGGATGATGTATAGAGTGCCTGATATGTACAGAACACTCTAACAGATATTAGGAGAGGCATAAAGATAAATCGGTCATGACTTGTGCCTTGATGAGTTTACAATCTAGCATTGTGTCATGTTATATAATGATGATGATGATGATGATGGTGATGATGATGATGGTGATGGATGGTGATGATGATGATGGTGATGATGTTGATGATGATGATGATGGGGATGATGATGATGGTGATGATGATGGTGATGATGATGATGATGATGATGATAGTTAACATTTATATGGTGTTTACTATGTGCCCAGCATTGTGCTAAGTGCTTTCCAATCATTATCTCATACTGAAGATTAGGATAGAGCCATATTCATCACATTCAATATCTTCTCAGATTTACCCTTTTAAAATAACTTTTGGCGTTTACGTCTCTGACCAATGAGTGATTTGACCATACGTGGATAGCTTGTTCTTAAATAACTCATAAGAATATAACTAGTTAAGATAAAATTGATCTCATTTTTTCTAGGATCAGTTGTTGCTCACCATGTTTGCTGAAGGTAAGGTGTTTCACCAACCCTCAAGCCCTATATTATTGCAAATTGTTATTAATAGTATAATTTTTCTTTTATTGATGAAAGTATTCATGGTATTTAGGCATGTGACTGGGCTGTTTTCAAAAGTGGTTTTTGCCAGTCTCCCTTTTTGTACCAAATGAATGAATGAAAAGCATTTGTTAAGCATATTTATTAAGGCACTATGCTATGACATTGCTAGGCACTGTGCATACAAAGACAGTTCCAATTCTCATGGAGCTTACATTCTATTGGGGGAGATAATACGTTTTGGGAAGTCACAAGGATGGTGAGTAGACCAACAGGGTATTTGATTGACACACCCTTTCCAGAAGCAATGGCAATATTGATTTAATTTCAGTTTTCAAAGCAAGAGTGGAAAGTGGGAAGTTTCCTCATCTGTAAACAGCAACAGAAACAGCTGATATTTATGTAACACCTTCAGGTTTGCAAAATGCTTTACATATGTTATCTCATTTGATCTTTAAAATGAGGGCCTTGGATCTCTAAAGTTTCCTCCTGTTTCACACAGATGCTCTTAGGACCTCTCAGTCATTCCTGCCATCTTTTTCACGTTTCCTGGTTTCATTTATAGCGAGAATGATGACAGGGATATGCTGTAGAATGTTAATCATTGGTCACTGCACAAAGATCTCACTTTAATAGCATGACCAGTTAAACGAATAGCCATTTATTATTTTAAATTATGTGATCTTTCACCCGTTAGCATAGTATCTGGCATGTAGAAAGTGCTTAAGAAATGTCTGCTTCCTTCCTTCCTTCACCTTCTGTCTCCTAAGGTGGAAAGGTCCATATCAGGTACAATTCAAGCTTTCATTGCATTTTGCCAACCTTCGGGGAGTGTGCTTTTTTGTGCCTTTTTAGAGTGGTTTTCAGACAGCAAACACAAGTATTTTGTTGGATCCATACTTGAAGTCTTTCTGGCTTGGCAGAATCTGTCTACACATGCTCCTTTGGCATAACTTTAGTTCCACGTGACAATAAAGCTTTATTGTTGACTCCACATTATAGTGAATCTAACTTATTTAGTAAGATGATGCCAAAGGAATCTGGGTCATAAAGCTGATACACAATCTCCCTTGAGTTCCTATCAAACAAATCAATCATCCAGAGAGTAATTGGTTTGCTTTAAATATAGATATAAAACTATTTAATTATTGACCTGGTTAATGAGGTTAACAACCTCTCCAAAATCACACTCTTGATGTCACTTTGGTTGACTTCTAAAGTTTCTTATCTGGTTCTCTGAAAGTATAGTCCATTTTCCATTTGAAGGGCTATACTTGCCCTTAGTAACTCCCAAAGGCAAGATCTAGGACCATAGGATGGTAGTTTCAGGATTACAGATTTCAGATTAAAATAAGTAGCACAAAAAATATATCAAATATACATATTCCATGTGTTGCCAGCTTAAACAATGCCAATGACTCTCAGATGAATATCCTTAGGTGTGGCTTCGCTCTTGACTTCCAGACCCTTGTTTCCAAATACCTATTAGATGTCCCTAGACCTCAATTATCTTACTTGTAAAATTAGAGGGACAGACTAGATGACCCTGAAGGTCCCCTCAAGTGAAAAGTCAATGATTCCCTGACTAAATGACCTCCAAGCTCCTTTGCAGCTTTACATGTATGGTAATTTGACCCTATGCTCATAAAATGAGATGACCTGAGGAAAAGTATAGGATAACAGTTGGACAGCCTGAGTGTTGTTATCTATGAAATATTAAAGGGGCAACAAGAAAGCCTTCAGCATGTTGAATAGATCCTCTGTGAAGAGAGGACTGGAAAGGGAGTGCATGCGTAAGAACCGAATGAAATGAAAATGTATGTTTGGACTGTGATCTTCTCTAGTGTAAGGAGAGCCTGCGCCAATGAGATTACAGATTTCTTGAAGTCATGTGTTTATATATATGAATGTATTGTATTATAAAAAGAGCAATTTTCTAACAATTAGAGATGTTAAAAAAAAATCCTGCTTAAGGAGACAGTCAATTCCCTCAATGATGACAAGGTTCAAGCTGAGATTGAGTAACAACTGGTAGGGTAAGTTGTAGAATATATTCATTCATTGCATTTGGTGGGGCTACATAACCTTTAGGGAACCTTCTAGTTCAAAGAGCCATGGGACCTAATCGCTTGAACGACCTTACCTGTCTCACGTCTTTTCTAAATGCCTAACTCTAATACAATTCAGTGCCTTTAAGATACCTTCAGTTGTTTGAAATCTAGTTAGAATACTCACGTTTCCTTTTCACACCAATGGATGGTTACTTGTTACCTTATACTTACATCCCCAATGACATCATCCCTGTTGATAATTTTTTTCCCTCACATCTGCTACAAGATTTTGTCCTCTGGGCTTATGCTGTCAGGCCTCCTTAAAACAAAGCTTGTTTGGTACATATGTAACTAAATTCAGGTGGAAGGGGTCCAAAATAGATGTCCTTTATACCAAATTCTGATCTATCTATCACACCAAGATTCAATCATACAGTCAAAATCTCTTTTGCTTAATGGGGTGATGCTACTGAATTCTTCTTTTCATTCTTTTTTTTTTAGGGCCACCATCTTGGCTCAAATCCATCCTAATGGTTATTATTTATGTGACCTTGGTCAAACCACATGAATATTTTAGGCCTCAGTTTCCTCATCCATAGAATGAGAGGGCTGTACTATAGATGACTATGTTTTAGCTCTAAATCTATATTACTATGATCCACATGCCATGCTATTTTTCTAATTGATGGGATTCTTCAGCATATATCAATATTTGATCTAAAATATCTTTCTTCCTCAAAATTAAATGTAGAGAGATCTTCAGTACATTTCATTGGCATTTTCCTTCTAATTTTCAAGGTTATGCATTTTAATGGGAAGTGTAACTTAAATATCTGATTCATTTTCATTTTACTCATCAACTTTTATTTAGGAAAAATACTTTGATGTTCATGAAATCCTTTGAACCATTTTATAAGCCGTGTTCACCTTTTATCTTTAAATCATCTGGTTACATTTTGCCAAAGGAATTCAATACTTCAAACAGTCAGAATTAGGAGTGAAATGTAGTGTATTTCTGACCTTGATCAACGACACTTCCTGTCCTAATAAAGTTGTTTTGGGCAGCCTTTGGTTTTCCCCCAACGAGAGAAATTGATAATAGGTTAATTTCTAAGCTTTAAAATTGTCATTACTCTTCCAGGTTACCCTAGTTCAAAATCTTATTCTTTCTTTGTGAGGGTGGATACACATTTTCTGCCCCTAGATAGAAATGTATACAAACATACATATATAAACATATGCATGTGTGTATATGTACACACACATATATGTGTATATATGTATATATATATGTGTGTGTGTGTGTGTGTGTGTGTGTGTGTGTGTGTATATATTTAGTCCTTGGAAAGATATAACAAGTGTAAAAAAAAATTCTAGATTCTGGACCTATCAATATATTTTTAACATGGTTGATATTTCCCCATTTTATAAATTTCTGCAGTTTAACTTTACAGGTCAAATATCCTCAATTGCATTCTTGATGCTGATAGAAGGCACCCATGACACAGATAATTCCAATTAACAGATAATAAAAAACAATTTAATTGGCATAAATCATTTTAAAGGACATCATAAATAATATCAAACATCAATTAAACTTGTCACGCAACTATTTACATTTAAGTAAATGAATTTTAACCTGTAAAATGCTATGTCAACTCAGAGTCCTTGGTCTGCTCTGGAGGAATTTAAGCCATGATGGTTCTACCATGGTGGAAAGGCACCAAAAAAATACCAGCAACCAACTGTGTGAGGTTTGCAATGACCAGTCTAGCTAAGAATGTAATGATTCATTCTCAGGACAATGACCAATGGCACTTGGTAACAAATTGTTTAAGAATGACAACTCATTCAGTGGAGAAAAAAGTACAAAATGGACTTAAGTTCTGTGCATCCCCTCTCTGCTTCTGCAGTAATAGCAGAAGAATGGATGAAAAGGAGGTAAAGAGTATTAACATTTACAAAGTTTTGGAATAATTTATAGGTATTAGCTTTGTACCCCAAATATGAGATTCTTGTCAAGGGACCAACAAGCAGACACACCATTGGAGAAACTAAATTTCATTCATCTTAGCATTCTTGTGAATGAAATCAGAAGATATAACAAAGTTGTGGCTAAAGGGAAGATAACTTACAGGTTCTCCTAGGCAAATAAAAGACTTGGTTCAAAGACTTGCTTTGTTGGGCCCTTCAGAGCTAATTAGTTTACAAAGTATTAATATTTTAAATTATGTATATAGTCCTTAGTCACGGACACAAAACATGGATAGGTTAAATGCACTAAGGACCATTTTCTGGTTAATCCTCCATAAACCACTATTGAAAAGGAAGTGTAACTCTTTGGACATGAGGTGGTATTTACTTCCCAGGACGTTGTTATACACCTTGCTTCATTCTCATGGTTGAGTAAGTAGGCAGAGGCACCTATCAGTGCACACCCTTGTAGACTGCTTGCTTATACAGATCCTCCCTGAAGCTTCCAGGGACTTATGAGATGTTTCTCCAGAAGAAATAATCTTTCTTGAAGTTTGGAGTTTGGGTAGAGGAAGATGAGATCTTGTGATTATCTCATTAATCCTTGGAAGTTTATGTGACAGGCTACATTTCTGCTTAATCAGAGTTGTTTGCTTGTGTGTGTGTCTGTGTGTGTGTGTTTTAATTGTCTGCCATCTGCCTCACTGACACAATTTCTTTTAATCTTGAACTTGACTTTAAGCAACTATACACCTGGCCTAAAAAAGAGTCCTAGGAAAGATATACCAAGTATAAAAACCTTGCAGATTCTGGGCCTATGAGTACAGTTCTAACATGGTTTGTATCCAATATCAATAACAGATATCATTTCAAAAGCTATGCAGAGCAGCTAGTCAGTGGTTCTCACCCTGTGGGTTATGTTAAATTTAAATACATCCTGCATATCAGATATTTACATTACAATTCATAACAGTAGCAAAATTACAGTTATGAAGTAGCAATGAAAATAATTTTATGGTTTGAGGGTCACCACAGCATGAGGAACTGTATTTTTTTTAATTTTATTTTAGTTTGCATCATTCATTTACACAAGATTTTGAGTTACATATTTTTTCCCCATCTTTCCCCTACCTACCACCCCAAAACAGCTATCCCAGTGTATCCCCCCCCCAGTCTATTCTCTTCTATGTCTTCCTCCCTCACCCCTCTGACATTTCGGTAGGGCAGGATGGATCTCCCAACCACAGTGCCTGTGTATCTCAAGTTCCAGTTGGATGTAGTTAATAATAATAACAATAATAATTGCATATATATATATATATATATATATATA
>CM053581.1:352344451-352387310 GCA_028627135.1 Pseudochirops cupreus
GAGGAGAGGGGAGGGGAAAGAAGGGGAGGGGAGGGGAGGAGAGGAGAGGAGAGGAGAGGAGAGAAGAGGAGAGGGGAGAGGAGGGGAGGGGAGGGGAGGAAAGGAGAGGAGAGGGGAGGGGAGGAGAGGGGAGGGGGGAAGGGGAGAGGAGGAAAGGCGAGGAGAGGGGAGGGGAGGGGAGGGGAGGAGAAGGAGGGAGGGAGGGAGGGAGAGAGATGTTAACAACAAGTTTGGACAAAAAGGCAATAGCATACTTTGGAATGAGAAGTATAAAGTGTTTTTCAGGAATTTCTTTATGAAAAAACTAATTTCCAGGCCAATTAACAAATTCCAAATGACTTAATTAACTGCTTTTACTGTATGGTCCATTGGTGAACCACAAACATACACACACACACACATACACACACCAGCACCACAACTACTAGTCATCATGCCAGAGACCAGCCTCTTACCTTCAGTTGGGAGGAAGAGTAGGAAGACCTAGAGAGATTTTTTTTTGTTTTGCTTTGTGGAGGGCAATTGGGGTTAAGTGACTTGCCCAAGGTCACACGGCTAGTTTTTGTGTTAAGTGTCTGAGCTCACATTTGAACTCAGGTCCTCCTGACTCCAGGGCCGGTGCTGTATTCACTGCACCACCTAGCTGCCCCAAGACCTAGAGATATTGATTGAAATCTAGTCCAGAGTATAAAAAGAGAGGGGGGCCATGAAAAGTGGGGAAAGGGGAAGGGAAGGGTGGAAACTATGCCATTTGGTAACCTCAAATTGAGTTAATCATCCTTGCTAACTGCATGTTAAGCTTAGTTGTTTCTGAGCAAAATAAATTACTGATACCCCTTAAATTTTGTTAATCCCGACACGCCCTGAACCTCCCACCCTAGTTGCATCCTTGCATAAGCAAAAGAAACTTGCGGTTTTATGCTTACCAGAATTACTTCAAACTAAAATGTGGAGCAATGAGGTTTCAGTTCTGGGGTGAACTTGAATTTCATCTCAATGTTTTTAAGTGGCTAAGAAATCGTCTTGAAAGCTTGCTGCTTTTTTTCACCTTTTTTGTGGTGGTAGGTAGATAATAGAAATAAGGATAATTTGAGTTGCACAAATTTAAAGTTGTAAGGGACCTTAAAGCCACAAGCCCATTCTCCCCTCCAATTTTATAGATGAACAACTGAGGCCAGAGAGGCAGCTAGGTCGTGCAGTGAATAGAATACTGGACCTGGAGTCAGGTCAGGAAGACTTGAGTTCAAATCCAGCCTCAAACATTTACTAGCTGTGTGACCCTGGGAAAGTCTTTTAACCATTCTAGGCCTCAATTTCCTCATCTACATAATGGGGATGATCCTAAAATATACCATCCCTGTTATTGGGAAAATCAAACGAGATTATAATTTCTAAAGAAAGCATTTAGCAAATCTTCAAGCACTTCCTTAATGCTCTAGCTATTACATGATTATTTCCAAGTCACACAGAATCATAGAATCATAAAGGTAGAGCTGTAAGCTACCTCACTCATGATAGGTAATAGAGCCAAGATTTGTACTCAAGCCCTCTGATTCCCAATCTAACGTACTCTCCACAGACTGCCTCCATAGTACAGGCGGAAAGTCAGAAAGTTGTAATAAAGAACAAGAGGCAACCATTTCCTATCTTTTATTCCTCCAGTGTTAAACAGTTCTCCAGCTTATTTAAATTTCAAAATCCCATATCCTCTACTGTGCATGATAATTTCCATTTCTGCCAATAGGCATGGATGTAAAATTGCATGCTAAATGGCGCCAAATAGCAGCAATTCTGCAATACACTGAGAAGACTTGATCCACTCAGATTGAGAAAGCAAAACAAAATAAAACAAAAAGCCCTTCCTTAAGCAAGGTAAACTGAAAACAGGAAGGTTTTTTGTTTCTCCAGCAACCTAATAACTAAAAAATGAAGGTTACAAACCCTATTTAGAGGGGACTAAAATCTTTGAACTAAAAAGTCCTTTAAGATGGAAGCAAGAAACAAAAAAGGATACTGGATTATTTCTAAAGACTTATAGTAGTTTTCTGTGAGAAAAATTACAAATCTTTGAAATGCCAAGACTTAAGAAAATGCTGTCATACTTTTAAATTGTTGATAAATGCTCAAAAAGACATAGATATTTGTCTTGATTACAATAACATCCCTGTTTTAGTGAGTTTGCTGCAGAATGCAACTAATATTCAAGATGAATTCCAATAAAAATGAATAGCAGGCTTCAGATTTTGAGCTAAAAATATCTTTTCCTTCCTCCTGACAATGGCAAAGTAGTTGGGCCTATAAAGCAATCAATTTAGGGGACAAGGAAATTGATTTTTCCTTGTTCTGTTGAAAAGGGTATATATAAACCTGAGGCCAAACAAACATCTGCATTCCCTCTTCGATTCTGACTTGGCCCTGGGCATGTTGGCTCCAGCTGGAATGGGCCAAGAGAATCTGCTGTGGTCTAGAGCTGGCCTGGCTCCAAATCAGCTCCAGTCTGATCATCCTAAGCTTAAAGTAGGGATTTGGGGCCGCTTTATATTAAACTAGGATTTTTTCCCCTTAAACTGGACATATGATTTCATTGTTGTAAGGAGCAACTAGTAAGTTGCCCAGAGAGAGGGGCTGGGGAGGTGGAGAGTAGGAATTAGAATTTAAGCACTGTACAAAGGGTTACCCAGCCAGAATATGACAGAAGCAAGATTTTTATCTAGGTTTTCCTGACTCCCGAGTCCAGATCTTAAGCTGTTATGCCACATTGTCTCTCAAATTAGATCATAGGATCAAAAGATAGAAATGGAAAGTTCTTGGAGATCACCTAATTCACTTAACCCTGTTTGCCTCAGTTTCCTCAGCAGTAAAATGAGCTGGAGAAGGAAATGGCAAACCGCTCCAGTATCTTTCCCAAGAAAACCCCAAGTGGGATCTCAGAGCTTTAGATACAACTGAAATGACTGAACAATGACCACCACACAAATTTACAGGTAAGGAAACAGAGGCTGAGACAAGTGAAGTCACTTGTCTAAAGGTCACATTGGGAACCGAGCCAAACAAACCCAGGTCTTCTGACTCCAAACCCAATCTCTGTAGACAATAGGATATTGCCTCTCATACTTTATCTCATCTTGCTATTATCCTAACTCCTGGTTATTGTATAAGCAGCTGTTCTAAGATAATTTAGACATTACTTTTCTTTATCGCATTTGCTTAGATAGGAAAGACATCTGACTAGAAAGGTCTAGCTCAGAAGCATTTGTTTTACGTAATCTGAGCACACCAAAGGAGGAGTAATTAACATCCTTTTTTGTTCATAATACTTAAACCCATAGCTCTTCAGATTGGGAAGTTTGAGCCCAGATAGGCTTTTAAGCATAATTTGAGGGGAATAATATCAAGGTTTTAGGGCAGAGATTCTTCATCTATTTTGTATCATGGTCCCCTTTGACAGGTTAGTGAAACCCAAGGAAACTCATTTTTCCTTATCCCAATTCATGGGCCCTCTGAAACCTAATCATGGAACACTTGGGGAGTCCATCCAGCCCATTTTAAGAAATTCCAAAATCCCCTTATCCAGCCATAATCTATTTACTTTTCACCTCTCCCTCTGCTTTTCCATATGTAACCTTACTCTTTACTCACCCCATGACCTCTCATCCCTTTCCCCTTAATTCTCTGCCAGCCTATCTCCCCTAAAGCAGCTTCTCTCTTCTCCCCACCTTGACTCCTTGGTGAACCAATTCAACTCTATACTGTCTGCCTCTGTTGAGTCTTTCATACCTTTAAAGATTTACCATCTCTTCATTTTACAGACGAGTAAAGTGATAGCAGAGATTTCAAATGATGTGACCAAAAAGTTGCACAGAGCCAATATTTGAAGCCAGTTATTCTGACTCCAAACACAGTGTTCTTTCCACTGTACTGTGCTCTCCCCTTAATCAATCAATAAACATTTATTAAAAACCCACGGTGTGCCAGACATTGTGCTAAGTACTAGGGATATAAAAAGAGGTAAAAGATAGTTCCTGCCCTCAAGGAGCATGCAATCTAATAGAGGAGACAGATTGCAAATGAATATATACAAAACAAACTGTATAGGGGATAAAAGGGAAATAAGTAACAGCTAGAGTTGAGGGGTTGAGGTACATAGGTCATCTAATCCAATTTCCTTACTTTACACTTGAAGACCTGGGCTCAGGTAAACTAAGCAATCTTGCCCTAGGTCACACAGGAAGCAAATAACAGAAAGGTCATTTGAATCCATATTCTCAGACTCCAAATTCAGTACTTATTCTATTGCAACACACAATCAGTTAGATTAATTGGCTTATAACGTTCTTTCTAACTTAGTCTAATATAGACTGTAGAGAAAGCAATCAATTCTGAGGTCAATTACATTGAACAAACATTTCCAAAGTGCATTTGTCTTCACGTTGCCCAGCAATACCACTGTTCAACATGTACCCTAAACAGTCAAAAGACGAGACCCATCAGTACAAAAATATTTAGAGCAGAACGCTTTGTTATAGCAAAGAGGTAGAAATAAATTGTGTGTTCAACAATTGGGGATGACAAATTGGGGATGTCAGACAAATTGTGGTATATGAAAGTAATGTGATATTATTGCATTTCTAACATAGATCTGTAGATATGTATATGCATGTGTGTGTGTGTGTATGTGTGTGTGTGTGTGTGTGTGTGTTTACAGATTCAAAGAAACTTAGGAAAACTGGTATAGAGTCAAAGGAGCAGAACTAGGAGAACAGTTGACATGATGACCACCACAAGAAGGACCAGAATTTAAAAGAACTTTGAAGGACTAAGGTGGATCAATTGATGCAATGCATTTTTTTTTATCCATAAGGCAAAGAAAATAGAGATAAAGCAACAATTGACACACCCAGTCCTTCTTAATTAAAGCAACTGTGAAAGTCTTTAGCATTCTGATCAATGTAGTAACCAAACATGACTTCAGAAGACTAATGATGAAGCTTTCTATCTCTTGGCAGAGAGGGGATGGACTAGAGAATGAGATTGAAACAGGCACTTTCAAATATGGCCAATATGCTGATTTGTTTTGCCTGACTACATATACTTGTCTTTTACATGAGAGGGTTTCTTTCTATGGAGGAGGGAGGTTCAATCAATCAGCAGGTTGTGACAGATTCAAAAAAGAAAAAGGAAGGGGTGGCTAGGTGGCACAGTGAATAGAGCACTGGCCCTGAAGTCAGGAGGACCTGAGTTCAAATCTGGCCTCAGACACTTGACACACTTACTAGCCGTGTAACCTTGGGCAAGTCACTTAACCCCAATTGCTCTGCCTTCCCCCCTCCAAAAAAAAAGGAGCATCAACAACACATTAAAGAATAGAGAAAAAAACAAAAAAGAAGTGCATTTATTTAAATAAATAGAGCAATGTTGTTACTACCTTCTTAAATTTGATGCAGTATTTCAAAAATAAGTAGGAAGTCATTGTTTCATATGCATTTTGTTCTTTGTGTTCTATGTATGTTGAGTTGCATTTTGTTGATGTTTAAATTTGTAATATAAAGAAAAAAATTAACTCATTTTTTCAACTAATCAAGTAAATCTTTATGTCTTTTATGCATCTTACATGCAAGTGATCATTGGTAACATTCTGCAGCTTGATTACAACCCCTTAGCCCTATTCCTTGCATCTCTTCAACAGCCCCTCATTTTGATTCTTCAATTATGACTTGAATCAATGTAGGATGGCTAGAAGAAAAATCGTGTTGAAAAAATTTACTGTGGTGTCATGGAACAAATTTTGATCGTTAAAAGATGCACATAATCTCCCAAATTAAATTCAGCCACCTTTTGCTTCTAGGCTTCATCCTGAGTTCCATTCTTGGGAACTGTTCAAATTAAATGTTTTGTTGGACTAAGTCAAGACCAACTCATCCAACTATCTGTATTAATCCAGGAAACATACATACATCTACATTTTCTAAATGTTTGTTCAATTGACTTTACCTCAGAAGTGACTGTTTTCTCTTCATTTGCTAGATAGATCAAAGGTCCTTCCTACTATAATTCTGTAAGAGCAGAGACCTGGAAAGTTCCTTGATTTTTCTTGCACTTGAGATTTTGTCCGCAGAATCTTAGCACATAATTAACTTCCTTAATTTTTTGAAAGAGGAGTCTCTAGAAAGAAGCTGTAGAAGCATGAGTGGGAGAAGAGAATAAAGGATGACAAGAGAAGATGCATTCCTGAGACTCAGTACCCTTAAGGCAGACAATCAAGTCAGAGGATGTGGCTAAGGCTACAGGGTATATCCTAATGAATGTTTAACTTTTCAAAGGGTGTCCACTTTATGAGGGCACAAGTTACTTCGGGCCCAATGCATGCCAGAGCCTGAAGGTAGAGGTAATAATAGGTAAATCCAAGGTCAATAGGTGGAGGCTTTTGACTCCATTGATCTTTTCTCAATCCCTTTGGAACTGAGGTACATTTACCCAAGAATTTGGAAACAAACAAATCCCCATACATTTTGAGATATGACCACATGTTAAAATGCACATAAGAATATAATAACAATATTCACATTATCATAAAGGGTGCTATACATTCAAAATAATCAGTTTCATCTAGACCAGGAGTTCCTAACCTTTTTGTGTGCCATGGATCACTTTGGGGGTCTGGTGAAATCTATAGACCCCCGTCTCAGAGTTAGGTCTTGAAATGCATAAAATAGAATATATAAGCTTGCAAAAGAAACCGATCATATTAAAATAAAGATATAATTTTTCCTATCCAAGTCCAACAACCCCCAGAGATCTCTCTATGATAATTTGCGGGTCTGTGAACTGCAGGATAACAACCCCTGCTCTAGAATATTGTTAAGGCAATAGCAAAAGTCTCTTTTTCTGTACATGCCCCTGACTTCCCTTCTTCTTCTTTTGTGCACTGCAGCTGGGGCAAAAGTTCGAGAAAGACTCATCATATCATACCATAGACTTACAAAGCACTTTATATATGTTATTTTATTAGGTACTACAATTATTATTGCCATTTGACAGATAAGGAAACTGAGACTTATAGAGGATAAGTGACTTGCCAAGGTCACATGGCTAATGTCAAAGGCAGAATTTGAGCCCAAATCTTCACTTATTTTATACCAAGTTATTTTCCTAATTAAGGAAGTTATCTCAGTAGTTTTTCAGTCTGAACCTGTAATTTCTCAATAGTGAGGGTGAGGAGGGGGATTTCTCAGTTTGGAAAATCTCTTCACTGATGTAGATCAGCAAGTCATATGAAATTTATAATTTTAAAATATAACTTATTTTTATAAAATTTAAAGAAATTTATAATTTTGAAATTATAAATAGAAAGCATATAGAAGAAATTAAAGGTTGAATGATTTATGCATAGTCACACAGCTAGTGTATGTGTCAGAAACAAGACAGACCCTCATATCCTTGTGTCCAAGGTCAGCCTGCTGTCTGTATTACAGCACCTAAAAGAGTCACTGGAGCATAGGTCTGGAATTTGGGGAACTCCAAAGACTTTTTATTCCACCACTTTAAAGGTTAAATGACATGCCCAGGGTTTATAAGGTAACAAGTCCTGGAGGTGAGATTTGAACTCAGCTCCTTTGACTCAAAACCTATCGGTCAGTGCTTGTTTCATTTTGTCACCCTGGCTTCTTTTGCCAGTAATTAGGTTAACATGAATAACAACCACACACCAAAAGAGAAAAAGAAAAATATCTCACCAGAAATATTTTACCCAGGGAAGCAAGAATTTTGCTGTCAGCTATATGGATAATTACCTCAAATCTTCACTTTTCTTTGTAGGGAAAATCAGAGATAGTTCATAAATACATAATTTCCAAACAGACCTCTGGGGGGGAAAAAACCACAACTATTAATAAAAGATAACAGTACGGATATAAAAGTTGGCCTGACTACAAATGTTTCATAAAACATTCCTGTTTTCAAAGGAAATTTTTCATTACACATAATAAATAAATATTTGTCCTTAATTTAATTATATTGCTTTAAATTTTGTAATCACAAAAATGAAACAAGTATACAATTTATAATCCTATTGAAAATACTGGTCTCCATGGATAAATTCCAATAATCACTCATTTTAGCCCATGTGTTTTCTCTTCTTTTTAAAATTTTTACATGATACAGTGGCAAGAGAACTGAATATGGAGGGCTGAATTGGGAATCATTGGATATGATTTTCAATCCCAACTCTGCCCCTTGTACCCATGTGATCCCAAGTCACTGAATCCACTGGGCCTCACTTTTCTGGTCTGTAAAATGAATAGATTGGATTTCATGACTTCTAAGGTCCCTCTCAGATCTAAAGCTATGATCCTCTTGACCTTCTTTTGGGTCTGAATATACTTTCTCTTCCATTTTCTATGTGAAACTTATCAAGATAGTGTTGGAGGCAGGTACCACAATTTACTTCCTATGTTCTCTTATTTTTTTTTTTGCTTTTTTTGTGTGTCTTTTTGCTTTTTGGAGGGGGGGAGGTAGGGCAATTGGGGTTAAGTGACTAGCCCAAGGTCACATGGTTAGTAAGTGTTAAGTGTCTGAGGCCAGATTTGAACTCAGATCCTCCTGACTCCAGGGCTGGTGCTCTATTCACTGCGCCACCTAGTCACCCCCATTCTCTTATTTTCAGTAAGTAGCAAAGCAAGAGATGTATCTGGCTCCTAAATCTAAAGGATCTCAAGGGGGAAAAAAGATTCCCTAATTTGACTTAATACTTGGTTTCATGATCAAGAAACTCTTACAACAGGAATTCAGCTAAAATTCCACTCATTGTTATTGAGGGACTAATCATGTCGGGGGTGATATTGTACTACATCACTTGCCATGGAGCCAGATATACACTTGAACCACATTCAGTGGACAGTGGAGCCTTGCTAAAGGCAAATACATAACCAGATGTTCTTGATTGGTTCCTTAATCCAGGTGATGGAGTATTGCTCAGCCAATTATTTTAACTCTGAATCCTAGTCCCTATCATGGGGACCAAGGGACCAACTCAGAGACTCTGAAGGCCATACATGTGTTTTATCAGTAGAGCGCTTACATAAGAGGAACATGACTAGTTCCACAGGAAAGTGCACCAATCCAACCTCACACTACACACACCTTTATTCACATCTTCTCAACTGTAATACCCTTGCGACCCTCTTTACCTGTGCTAATCCTCCCAAGTCCAATTCAATCCTGTCTCCTCCACGAATCATTCCTAGACCACTCCAGGGATATCACCCACCTCTAAACTCCCATAGAGCTTATTGCCTCTACCACTTATTTGTTACTTAGTAGACATTGCTTTGTATTATTACTTTTATGTATAAATACGGAATCATGGATTTAGAACTGGTCAGTTCATCAACTCAAAGGGCAACTCATCCAAAACTATCCTCTTACAGATGAGGAAATGAGACTCAGAAATGTTGTTTCTTACCTAAGGTCACAGAAGTAGAAAGTAGATCATAGATTTAATGTTCAAAGGTCATCAAAGTCCTCTAATCCAACCCCTTTAATTTATAAATGAAGAAACTTGGGCCTAAGAGAGATTTAAGTGATTTGACCAAGGCCACACAGGAAGTAAGCTGGGACTAGACCTCAGCTCCTCCAACTCAAGAACAACATTCTTGCCATTGCATAACAAGACTTTCGCAGAGGAGACTTTGAATCCAGATGTTCTGACTCTAAATCCAGACCCTCTCTATTTCATCACCCTGTGCCTGTCTCTCACTTGAGATAGATTATAAGTCATTTTGTTTGAGGTGGGAATAAAGAGGATGTGATTTCATTGTTATGGGCACTTCTCATATGGAAACTACTCCCTGCACATTGGTAAACTTATAGTCTTAAATATTTTCCTGGAACACTGAGAAGTTGTCCATGGCTACAAAGCTATTATTTATCAAAGACAGCACTTGAATCAGACTGCCTGATTCATAGATGAACCCTCTATCCACTGTACAACACTGCTTCTTATAAATTAATATACAAACTAATAACTTCTTTACATCACTACTATACCCATATACATACACACAGAAGAAATAACGCAATTCTATACATGTTACAGTCAGTGCTCAATAAATATTTTTTAACTGACTTATGGTACAATGAATCCAGACAGAAACAAAATAGTCAAGAGTGATTTTGTATTTAACCTTTACATATATGAAAGGTTTGTTTATTCACAACTATCTAGAAAGGAAGGAAAACAAGTGCTGATTGTTTTAGATTAGCGGAATACTTCCACATTTTGATGGTTTAGACAAATGTTCTTAATTTGTGTGTGTGTGTGTGTATGTGTGTATGTGTATGATGGACCCCTTTAGCATTCTCGTGAAGCCTATGAAACTCCTCTCAGAGTAATGTAATAAGATAAAATACATATGATTGGAAAGAAAATGAATTATACTAAATTACTGTTATCAAAATCCATATTTTTTTAAAGTTCAAAGACTCCAGGTTAATGATCTCTGCTTTAAGAGATCTGTGATATCATCAATGTGAGCAGTCCCTCTAACCAAATAGAAGAATGCAACTCATCTGTTTCCCCTCATCCTGGACAACTGTTTATATTCTTCCATAATGGGATTGGGGGTAGAGGAAGAGAGCTCAGTTCGTCCAACATGCCTGGGAACATCCTGTAGTTTTCTTGGTATTAGATGAACACCAATGAAACATGGGACACAATTGAAAAGACTAAACAACAAAAACAAATGAAGCATGGGAGCTGTCCATGGTTCTCACCTCACGACTGGCCCTCCTTCTTTTCTGATGACATACTTAGTGAAATTCTTGGCTGACAATGTGTTACAGCCTATGCATACCTACAATTGTCCTCTTGCACTGACCTCTGAGTAAGCCTCAAGCTGTGTGGCTGTGAATCATGGAATAACACAACCTCCAAAGATTAGTAGGGGAATTTTGAAAAGAGATACAACATTTAGATACATTTTATGATATAATCTTAAAAATCAAATACATTGAATGAACTAAAGCTTCCTATTCCCCTATTCCTATACTTAGGCTGTCTATGTAATATAAAATATTCACATGAAATCTGAGATCAGAAAACTTGATTAAAGATCGAATTTTTCATTTTCATCTAGATCAGTGGTTCTCAATCTTCCTAGTATTGTTACCCTTTAATACAGTTCCTCATGTTGTGGTGACCCCCAACCATAAAATTATTTTCGTTGCTACTTCATAACTGTAATCTTGCTACTGTTATGAATCGTAATGTAAATATCTGATATGCAGGATGTATTTTCATTGTTACAAATTGAACATAACCCACAGGTTGAGAACCTCTGATCTAGATATTTAGCAATATGTAGACCTTGTAGACTGTCCTTATAGATTAAAACTGAAAGAGGCCTTGGGGGTTCTTAATGTGGTTCTATATGTCCCAAAGAGATTTGTGGATAGATTTCAAGGAGTCTGTAGAAACTTGGATGGGAAGATTACAACTTAATATTCATTGGTTTCCTTTGTAATTCTATGTATTTTATCATTTGCATTTAAAAACATTATTCTGAGAAAAGATCCATAGGCTTCCCTAGACAACTAGAAGGAACCATGACATAAAGATTAAGAATCCCCAATCAAGTCCAACCCCTTTCATTTTACAGATGAGGAAACTGAAGCTTAGAGATGTGAAACAAATTTCTTCAAATCACAAAATGAGTTATCTATGAAGCTGGACGTGTATTCAGACAGTGATTCCTACCCCTGCAAAGTGGCAGGTGTAGCTGGGGGAAAGAACATTCCTTTCCTGTTGAACAAAGCAATGAGAGCCAGTGCAGTACAGGGAGCTCACACGTATACTTAACACAGTGCCTGGCAAGTAGAGGGTGATTAAGATACATATTGATAGATATGTTGCAACTGATCAAAAAGCCCTATTGCCCAGCTTGGTTCTGTCCCACTGCTTTGTGACTGAGGCTTGCTGTATTGTAGCTGACTGTGATTCCCCTCCTCTGTGCCTACAGTGACAGGAGATGGGAGGTTTATATTAAGCAAGTAAATTTCTTGATTTCTCTCCTGTCACTCCAGAGGCATAGAGAAGGGAGCAAAGAGTGAGGCTCCACCCTGGGTGAGTGAAGAGTGAAACTTATTATAGATTACTTACTATAGATCTGCTACTAGGCTGCTATGACCACACATGTTGATTAAACCTGTCTGCTTTTGATTAGAACTTGAGGTGTAAGTGATTTGTTGGCAATGACATCTCGAAAAATGCAGGGATTTGTTTTGCATGATTATGCATATGTTTTATAAGGATTTTGTTTTCCTTTTATTTAATTGGGAAGAATGGAGGGAGAAAAAATAGATTTTTATATCAGTTGGAAAATTTTTTGGTTTCATTAAAAATGTTTTTTAAACAGTTCCTATAAGTGGGGGGTGAAAAATGAACCAAAAAGATTATTTGAACCCAGGACCACTATCCAGCATCACCTACACTTTGAACTCCCAAATCATATCATCCTGTGATGGGGAGAGAACAAGAACTGGAAGAAGGGACAACAGATTTCAAGAGTTAGAAGGGATGTCAGTGACTGGCTGGGCCAAGACTCACCTGAAAAATATCCCATTCCACAGCATACACAGGCATCAATCCCAAAACAATATAAGGCTTGCAAAGTGATATAACAGGCTTAGGGCTGGTAAAGGTATGCATGTCCTCACATGAACTCACAGTGTGCCAAGAAGGCTTAAGCTGTAGTTGTTGGGTGTGTTATTAAAAAAAAAATGTTTCAACTGTCTCGGTAGAGAAGTCCAATTTCTGTACCATAATTCATATGGGTTTATTCTTTTATTTTTTATTTGTTTGCTCAGAACTGTGATTTCATCAATATGGGGAATTCCAGTTGAGAAAGCTTCTTCTCGCAATGCAGATGCTGTAACCACAAACCCTAGAGATCTGCCTGGAGTGCTGAGGCGTTAAATGCTTTGTTCAGCCTCATACAGCTGGTATGTGTCCAAGGTAGGCCTTGAACTCACGTCACTTTGACACTGAGCTTTCTGTCCACCAAATCACACTGCCTCTCATTGGGTACAGAGCATCCAGTAGTAGCCTGAAAACCAAAGAGTCTATAAAACCTTACTATTAAATCCAAATGGCAACACATTTTATATTTATAACATGCCTTTCTCTGAGATGTTCCTAGACATCTTTGGGATAAAAATATTGCCTAATTCCCAGATTATGGTGAAGATTTTTGTTGTTTTTTTGGGGGGGGGGGGAATTAAGTGACTTTGGGCAAGTTATTTAACCCCAATTGCCTTGCCTTCCCCCCTCCAAAAAAAACAAAAACAAAAACAAAAAAACACAGGCAAGTCTATAAGATTCAGAGAATTTGCCAGAAAGCATTAGTAAATGGAGTTTGATTGCAAGAGCATCCCTCCACCAATGAAATAATAAAGATGTATAATAAAGATATGTAATATATATGTCTATATGTATGATCACATGCATATACATATATGTACATACATGCACACACAAACATAGGGGAAACTAGGTGGCACAGTGAATAGAGCACCACACCTTGAGTCAGAAAGACCTGAGTTCAAATCTGTCCTCAGGTACTTAGTAGCTGTGTGATCCTGGACAAGTCACTTAACCCTATTTACCTCAGTTTCCTTATCTGTAAAATGAATTGCAGAAAGAAATAAAAAACCACTCCTGTATCTTTGCCAAGAAAACAGTGAATAAGTTATATCAGCAAGCACCCTAGCATACGCAGAATTGTGGCTAGGGTGCTTGGTGATACATAAGGTCACAGATTCAGACACAAGCGAAACAACTGAATCCTGATACATGTATCTGTAGACCATATCAACTACATGTAGTACACACTCCCTTAACTCGACACTGACAGCAGCAGGTTGAGTACCCAAAGGAGCAGCTACAACTTGGAAGTCTACAGGATGCCTAGAGAGTGGGTGGCTCTCCTAACCCTGTAGCTCACCAACCCCCGGGTGTGCTCCCACATAACAATCACTCTGGAGATTCAATCTGAATCCTGACTCTCATCCTCACTACCTGTGTGATCCAGGACAAGAGTTTTGTTTTCTCCCTCCTCTCAATTCCCTCATCTGGAAAATGGGGATTATAATAGCACCTTAAAGGGGTGTTGTGAAGATCAAATGAGTTAACATGTAAAGCACTTTGCAAAGTTTAAAGCCCTATATAAATGACAATTATTATTCTTAGCTTTTTTTAAGAAGGCATTTCCTCAGTTGTAGAGTTATATGCAAAAACCTGCCTGTTCTGTGATCTTGCAGGACCTCAGTATTCTCATCTGTGCAAAAAATAAAAGGGGGGAGGGAGTTAGGCTAGATGACCCTTAAGGTCCTGACTAGCTCTAAATCTATTCTCTAATTCTAAGGTCTGTCTTTATCAGCCATTCTGCCGCCATCATGACTCAGTGAGCTTTATGAGACTTAAAACCTTTCATTGGAAGGGTATTGTAACATAAACTGTCAGAATTCTTGTTATATGAAAAGAGCACTGGATTCTAGAGTCAGAGGGCATGGGTTCAAATCTTGTCTCTGACCTTTACTACATATTTGAACTTAGACAAGTCACTTGACCCACGCCTCGGTTTCCTCAACTGTGGAGTGAATGGGTTCCATTTTACATATGGTCCTTTCCAGCTCTTAATCTGATCCTATATTTATCTTTCCAGTCATGGTTGAATTATACAAACTCATTAAAATCTGACCATGACCTATTAGCCATACTTAATTTATTTAGCATAATGGATGCTAGATTTAGAGCTAAAGGACCTGCGGGATCTTAGGGATGGGGAGCCTATGGTCTCAAGGCCACAAGTGGACCTCTAGGTCCTCAAGTGCAGCCCTTTGACTGAATCCAAAATTCACAGAACAAACCCCTTAATAAAAGGATTTTTTCTGTAAAACTCGAACTCAACCAAAAGACTGAACACAATGTTCATATTGTGAAGGCCACATGTGGCCTTGAAGTCTCAAGTTCCCCACCCTTGATCTCGCTCAAACTGCTCATTTTACTAAGGATACTGAGGTCCAGAGACTTCACACAGGAAGTGTACAGAGATAAGATTTGAACACAAATCCTCTGTCCCCAAATCCAGTAAGCACTCTGGTTCTGGGTTAGAGTTCCCCTCATGTAGCCCTGGGAGCTGGGTAAATTTAGCATCCTCACTCAGATGATGTCTGAACTTCACCATCTGATATCATTTCTCCTCTAGTAGCCAGTGATTTTTTTTTTGAGTAAAACTTCCTTCATGTAAGTTCATGCAGGGAAACATTCTCCTCTACTGGAAATATGCATATGGTCTCATTTTCCAGGCTTATGCTCCATCTAATAGTTTAACTACATTCTCTTTGATGCATTACAGAACTTAAATTAACTATTTTGCAATACACACATACCCCGTCTCTAGATGACTATACTCTGGCAATTAGTCACTGGATTTGACTGTTTATAGCAGTTTACCAACATCCTCCATCTATTTTATGATTGCCAAAGAGGCTCAAAGCTGGGAAAACCTAGATTCAAATCCAGCCTTTGACACATACTGGTTGTGTGACCCAGGATGTCACCCCCTCAGTAGTTTAAGCCAGAGATGTCAACTATACATGCAGTCACACAACACTCCCAAATGTGACTCTAACCAGATTAAAGTGTCAGTGAGAAATATTTCACAAAATAATAAAACATCACATTTTAAAACTAAGTCAGTGTGTGGTCCACTGGGATCCTTAGGCACAGATTGTTGTTATTCAGTGATTTTTTTGGTCATGCCGAGCTCTTCATGATCCCATTTGGGGTTTTCTTGGCAAAGATACTGAAGTAGTTGGCCTTTTCCTTCTCCATTTCTTTTTACAGATGAGGAAACTGAGTCAAACAGAGTTAATTGACTTGCCCAAAGTCATACAGCTAGTAAGGATCTGAGGTCAGATTTTAACTCAAGAAGATGACTCTTTCTGACTCCAGGTCTGGCACTTTACCCACTGGGCCACCTAGATGCCCCTATGTACAGATTAATGGCCCCCATTTCTACTCAAGTCTGACATCTCTTCCCTCAGCAACTCTCTAAGACTATAAGTTTTAGAGAAGATGCTGAGCTACGTTGGGAAGGAGAGTTTTATTACCTGGAAGTTTAGATCAATGAAATCATTATCCTTTCATGTTTATTATGGCTCATTCCAGTACTTCTGATACCATGTTGCTAATATATTTCATATTAACAGCAGAATAAGCTTCTTGAGGGCAGGGACTGTTTTTTGACTCTTTTTTTTTTTAATCCCCAAAGCTTAGTACCATGCCTGACCCACAGAAATAACTTAATAAATATTTATTGATGCGTTGAAATAGTGAATCATGTGATAAAAACAAATGCTAAGACCATAACTGAAAATAGCTTCGGTCCAATCTAGTCTAATTTCTGTTGTTTTAATGAAGACTAATGGTGTATTAGTGAATAGCTAATAATATAGAATTAATAATTAATAATGGTTAATAATTAACTAATAATATTGAGAGAGACTAATAGTTTGAATGGCTTGTCCAAAGACACAGAGATAGTAAGCATTAGAGATAAGATTTGAACCCAGATTCTTTCCACTACACTGGCTGCTTTCCAGTTGAAAAATCTTGTTTTATTATCAGTACCAGTAACAATTACCTAGAACTCACCATGTGTTGAGTACACACTTAGTCTATGTATTTCAATCAATAACAATTGACTGCTTTGTGCTGCAAATCATATTAAAAATCTATACTGTCAAACTCTATAAATTCTGTAGTATTTGCGGCATGTATCATCTATATATGTGCTCCAAAGACACCTTGTTGGAGGAGAGCCTTATGGCTACCTTCGGCTCTGCTGAGTCAAATGTTTTTAAAAACAACAATTAATAAGCAATTAAAATCATAGGCTATTATATTCTGTGCACTTTTCAACCAACTGTGTAAATAGGAAGATTTTATTTGTTGTAAAAAAAAATCACCTGCAAGAGTGAGCAGAGGCAGAAAAACAATATGTGTCATGACTGAAACTAGACATGGAAAGTGCAATAAAGAAATTCAATGCAACTGAACTTAATGCAACTATCAAAACCAAGATTGTCCCTGAAGAAAATTTGGAAGCAAATAACTCCCACTATTTTTTTAAGAAGTGGGGGATTGTGGATGTAGAATATTATATATGCATCAGACTCTTGAGGTGCTGCATAATTTTGATGGACAACCTTGCTTTCTCCACACATACCTTTATTATTATTGTTTGTTACAAGGATTGGTTCGCTTGGGAGGTAGGAAGGGAAAAGAAGGGAAGGGTGAGAAAAGAGAAGAATTTAGTTATATATTCAAGTTCATGGCCACTATGAAATCTATCATAGACAGATCTGTGGACCCCATTATTGTGTTAAGCCTAAGAACAGTGGAGGACTTTGTCAGAAGTCTGTACTAGCTACTCCCCCCACCCATGTCTCCTTTTCCTCAAATCTCTCTGGGGGAAATCAACTATTTCTTTCTTGCAAGTTGCAGAATCCATAACTAATCCATCAACTCTAGCTGCACAGCCATTAGCACAAGAGTATCCAAATCCCACAACCTGTCAATCACCCTGAAAACATTTCTACCCTAAACACCTTGCCATACTACTCAAAAGTGCTTTAGCTTATTGTAGGAACCCCAGCTATTAAAGGCGAGGTGGGTCATCCATGCAACTATGTGGCAAGATACTGTCTGTTGGTAGGTGAAGTGTACAAGTTAAGGACATATCATAAGAAAATGGCATCTTAAAGCCCAGATGGAAAATTATGCCACTGACTCCCAGTGCCCTGTTCCTCTGACTCATAAAAGCATCAGCCAGTCTTAGAATAAAGATAAATATTAAATATTTTGTAACTTAATTGTCTATGTATGTCTGAGTGCAATATCTTAGCAACCCAAGTAGAGTAGTATTCCTCCTGAAGTAAATATCCATGTCTATCACTTTAACAAGACATTTATCATCAATTTCTAATTTGGATCAACACTGCAGATAGACTTGAATAAGATGAGAATAAATTAGGTTGTATTTGGAAAATTACATGGCAATATTAACAATAGTAAGCTACATCCTGGTGTATAGTTTCATTTTTTTTCCAACACAAATGTTCTTCTACTGATACTGTATACTGTAAATTTTGGAACACCATAATTTCCAAGGAAACAAAGTTATAGGTGACCCAAGAAGCAATAAAAAAAAAAATAGGGTGGATCCAAGTAAGCTATAGCCTGTTTTTAGTGATAACCTATACTTACGTAAAAACTTTGAAATGTCATAAATAAATATGATTGGAAAATTAGGTAGGCTGGTTACCAGAGGAAGAGAGAAACATAACAGATGGATAGCATATAAATTCAAATTCACATATATGGATGTGTTTTATGTGTACACAAACCCTCCAATAAGCGAATTTTCTTCATAATGTGTGTGTATGTATGTGTGTGTGTAATGGGATCTTCAACACTTTGGTGAAATATACGTACTCTTCAGAACAACTTTTTAAATGCATAAAATAAAATTATAAATGATTACAAAAGAAACTTATATCGCAATAGTTGTAAATTTTTTTAAACAATTTCATGGATGCCTAGTTAAGAACCTGACTAGTCTTCTATTGATTCATTATGGTGGATGAGTGGCCCTTTTCTTAAGGGCTATGCCAGTAGAGCACCAGTTTGGGGAGTTTCTAGCAAACTAAAAGGAGTTGCAGTACAGGCTGAGTAATGTCCAAGGACCAGTTTTAGTTAAGTTCAGAGAAGCTCATCTCTAGGTTGACCATAGGGTGATGAATTTTTTAACCATTGCAACTCTCAGCAATCACCTATTAAGTTGTAGACCAGTGGTTCTCAACCTTCCTAGTGCTGTGACCCTTTAATACAGTTCCTCATGTTGTGGTGACCCCCAACCATAAAATTATTTTCATTGCTACTTCATAACTGCAATTTTGTTACTCTTATGAATCATAAAGTAAATATCTGATATGCAGGATGTATTTTTATTGTTACAAATTGAACATAAGCCACAGGTTGAGAACCACTGTAAATGTAGAGGATTATGAGCCATATTTGTAGAAGGCAGACCTGTACTGAGAACATTGCAGGAACCTTGTAGTACAACTGGGTCTCAACTGGGTGTGAATTATGAATAACCAGAAGTGGTCGTGTGTATTTGAATTTACCTTATTTAAAGTAATAATTACATAAACTATGGTCTTTGGTTCTAGTTCAGTGGAAATATTCAGTGTGAATTCAGATAATGCTACCACTTCAGAGAATTTATTATCCACACTAAGTAAGACCTACCTATCTTGAAGTCAAAAGTACAAACTGATTTACAAGTATAACCCATGGTCCTGGAGGACAGGAGCCATGGGTGACACTTCTTTGGAGCTTCCATAGAATTTGGGCCAGGGGTTCTTATCTTTTGTTGTATTGTGGATCTTTTTGGCAATCTGGTGATGTCCCTGAACCTCTTAACCTCTTCTCAGAATCATGGTGGATGGATGGATGGGTGGAGAGAGAGAGAAAGAGAGAGAGAGAGAGAGATTAAATAAATGCTAAGTTTTAGTTAGAGGTTAGTGGAAAAAAACACGTAATTTATATTTTTTCAATTCAAGTTCATTGAGCCCCTGAAATCTTTCCAGGGGATCCCAGGTTAAGAACCCCTAGCTTACAAGAATAGTAAGCACATACCATCTATTCAATAAAGACTTGTTTAATGAAGGAAGGAATTTCTAAGTTGACAGCCTAAACTGAATGATTTTCTACTTTTCAAACTTTTCAGTTTGTTTCAACCCAAAGCTTTTATTTTATTTTATTTTTTTTTCATCCTGGTTGAAATCCAGTTCAAGAATCTCCATATGAAGGGGGAAAAAAACCCAAGGTATTATTTTGTGAAATCTGGCCAGGTTTTTAAAAAAATAATTAAAAAAAAAACCAACAGAGTCTTTCAATCCTCCAGGAGCTTCCCCCTTCCCCCACTTTGAGCTTTTCATTTGTTAGTAAAAATTAAGGACATTGCAATAAAAAATGAAAAATCATTTACAATCCAAAGTTAATTCTAAGTTTTACTTCCAGGTCTGGTCTTTATGTTATTTTAGTCAGGTCAAGACATTTGTAATAAGTAATTAACCTGTACATATGATTGTTGAAGCTATTGTTAAGAAATAAAAAAAAGATCACTATAAGAGGCAAGCCTAGAGTCTTGAATATTTCAGGAAACAGGGAGAAATCTATATGATGAAAAAATAAGAGAGCAAAAATGAATACTAGGGTTTTTTTTGACTGAAATGCGCTAGGAATTGCAATAAGGAAGAGGTGATTATTGGCTTGGAAAGTCTCAGAATTCTTCATGAAATTAATCAGCTGGGCATACTAAAACAAAAATGAGTTCATCTCAGTCTTCAAGAGGTTTACATACTATAGGGGTGCAACATGTACACATATATGGACAAAATAAATACAAGATAATTTGGGGGGCAGTCACTGATAGTTGGAGGATGAGCGAAAGTCTCATATAAGAGGTGTCCTTGGGGGAAGCTTTGAAGTAAACTAGGGATTCTAAGAAGGAGATGCGAAGAAGAAGTGCATTCTGGGAATGAGGCATAGCCTGTGTAGAAGCATGGCACTGGCAACCTTACTCTCACTGAACTTGGCTTAGGGAAGGAATGACATAAACTCTAAACTGGGTATCTTGCCACACAGGAGAGTAGAGGGAATGGGGATGAGAGGTGGGATGATAGAGGGGAGGGCAGGAGTGGGGGAGGGTTGATGGAAGTGCACACTTCTGTAGGGGGACAGGGACAGGGTAGAGAGTGGAACGGGCGGGCGAGGGGGAGCGGGATAGGAAGGAGGGACATGTAAACAGTCGCTCACATTATGCCCACTGTGGAGAGGTTCTGCGTAATTACACATGTACAGCCTGTATTTGATTGCTTGTCCTTCCAGTGGGGGTGGGTGACGAGGGAGGAAGAGAAAGAATCTAGAATTTAAAGCTCTATAATCAAATGTTAAAAAAATATATATGTATATATATACATATATACAATTATTATTATTATTATTATTATTATTATTATTATTATTATTATTATTATTAACTATATCCAAGTGGAACTTAAGATACACAGGCGCTGTGGTAGGGAGATCCACCCTGCCCTGCCAGAAAGGTGGAGGGGTGATGGGGAGGACATAGGAGAGAATAGATTGGGGGACGGTTTATGCAGTGGGATGGCTGTTTTGGGGTGGTGGGTAGGGCAAAGATGGGGAGAAAATTTGTAACTCAAAATCTCGTGGAAATGAATGATGTAAACTAAAATAAATAAAAGTTAAAAAAAAAAAAGAAGCATGGCACTGGGGGATTGAGAGTTGTGTGTGAGTAAAAGCAAGCTAGCCAATTTAGACTTAACATCATATGGAGGAGAGTAACATATAAGAATGGAATGGTAAGTTGGAGGCAGGGGAAGGGAGTGAGCATTTATTAAGCACCTGGTGTGTGCAAGGAGCTGTTACAAGCACTTTACAGATGTCTTGTTTGATCCTCGCAACAACCCCAGGTCAGAGGGGCTATTTTTATCTCTGTTTTACAAATGAGGAAACTGAGGCAGAGGCAAAGTGACCTGCGCAGGATCATACGGCTAGTGAATATTTGAAGCCTGATTTGAACTCAAATTATTACTGACTCCAGGTCAAATGTTCTGTCTACTGGGCCACCCAGTTACATGTGAAGGCATTTAAAGATCAGACAGAGGGGTTTGCCTTTGATCCTACAGGTAATAGGGAGTCAGAGGAGTTTCTTGAGCAGGGCCATGACATTTTCAGAGCTGTGCTTTAGGAGTATCACATTAGTAGCTCTGTGAAGAATGGATTGGAAAGAGAAGAGATAGGAAAAAGGTGAAATTTAAATTCCTTTTAGAAAAAACAAATTTTGTTCTGATCTAATATATAAGAGGAAATCATTTGTAGGTTCTGAAGAAAAACAGTTGTGTGATTAAAATAATATTTTTTTAGAAGATTCACCAGGCAGTGGTTCACAGAATGTATTGGATGGGGGAGAAATATTCGTGTCACCTCAATAATTAGGAACCATTGTAGAACCTAGGCATGAAATGGAGGAGTGAGGAATGTGAGTTTGTATAGAAGAGAGACAGAGACAGAGACAGAGAAGAGGGAAGACAAGAAGCTAAACTGAGCTGATAATTAAGCCACATCATACAGAGAAGTCCGGAGAAAAGTCAAGAAAAGAAACTAGAATGGAATAAAGGAAAGCTGGTCTGTGCCTTTCCACAAAATGGGGGTTCCAAGAGGAGCTCACCAATGGGAAGAGGGTGGTGGGTCTTATGGAAGTGCACCAGGATGAGTAGCAGCTCATGACAGTAGTAGGCTGTTCCAAGGTGTGGAGGCTACAGACACTGAAGAAGAAACAGCAGTAAAGAAAGAATGGTTTTGAAATCAAGGAAAAGTCAGAAACAGAGCTGGGAAAGGAATGGAGGCAGACCAGCCTGGGTTCCTCCACAACATGTGATGTTCAGTCTTCTCTAGGCTACACTCTTAAGTCTCCCTAGTCTTTCTCTACAAGGACCTAGGAACTCTTTCACCTGTAAGGTTCACTTTACCTTTGGACTTCATACACTGGAAGTACCCTCTGCTTCCTATTAGCTGGTTCTTCCCAGCACCCCCATTACAAAAAGAGGGCCCAGAACAGTCATATCTCTATTGCTCTCCAGGATACTTTCCTAACTCTCCTTGACTTTCTGTACAATGCCCTGGCATTGGACACCTTCATTCCTACTCTTGATTTTCAGGACCTTTTTACATGTTGTCTTCATCCATTAAAATATAAGCTTCTTGGGATGTCTAGGTGGCACAGTAAACAGAGTACCGGCCCTGGAGTCAAGAAGACCTGAGTTCAAATCCAGCCTCACACACTTAACACAAAACTAGCCATGTGACCTTGGGCAAGTCACTTAACTCCAACTGCCCTACCTTCCCCCCTCCAAAAAAGCAAAAAAAAAAAAAAAGCTTCTTGAGGGCAGGAATTAAAGAAGGAGTAGGAGATGGAGCTAATATTCTACTGATCCTGTGAGATACAAAGGAAACTACTTTTTAAATGAAATCTTTGTTACACACTGATTATACAATTTGCCTCTTTCTTCTAAAAGTTCAGGCCAGAAAAAGTTCTCCTAGACTCCTAGGATGTTAGATGAGGAAGCTATCTTTGAGCTTGGCTCCATAAGGATTTGCTTAGTTATGTTGAGTTATTTGAGGTTTTACCAAACATGAAAAAGCAATGTGAAGTCAGAAATGGACTCCTCTTGTGAGTGCATGATTTGTGATCTGAAGTAATTTGTGCTTCCTGTCCTTCTACAAAGGAACGCGGACCTACACTAATACAAAATGTCTTCTCTCTACCTTGAACTTTAAGAGGACACTAGATGGCTTATTTTGAAAGTCTTTTATAACTTATCTTCCCCTTTCCTTATTCATCCCCTATGCAGTCTGCCTTAGGAGAGGATAGTGAGTTCTGTTTTGCACATATTAAGTATGAGATATCTATAGAACATACAGATCAAAATATCTAGTTGTTCAAGAGGTGAGACTAGAAGCCAGAAGAAACACTAGGTCTTGATCATTGCTGTGGAACACTTGGGAGTGATGGCAAGATCAAGTATGGCCATCCTTGTGTGTAGCTAAGGTAGGTAAAGGAACAAACAGGTAATGGGAATTGTGTAGACTGAGGAACTGGAAGGCTAGAGTCTTTGTAGAAACGTCACTTCATATCCCGAAAGTCCCCAATTATAGGCCTGGAATTGGAGTGCAAAGTTAGAAAACAAGATAGGCATTGAACTCATTGATAAAGGAAGGAGGGAAAATGTCCTGGGAGTCAGTAGAGGAGAGCCACCAACATCCAGATTGGGTGATTTGTCTAGATTGGGTGACAGATCCAGATTGGGTGTCTTAGCTAGATTAGGTGATATATCTAGATTGGTGAGTGAAGCTCAGAGATACAAAGAATAAAACATCACCACCATTTGGAGATCATACTATTGTAAATAACGCATTGACCATGAAGTCAAAAGGTATTGAGTCCTGGTTCCACTACTTACATAGTCATACAAAGTTGGCAAGTCATCTGTAATTTATAGTTCTCAGTTCCCTCATCTGTAAATGTTGTAATGTTAATGGAAAGAACATTAGCTCTGAAGGTATAGATTCGAGTCTAGATTTGCTGTTGACTCATCGTGTAATCTTGGTATGGTCATCTCCAGTCATCTTGACTTTTGTCTTACCATTGGACTCTGATGACTCTGGAGGAGAGAATAAGATTGATAACTTTGTGAAACTGCCTCACTTAAATCCAGTTCCCTGGAAAGCCAAGACATTACCTTAGTGATGTCATTGATCCCTTGTGGGAATAAGGAATCAACAAGAACAGTGACAACAATGACAATCTTGGCCTGTTCCCTGCCCCTCTCTAGATCTGGGTTTTCTCAACTATAGAATGAGAAGGTTGAACTCAAACTCGGTTCTGACTTTTCTTAGCTCTGAAGATATAAACTACTTACCTCAAATAGTTCTTGGGAAGATGAGATAATGTGCATGAGGTTCTTTGTAATTGTATACTGCTCTAGAGACATCAGCTATTATTAGAATACAGACTGCATGGGGGAAGAATAAGGGAAAGGGAAGGCAAGACTTAAAAGGCCTTCCAGGTAAGCCATCTGGTGTCCTCCTTCAAGTCTAAGTTAGACAGAGGACAGTTTCTGTTACTGTAGGTCTGCCCTCCTTGGTAGGAGGGCAGAAGAAAGGCTGGCACATATTTATTTCAGATCACAAATCATGTACTCACAAGAGGAGTCCATTTCTGACCTCACTTTGCTTTTCATGTATGATGAACGCAGATGACCCAACCCAAGACAAGTAAACAAATCCTTAAGGAGTCAAGGCCAGCTTCCTCATCTGACATCTTTAGTTTTTCTGCCCTGAACTTTCAGAAGGGGCAAATTACATAATCAGCCTGTATCAAGGAATTTATTAGAAAGGAGTTTCCTGTGAATGTCACAGAATCAGCCAAAAATAAGCCCCATTTCCTACTCCTTCTATATCCACTGTAAACAATCCATACTGACCAGTCAATCAAACAGCATTTATTAGATTCCTACTGTGTGAGAGGTACTATTTTAAATTTTGAGTACACACAGACAAAAGTGAAATTATATATATATATATATATATATATATATATATATATACACATATATAGTATATATGTGTATATATATATATACACATATATATATATACGTACAGATATAATACGTGTATTTGAGCATTTTTTAAGTACCCACTGTGTACTAGGTCTTGGGGATGCAAAGAAGGACGTGTTAGTCCCAGCTCCCAAGGAGCTTACAGTCTAATGGGAGAGAGAAGGAGTAAACCGATAGGTACAAACAAGATAGATCTAGGATGAAGATAAAGTTCACTATGTTCTCAGAGGAAAGGTGCTAGCACGAAGGAGAATGTGGTGATTTTGCAGGGCAGAGTACTTAGCTGGGCATTCATAAAGGATCTCAGGATAAGGTGGCCCTTGAACTGAGTCTTGAAAGGATCTGGTCATTCTAAGAGAGATAAACTGGATGGAATGCTTTCCAGGCATGAAGGAGCCGAGGCAAAGGTACAGAGGTAGGTGATAACTAAAATGGTTTGGCTAAACCATAGGTAGAGGATATGTAGGGAAGAGGGAGTAATTTGTAATAATGCTGGAAAGTAGGTTGAGACCAGGTTCAAACGAACTTTAAATAACAAATAGAAGAATTTGGTTTTGATCCTAGAGATAAGAGAGAACCAGGGGGTTCATTGAGTAGGGGAGTGACATAGTCTGATATATGAAAGTCTTTCATAAATTTTATTTGATTAAAGATTTTTAATTTTTTTTCTTCCAAGGGCATTCAGCAAGCCAGCAGTGTCTACCACTGTTCACAATGCCAACAGTCTTCATAAATTTTAGAGCATATACAGATGTCATAAATTCTTGTCCATCATCATTACTAGTAGTGGCAGCAACTGACCAAATTTTGTAGCCAGAGTAAGTGTCACAAAATATACCAGATTGATAGGACAGGAAGAAACTTGCCTGTTGGTATGTCTGCCACAGATTTCTATTTTTAAATTAATAATTCTCTTAAAATAAATACTAAGTACAATTTTTCTCTATGCTACTGGACTGCAAATACTGCCAATACCAGCTAAATGTTGGCACCCTGGGAAAAAGTCCCGGTCTCTTTGCCCTAGTTATGGTTCTCATCATGACGACTGAATACCTGAATTTTAGGAAAGGATCTTGCAGAGTGTTTATCTTTCCATCTGATCTCAGTGCCTCAATGAAGATTGACCCTGAGGTGTTTTTTTAAGATTCTTTATCTCTAAAGGTGTTATGAGCCTATGAATTTATTTCCCTTAATATTTTAATAACTGCATTTCAATGTAATTGGTTTTCTTTGTAATCCTGAGTATTTTGTTTAATGCATTGAAAAACTTTATTTTGTGAAGGGGTCTTTAGACTTCAACATATTGTCAATGAGGGGTCATGGAATGCAAAAAAAAATTAAGAATCTTACATTAAAGAATAATTCAACTATTTAGGATATCATATTGTGGGGGTGGGGAATAACTTTAAATCCTCTGAACGTTAGTTTTCTCATCTATAAAACTGGGATAGTAAGACATCCACCACATATTTCAGTGTCATTGGGAGAAAGGCATTTTGAAGATTCTAAAGTTCCATGTAAACATGAATTATGACAATTATTTAATTTAGCTGATGGGGCAATTAATATTCGGAGATGTTAAGTGACTGATTCAAGGTCTCAGATGTAGCAAGTGACAGAACTGAGCCTTTATCCTGGGTGCCGTGATTCCCAGAGCATGGCTTTTCACCTGTACCATACTGCCTCAGTGAAAGCTAACCCTAACACCCTACAATGTCTCCTACCACTAAAAATCAATTCCGTTGTATTCAGAATAATAGACTTACCAAAGGGGAAAGGTGATTGAGTATATTTTATGAATATCAAAACAAAATTAGGTGCTTTGGTTAATCCTCAATTAACAAGGAAATTTAATTAACTACATAGCCATTGGTCATTTGGGTTTTATTGTACTATGCATCACTAAAAGATAGGTAGTGTGCCTTACTGGATAAGAAGGCTAGACCTGAAACTAGGAAGACTTGGGTTTGAATCCACTTCTGATCCACATCAGCTATGTGACTCTGAGTAAGTTCCTCCATCTCTCAGTGCTTCTAATACCTCTCTACAACTGAAAATTGTAAAACAGTTGCCAATCTGAACCAGTGGAGGCAGTTTCCACACTGGGAGTTCTCTATATGAATAGAATCACAGGTCTGGACCCCCTAACCCATATAAAAACATAACTGAGAAGATAGGAAAATGAGATAAAAGCAAAGAAAATGGCGGGATAGTCTCTTGTCTACTGAGTTCTTGACATGTCAGGCAACAGGGAAATATTCATCAGGTAAAGTCACCCATGAGCTCTCCTAGGAAATGCCCAGGCATATACCAGAATAGTGCCTATGAGTGTGATGCAAGAAGAAGCTGCCCCTACTTGCTTCAAGTTTCCTTGGGCCCTCTGGGTGGTAATTAGGGAGCATTTGATCTCAGTCAATAAAATATTGTTCAATTTCCCCCGAAGACATCAGAGATGCATTCACTATAGTAAAAATATTTTCCCATGCCACTATTTAGATGTTTTAAACCCAAGTGTCTACTCATTTAATTTCTGACGATTTGCACAGTCTCTCTCTTTTCCTAAATATCACGGCCAAATGCAAATTAAAAAATGTAAGCACATTACTGACATTCTAAGATGTAAAGACCTTCAGAAAATTCCCTCTGTTGTTGGACCTCTTGCTGTCAGTGAAGTACATGTGTTAATTTCATGATCAGTCCAGGATGATCCTGTGGTGGGGTTTAATCCCCAAGGTACAAAGCTGAGAAGTGACATTTACATTTTGGATGTGTATATATTTAAAACTCCATGGTTCAGAAACGCCATCATGAATTATGTTATGGCCTCCAAATGATTACAATTACATCATGAAAACTGTGTGTGTGTGTGTATACACTAAACTGTACTTCAATGACTTCTTATGGTATGGAGGCGATTTGAAGGTTTTGAAAGCCAGGTCAGTGAAGAATAACCTCTTGCTGGTCCTTTGCTTCATGGGATTCCATGGCCAAAGAAGGCATTTACCAAGAAGTCAGCCATGAATCTCTTCTGACTTTGGTTGCCTAGCCTTCGGAAAAGAAACTCCTACCAAGTTAAAAGGACTTTACACATATAAAGTACTTTGCAAAATGCAAAACACTTTATAAAGGCTAGGCATCCTTATGATTACCATCATCATTATTATTAATTACAATTATACCATGTTGTCTGCTTTTTGACAGCCCTGTTGGATACATTGTAGAGGATTTCCTTTTCTAGTATATATTGGACTAGGTGGCATTTCAGGTTCCTTCTCACACAGAAATACTGTGATTCAAGAGGTGGCTAGGTGGTGCAGTGAATAGAACACTGGCCCTGGAGTCAAGAGGACACAAGTTCAAATCTGGCCTCAGACACAACACAAAAACTAGCCATGTGACCTTGGGCAAGTCATTTAACCCCAATTGCCCTCCAAAAAGCAAAAAAAAAAAAAATACTGTGATTCTTTGTATCTAAGTACAGGGTTGGATGGTAAAAAGCATTAGGTAAATATTTATTTAGTGAATTTGAGAACATCTTTGTGCTATTAAAAATGAAACTTTTCCCATATATTTCCTTAACTCTGACATGTTTGACTGATTAGGTTATGCTAATATTCAAAGATAATCCTATTTTAGGATATGTAATACAATTTTTTTTCCCTTCATCTTATTTGGAAAATACTATAATAGACCTTAGGTTTTATTTTCTTCATTTTAAAATTATTTCCTGTAGCTTATGATTCCATGTCCTGTGAAAAGGTGGACTGAATTTAGGAAATAGATAACCATCCTAATTCCAAACTTAGGGAGGGTGTATTTCAGTAGATTGACAAGTATATAAACAGATGCACATTTCTGGAGGTGGCATCGGCACTGGGTCAGGATGTGATATCATTTCCTAGTCCTGGGTATTTTTAGATGAGGCTTGACTGCATGATCATGGGACAAGTGTAAGGCCTTTGCATCCTTCCTGAGTCAACTGATGCTCCAAACAAGGACTATCAGCAGACCTTTGTAAGCATAACAAACATCTCCTAATGCTGATATTGGAGAACAGGGATGAATTCAGATTTCTGCTACATGTTCCTGTTTATAAAGCTCTCTCCTTGACCTTGCTGTTTCCCTGCTACTGCATTCTCTGAACCACTGGGCTTCACCATTAGACCTGTCGACGAACCCTTCTATGTCTACTATATATTCTAATAGAATATAAATTCAAGGAGGGCAGATAACATCTTGCTCTTTTCTTTATATTTCCAGAGCTCAGACTGACACAAAGGAAGTGCTTAATAATGGTTTTAAAGTCATTCCTTCCTCCATTCATCCATCCATCCATCCATCCATTCATCATTAAACTATAAGGTAAATAAAACTCATTTAGACAACTTATTTAGACACCGAGGGCTGTCTCAGACAACTGAGACTCAAAGTGAATAATTGACTTGGGTCATAGTGACAGAGCCAACAAGTCTTCTGAGTGTAAATGCAACACTAGGTAGAGAGATAGTGGATGGAGTACGGGGTCTGGAGTCAGGAAGACCTGAGTTCAAATCTGGTCTCAAACACTTACTAGCTGTGTGACCCTGGGCAAGTCACTTAACCCTGTTTGTCTTAATTTCCTCATCTATAAAAGGAAATGGCAGACCTCTCCAGTATCTTTGCCAAGAAAACCCCAAATGGGATCATGAAGAGTTGGACATGACTGAAATGACTGAACAACAACATAAATCCATGTCCTAGCCTTTTCCAAACCATGCCTTCTGTACTCTGGCCTTCCTCCTCTCTCCCACCCAAACTTGGACTCTGCTCATAGAGGAGCTTTCAGGTCCCTACTTCCTGGCTATTTCCAAGCTCCCATTTTTTTTTGTTGTCTTTTCTCAACATAATGTAACTTCCTCAACAGTAGGGGCTATCTTGTTTGCTTCTAGTTTTGTCCTCAGAACTGAATACAACGCCCTACACAAAAGAAACATTTCATAACTATTACCTCATTTGGTTCTTACGACAACACTGAGAGGTAGGTGCTATTGTGATCCCCTTTTTATAAATGAGGAATCTGAGACAAGGACAGGTTAAGTGACTTGCCCAGGATCATAAAGCTAGTCAGTGTCTGATGCAGGACTTGACCTCATGTCTTCCATACTCTAAATCCAGCACTCTTCTGGGACCTGCTCCTGATTTTCTGGCTTTCAAAACCATGCGCTTTCCATTGCTGGCTCATCCTGGCTTAGCAGCTGGACACTCCTTGTTTTGGAACAGCCTACCTGCTACTCCGGCCACCTGATTATCCTGGAATATCACCTCTGCAAGACCCATCCTGTTTTTCCCATTGGCAAGTTCTTCCTCTTGGAGCCTCCATTTTGTGAAAATGCCCGTGCTGGCCCTTGTCTTCATAATGGTTCTGTACCTGACTTTCTGAATTTCAGAAACATTACCCTTGCTGCAGATAGCTCTCATTCCTCTTCCTTCATCTTCCCCTACCCCACCTTTTTCAGCCTCCTTTTGTGTGTTTTCTTCCCCCATTAGAATATAAGCTCCTTGAGAGCACGGGCTATCTTTCTTTTTGCTGAAATTTGTGTCCTCATGGGCAGCGAGATGACATCATAGTGCACAGAGCATCAGGCCTGGAATCTGGAAGACCTCAGGTCAAATTCAGTCTCAGACACTTACTGATTGGATGACTCCAGGCAAGTCACTTAGCACTGTCTCCACTGAATATCCTGCATGTAGTGGAGAGGGACTGACTACTTATGGAATCAATGGCACTTTTAGGTAGCTCTAATGATTTTTTAAAAATGCTAATGTCAAGCCTAAATATGACTTTTGGCAACTTCTACCCATTTCTGTTTCTGCTCATCTAGGGGATCAAAAGAAAATAAGTCTAATTTAGCCTCTTTCACATTAGCCTCTTTCAGATATGTGAAGATAGTCATCATACCTATATCCCAAGTCTTATCATCTCTAAGCCAAAAATCCTTAATTTCCTTAAATTATCCTCAAGTGACATGAATTGGAAGTCTTTCGGTTGTTGCATGGGAATCAGCATGAAATACTCAGGGCATAGCGGGTAGAATAGTATATTAGAAGCAGAGGGTTACTGAAAATTAGTAGTAGAATAAAAGATTGGAAATGGAGACTGAGATGAGATTGCAGGGGGCTTTGAATGCCAGGTTGAGGAGTTTGCCACTGAAGGAAGCTGACTGATTATTTAGAGCAAAGTTTATTTGGGGAACATTCCCAGAGTACTGTATATCTTTTCTTTATTTAATAAAAATAAATATCCATTAAGTAGCAAATTTAAAGCTAATAATAACAATTAAATCAAACTAAGAAACACAGGTAATACTTAAAAATACCTTGGGCTCCGGGCAAGACCCATTCAGCATAAAGATATGGAATAAAAAATAGCTGGATGTAGATAGATGGTTGGGTGGATGGATGGATTGATAGATAATCCATAGATATAGATAGATAGGTAGATAGATAGATAGATAGATAGATGATAGGCAGAGAGAGAGAGAGAGGCAGAGAGATAGATAGACAGATGATAGATGGGCAGATAGATAGATGGTAGATAGATAGATGGATAGATAGATAGATAGATAGATAGATAGATAGATAGATAGATAGATAGATGGTAGATAGATGGATAGAGAGATAGAGAATATTTATTAAGCATTTATGCTGTGCCAGACATCATGCTAAACACTGGGGATGCAAACACAAGCAAACAACATAATCCTTACCTTCAAGGAGCTTACATTCTGATGCAGGAAATCAACATAAAGAGGAGAGAAAATGGACTACCAACTGGTCCTCAAACTCAGCATACTACTTTCTGCCTCCCTATATTAGCAGACCCTGACCTTCACTCCTTAGAATCAATTCTTGCTCACCTCTTGGTAGATTCCTGGTCTTCTTTCGAGTCTCTTGACCCTGCCCCCATCTTCACTGGAAAGCCTTCACTGATCTTCCCAGTGGCTAGTGTTTATATTCTCCCCAAATATTCTTGTAGCACTTTGCTGGATATCACTTTTATCCCTCTCACTCTCTTGTTGTTCAGTTGTTTTAGTCTGACTCTCTGTGTCTGACTCTTCATGACCCCATTTGGGGCTTTCCTGTCAAAAATACTGGAGGAGCTTGCCATTTCCTTCTCCAACTCATTTTATAAATGAGGAAACTGAGGCCAACAGGGTTAAGTGACTTGGCCAAGGTCACACAGTTAGTAAGTGTCTGAGGCTGGATTTGAGCTCAGGGAAATGTGTCTTCCTAACTCCAGGCCTGGCACTCTACTCACTGCGCCATCTGGCTGCGCCTTACTCACTACCATGTGTGATACTTTTCTTACTTTTCTTTGGATGTGCTCCAAGTGTACTGTAAGTTCCTTCCGGGTCAGAATGGCTTTTTTTTTTTTTTGGTCTTTGTATTCCTAGCACCTATCGGAGAATTTGTCTAATTAAAAGGAATCTTTTGTTCTTAATCTGATTAAATTCCTTAGGGAAGGACTGGCATAAAAAGCAAAAGGCATCAGTAACACTTACGAAAACATTTGATTACCTGAATGATTTTCAAAAATAACTCCCTCACAGGCAGGAATTTGCCATGTACATTTTAAAAAATAAATTTTTGTGGATAGCCTTTGTTTTCACATCACCCAATTTCTCCCCTTTATCCCTGTTCATTGGGCTGCTTTTGTCTCACTTATAACCCCTAGCACAATGTGGGAAGGGAGTAGGCACTTAATAAATATTTATTAATTCCTTGCTCCTTTTCCTCTCGAATGATGGAATCAGGAGATCTCAGAGGTGGGAGGGACCTTAACAGTCTATTAGTCTAACCAGTACCTGAATGAGAATCCATTCTGCTACAAAGCCAATTCATCAAACCTTTGGTCCAAGAAGGCTTTCTCTCCTTCAGATCATCTTCCTCTATTCTGTATATCTCTTTTATATAACTAATAATTGGCATTATCTCCTTCACTAGACCAGGAGCTCCTTGAAGGCAAGAAGTGTTTTTGCCTTTTTTTGCAAGCCCCAGTGCTTTGTGCATAATAAACATTGGATAAATATTTGTTAACTGATTGACTGACTGAGAGGTAACCCAGTACTTGCCCAAGAAGCCAGATTCTGCTGTTGGATAATGCAAACAGTCCCTTGCCAAGAAAACCCCAAATGGGGTCACAAAGGATCAGATACTACTGAAAACACTGAACAATAACAGATAGTAAGGAAGTCTTTCCTATACATCTCTGAGACTTCTAACCATCTAGGGAGCAGTGCAATATGGAAAGAACACTGGTTCTGGAGTGCCAGTGGATGGGGAGAGAGAGAGAAAGAAAGAGAAAGAGAAAGAGGAAGAGTGAGAGAGAGAGAGAGAGATAGGAGAGAAAGAAAGAAGAGAAAAAGAGAAAGAGTGAGAGAAGAAAGAGAGAAAGAAAAGAGAAAGAGAGAAAGCAAGAGAACTAGATAGAAAGATTGAAAGAGGAAAAAGAGAAAGAGATAAGGGGGTAGCTAGGTGGCGCAGTGAATAGAGCACCAGCTCTGGAGTCAGGCGGACCTGAGTTCAAATTTGACCTCAGACACTTAACATAAAACTAGCCGTGTGACCTTGGGCAAGTCACTAAACCCCAATTGCCCTACCTTCCCCCCTCCAAAAAGCAAAAAATAAAAAAGAGAGAGAGAGATAAGGACAGAAATAGAAAGACAGATGGATAGAGGGATGAATGGGTAGATAAATAAATGGATATGTGAATGGACGAATACCTACCTGGTTTAAAAGTCTATCTCAAATACATTCTCCTTGGATCAGTTTTGAGTAGTCACTTAACTTGGTAGGGCTGCAGCTTGTTATCTCTAAATTATGGAGGCTTAGGCTAGATGGTCCCCAAGTTCCCTTCTAGTCTGACATCTATGATCCTCCATATCCTGTCTGCCTCATCTTCTGTCACTCTTTAAAAGCACAGTTCTGGAGTTCCTAAACAAATTCCCTGTATACATTCCAAACAACGCACAACTTCCTTCCTTCTGAGTCTTCTCCAAACACACCTTATTTAGAATCCCTGAGTAGGGACTCTGTGCTGATGGACAAAAATCTACACACTGAAAGACTTGCTTATCAGCATTCCCCAATGAGAACTTTAGGCCCCCTCCCTTCATGTTTATTTCTTGGCTCCATGGGGATTTAAACTATCTCCTGGAAAAGAGTAGCCCCACCAGTTTTGGGTTTGGTTTTCACTAATGGTGAAGCTTCTCTATGGCCATTCTTCTTTACTGACAGTTTTTTTATGAGCAGGTTTCAATGATATTTAACTAGTTCTTATAATTCCATGCTGTCCTTTTTTGTAAAAATACCCAATAGCCTATTTCTCTGCTATCATGTTTAATTTCCCCCTCCTCGTGTTCTTTTAAAGTAGATAAAAACATGCTTTTTCCAGTTTACCAATTCCCTGAGAAGCAGACACACAGGTGATCACTGTTTCTGAATTTTAATTCATTTAATTTACCAATTTTTGGAAACTTTAGTTTTCTCTTTTAATTTTAAAAAATCGGTCCAATATCCTGCCTTCTCTCATGGCACTTTTGGGAGTATTCATTACTATACTGCTATAAACCCGATACACACTGAACACTAAAATTATTCATTTGTGAATATTGGTTATTTTGTAGAACTAGCTGTCTTTCTATGACTTTCCTTTCTTCCCTTGCTTTTCCTCAGCTTCAGAGAACAATGTTTCACCTAAGATATGGTACTATCTCTCTAGAAATTGGTTAGGAAAATAAAATAACAGGGTATTGGGCCCCATCCTCCTGCCTTCAGACAATGTCCTCAGGGCAAGGCAGCCTTTTCAAAAGGCTGTGGGAAGCCGGGGGACAAAAAGACATGTGCATGGAAATAGAGGCTTCTGGTTTGGAGCCTAAAATCTACGTTCACTAGAGATATGTATAATCTTAGGCCAGTCACTTTCATCGTTCTGGGCTTCAGCTTCCTCATGTACAATTTAAAGTGATTGCTCTAGAAATCATCTCTAATGTCTGTTGTATCTCTCAAATTATGTAACTTTCTCTTGTTAGAAGAAAATTCTTTCTCATAGACAATAAAACCTCACCAATTCATAATATCCAAGTCCCTGAACTGGAATCAAGCAATAGATAGATAGATAGATAGGGAGGAGGAAGGAAAGAAAAAAGGAAGGAAGGAAGGAAAGAAGGAAGGAAGGAAGGAAGGAAGGAACAAAGGAAGGAAGGAAAGGAAGGAAGGAAGGAACAAAGGAAGGAAGGAAAGAAGGAAGGAAAGAAGGGAGGGAGGAAGAAAGGAAAGAAGGAAGGAAGGAGAGAAGGGGGAGATATAGATCTACATGTAAAGTTATAACTTTTTAGTCTTTTTTAATCTTTTTAGACTTTGAAGGCTTGCAAAGTGCTTTCCATATATCATCTACTTTTCTCCTCATAACTTCATGTGGTGGATTCCATTATTACTCCCCTCCCACTTTAAAGATGAGGAAATTGAGGCTTTGCAAGAATAAGTGAATTGTCCAGGGTCACATAGCTAGTAAATTTCCAAGATAAGAGTTGAACTCAAATCCACCTGACTCTAATTGCCTGACTCTCTTTCCACTTATCCCATGCTGGTTCCCTAGTCTCATTAGTTGGAGTATCCCATGCCCATTTTTTCAAAGTCTGATATTTGCATGGTGCTTTCTAATTTTCAAAATGCACCTGGGTCTTAGCTCTGGCAGAGCAACATATATGCCAAAGTTGAGGGAAGTAGGGGGAAAAAAAAAACTAATCCTTATGAGCTGTTCTGCAAGCAGGTGTGACATTTGCAAATGGCCCCAGATTGAGCATCAGGAGAGATCGGGTCCAGTCCTAGGTCTGCCACTAATTCAGTTTGTAATAGGACACACTAGATGCTCCATGAGCACTGTTAATTGGAGTTGATTCATTCTATCTCTTGCTGCACCCAAGATGATACTTGAGAGAGAGGGAGATGCTACTTCTGCAATATCCCTCTTTAGGTTCCCAGTTTGGTGTAGACATCTCATCAAGAGAGTAGATGGAGACAAAGAATCAAATATTAGAGGGTATGACTACTTGGTTCTCTTTAACATTTTTTTAAAAAGATACTCATTCAGAATTTTATTCATGTCATGTTACAGACTTAAAATTCATTCTTCAATCTCTAGATAAAATAAATCAAGTACAGAGGCAGCATTAATAGTGAGAACAGCTCTGAATCTGGAGTCAGAAGAAATCCAAGTGTGAGTCCTAGCCCTGGCATTTACTATCTGTGACCATGGGCAAATCACAACCTTTCTATGATTTAGTTTCCTTTTCTGTAAAGTAGGGATGATATTCTCTCTCTCTCTCTCTCTCTCTCTCTCTCTCTCTCTCTCTTTCTTTCTCCCTCACTGCGTGGTTTAGATGAAATAACACATGTAAACCGGTTTGTAGATTATAAAGTATTATATAAATGTTGGGTATTATTGGTAGAAATCAAAAATTTTCACCATTTCTGTTGGTGTCATAAACTGTTTTCTGAAAATAAAGATCGTGGGCAGCCCTAAATGTCATAAATGTTGCATCATTAGCCATCTTTTGCAATAAGAATGATGGCAAGAGAAACCAGAAGTCATTAATTTACTTTTTGATTTTTATAGCCTTTCCCAGTTATAGAAGCAGAGTCTTTAGGGCTTCATTTGCCCTTCTAAATGTTTCTTTGCCCTAAGGAGAGATTCATTCTTCAATGTCTCTTTTTTAAAACTTCATTGAATTACCTACATCTAAAAAAAGATCCCATTTACTTAAGCACCATCTAGGGGGAAAGAAGGAGTGAGCTCAGTCCATGGAGACACATCTTCAAATACCTAACATCTCACTTAACAAAGACAATGTCAGAGCCTCTCAGGTCTGTTCCTTTCAGTTCCACCTTCCCTGATTCTATAAAATCTCTCCATTTAGTTATCAAATCTCTTCAACAACAGACCAATCACTTTTCCTCATGAATTTTAACTACCAAAATAATCTTTCTTCCTTCCGTTGTAACTTTATCTGCTTGCCTTTTTACTAAAGTTTCTGTGACTACTTACTTTTCCTTTCCCTTTTCTTTCTCTTTCTCTGTTTTCTTTGTCCTTCCTTTCTTTTTCTTTCACTCATCTTTCTCTTTTTCTTTCTCTATTCTCTCTCTCTTCTTTCTCTCTCTCTCTCTCTTTCTCTCTCTTTCTCTCTCTCTCATGTCTCTGTCTCTTCCCCGCCCCCCCTTTCTACTTTTATTATTCCTTACCTCTCTTTTCCAGGTCATTCTCTGCCTGGGAACCTCTGTCCTGTGCAATCAGCTTGTTCCCTGATTCTGGAATGGTCTCTTTTTTCCTTCCCCCCCCCCCAAGGGCTTTCTTGGCTTTCTCAAATTTCTGATGACTTCTCTTGTTGTAGCTTCCCTGGCTTCTGCCCTTGGTGGCTCAGCTTGTCTTTGGAGGGATCTACTGTTCCCTTAAAATTCAGTGATCCAAGTTTTTGTCTATTTTCTATTCTTATCGCTCTCACTGATCACAAAGTCCTGATTACAAAATATGGAATGAAAGAGTCACCTCTTTCATAAAGCCAGAAGCAATTTCTTTTATCATCAGTAATGAGAGTGAAGCAGCTTTAATATATCCAGGATAAAAATCAAATTACATTTTTCTTAATGAGGAGAATAAGACAAAGATGTTTTTGGCAGTGGATAAATAGTTAGCAGCTAGATTCCCTGTCTGTGCTCCCTCATTGAAAAAAACTACACTTAAATTATTATTATGGCTTTTGTCCTACTCTCTGGGTTTAGCTGAAAATGCCATCAATTTTTAGCCATCCCACTGAGCAGGGAGAAACTAAAGGCTTAGAAGGATTCTGGGATTTAACAAGAAGCAAATGGATCATTATTTTTTTTTTTGGACATGTTTAAAGCCTAACAGTGAGTGAATAAGACTTCATCCCTACAGATTAGGAGAGTCTGCTAAATCAATAGTCAGTCTATGGAATGTGTTGACATTTTTGATCTCAGTATGTCAACTCCTTGTAAAGTCTGATTGCAAATAAGCCTTGGATTTATTCAGCTTTGTCTCTTTTCTTTGCCTGAGGAATATGTGTTTCTGAAATACATGGTGATGTCTTTCAGGAGGCAGTATAATAGAGTGTTTGGGCTGGGGTTGAGAAGACGTTCAAATTTACCCTCAGACACTCACTGGCTGTGTGATCCTGAGCATGTCACTTAAGCTTCGTCTGTCTCCGTTTCCTCAACTGTAAAGCAGGGGTGATCCATAGCATCTATCTCTTTGGGTTGTTGTGAGGATTAATTGAGATAATAATTGTAAGGTGCTTGGCATGGAACCTGGCATATAAGTAGATAAATGCTTGTTCCCTTCATCTTCACTCTGCTTATTCTAAGCATCATTTCAAGCCTTATATATTTCCTATTTGTTGAATTTCTTCCCACAAGTGTAAAGATGCCACCCCTCAACTTCTGTCTTGCTGATTCTTCTCTTCAGTCTACATACTTTCTTTGTGATCTCACCTGCTTCCATGGATTCAATTATCTTTTCTCAAATGACCCCCACATCCATCTTCCTAGCCCAAATCTCAACCTCTTTCCACTTTACTAGCCAGTTTCCATCTTCTATTTCCAGCTACCATCTGAATATCTCCATTGGTATATCTCATGAACATCGAAAATCTTATCATGACCAAAACTGAACTCCTCATCTGGCCTGCTCTCCTGGGAAAGACTCCAAACTAAGACTGACTCAATAATTGGTAAGTCCCTAACTGGAAACTTGAAGTATCATGTTTTGGTAAGGCCCAGCTATGTAGCTCACTCTCTAGTCTACCCCAGCCCCATCCCAACTGTGTGGCCCCTATGCAAGTACGTTCCTTCCCTCCTCCCCTCCTCCTTTCCCTTGCTTTCCAACTCTCCCTTGTGTTTTGCTTTCTCTTATGAGAATGTAAGCTTGAGAGTAGGGACCATCTTGTTTTCTTGTTTTTGTATCCTTAGTGCTAAGTATAATAGCACACAACAAGCTCTCAAAAAATGCTCTATCTGTCATCTGCCCTCTTCCACCACAATCCTTCATCCCAACTTCCTTGTTCCTGCTGATGACACCACAATCCCCCACCCCCCAAACCCCACAATTCCAGCTCTGAAATTGTAAAATCTTCAAGCAAGTAACTAACGTTTTTTAGGTAGCTGTTTGTTCCATAAATTTTGCTAGGCACTGAGAATACAAGGACAAAAATTAAGAATCTCTGATTATATGAAGGAAGACAACATGTAGCTACATTGAGTTCTTTCCTCTGCCTCATTCTCTACAATCAATTGACAATTCTTTTGATTCTACTTCACATCTCTATTTGCCACTCCTGCTGTCACTATATTAGCTCAAATTTTCAGTACTTATCATTTAAACTGTCGTCATGACTTCTTAATTGACTTCCCCCTTGTCTCTTGCCTTTCCAATCCAACTTTTGCAAAACTTTCAAAATAATCTTTCTAATACATTATATGACCGTGCCACTCTACCTCTTAAAAATCTCTAGTGGCAAACTTAACATGCCATCCTTCTTTATTGCATGGTGCCTTAACCTGGGCCCTGTACCTGGAAAGTAATTTCATTTCATTTCTGCCTTTAGAAAGCCTTCTCTTTCTTTAAGGCTCAATTCAACTACCACCTCCATGGAGATTTCCCTGATCCTTACATTTTGTCTGAAAGTATTTTCTCTCTACATAATTTGTCCTGGATTATCTTGTCTGAGTTTCTCTTCTGACCTATCACTAGCTACTTTGTATTATATTCAGGTAATATCACATTACATAATACATATCATCATCATCATATCATTATCAGTCTCTAACTCAAATATTGGTATCTTCTAGTTGGTAGCTAGTTGATAACAACTAGTGCATGTCCTAGCACATAGCAGGCATTTAATAAAAAATGGTTGAGATAAAATGAATAAGGAACTAAAAGAAGATGCTTGGTAAGTGATTATGACTAAGGCCAGTTCTGTTTCATCTCACCTTTAAAAATCATTTAATGGGACAGGTAGGGAAAGCAGTGGATAGAGCACTGACCCTGGAGTCAGGAGGTCCTGAGTTCAAATTCAGCCTCAGACATACTATCTGTGTGAACCTGGGCAAGTCACTTAACTCTGATTGCCTCTAAAAAAAAAGGTAATAAATACCAAATAAAGTAAAATACATACAGAAAGGAGAAAATAACCCTCACTTGAAAAAAAATTCCCCCAAAACTAACAGATATGCTGAAGAAAGGACTGAACAAAAACATGATTTAATAAAATGAATAAATATGGAGTGAAAAAATAAAGCAGTGAGAAATCTTCAGAAGAAAATAATAATACCATTGCAACAAATGTCCACAAAAGCATATGGACCCCTCATATGAATATTCAGATTGTTTTTCTAAACAACAAAAGATTAAAAAGAAAGATCAGATATCTATGTAAATTCTTTTAAAGCACTGAAAAAAGAATATAAAGAAATTGTCACCAGATTCAATAGTTTGGAACATTCAGTGGGAAATCTTTAAAGAGAAATGGATTTTCTGAGAAATGGAATGGCATAGATAGAAGCCAAAAATACAAAGATGGTGGAGCAGAATTAAAACAAAATGAAAAAGTAACATAAATGGAAAAAGACTTGAGATCCCTACAAGTCCGAGCAATGCACTTAGAGGACAGAGTTCAGCAAGACCACTTAAGAATTATTGGTCTCCCAGAAAAATATGAAAGGACAAAAGGTACGACTACCATATTTCAGGGAATCACACCAAAAAATTACCTAGTAGTGTTGAAAAGAAAGGGCAAAATATAGGCAGTATGCTAAACTTCCATGACCTACACCTTTAGTCCATCTTAGCCACACACAAGAATGGTCAATCCTTCTTCTCACCATGACTCTTAACTACCCCTGTGATCTAGAACTCTAAAATTCCTCTCTCTAAAAATAGTTTCCTTTTCAATCATTCCCTCTGCTTCTCTCTTCCCAAGCATATTCTGTACCCTCACAGTAATGTACATTCATTCCACCTCTACTGTCTTCCCAGGTGGCACTTACCTCTACCCCAACTTATTTTTTTAAGTTTCCTATGTGACTTTGGACCCCAACCACCCTACTCACTAAGATGACCAATAATCTATTTGCTCATTGAAAACCTTTTGACGATCCTCATTTTCTTTGATCTCTCTGTAGCTTTTGATACTGCTGAACAATGCCCCCCCATATTATCTCCTTCCTTGACCTCCATGACCTTCTCCTCTTGATTTCCCTCCTATCCATATAACTACTCCTGCTCAGTCTCCTTTGCTGCATCGTCTTCTATATCCTTGTCTCAATTGGGGATTTCCCCCAAGACTGTGTCTTAGGTCTTCAATTCTTATCTCACTATACTCTTTCTCCTGGTGAACTCATCAGTTCCCAAGGGTTTGATTTTCATCTCCATGTAGATGCCTTATACTGCTCCATTTCCATGCTTTATCTCTCTCCTGAGCTTCAATCCTGCATTGCCAACCACCTATTAGATACTTCCTCCTAGATATTTCATAGACACCTTAAAATCAATACATTTAAGTAGAATTAATTGTGTTGCTACATGAACCCACGTCTTCTCCAAACTTTCCTGTTTCTATTGAAAATCATCCTACTAGTTGCTAAGGTTCATAACCTTGAACCAAGACTCTTTGGAGTAACACTTGACTTTTCCCTCACTCTTATTAGCTAATTAGTCAACAAATGTTCTTATTCTGTGACCACAGTATTTTTACATTCATTCCTCTTTTCCCTTTTCCACATAACCACTACTGTAGCTCAAAGCCTCAATGTATTTCTACATTACTACCTGTATTTCTACATTAGCTTCATAGTTGCTTTCACTGATTCAACTCTCTTCAATTATTCACCAGCTGCTAAATAAGTATGCTGAAAGAACAGATAGGAGCACGCCCTTCTCATGTTCAAAAAGACTCAGTGGCTCCCTGTTTCCTCTAGGATAAAATATAAACTCCTTTAATTGACATTTAGAGTTGAAGCCAACCATCCTTTCAGCTTTATTTGGTATTACTTACCTTCACATATTCTATGGTTCACGCAAACTACTCTATAGGTTGTCCCTTAAATTTGGCTTTCTGTTTCCTGCCATGCCTTTACCCAGGCTGGTTTCCATTCCTTTAATAACCTACTTCCTTTTTCATCTCTGGCCTTTCAAAATATTGATTTCCTTCAAGGCTCAATTTAGGGTGATCTGCGAGAATCCAATATTTATGTATCTAGATAGAAAAATAGAAAGACACAGAGAAATCTCTACATAAATGCATGTATACACATATAAATATAGAACTGAGAGATATATAGAAATATATAATCTGTAGATCATATATTTCTTTAGATTTTATAAATATAGGTAGACATAGACCTCTATATAAATGTGTGTGGATAGATAGATGATAGATAGATAGATAGACAGATAGATAGATAGATCGAT
>CM053581.1:352387810-352404733 GCA_028627135.1 Pseudochirops cupreus
GATTATATATTTCCATAGATTATATAAATGTATAGTCTATAGATAGATATAGCGATCTCTCTATGTCTACTTCTATATCTTTATATGTCTATTTATGGATATCGAGTGAAATTTCTGTATCTAAAGATATTTCTGCATCTAAAGATATCTGTGTATCTATCTATCTATAAATTGATATAGATACTATATCAGCATACATATATATGTAGCCCCCTCCCCATGTAGGACAGTTCTGGGACCTTGTATATGTGCAAGAAAACATGGCTCCTAATTGGCTAAGATATTTCTGGGACAGAAAAATAGAGAAAGAAAGAGAGATGACATAGAGAGTCAAGGTACAAGCTTTACCTAATGGGACAGGATTATCTGTTTGTGTATTTATTAAAGTAGTCTTATTATTTCTATTGGAGGAGAATATTCTATTCTCCTCATTTAGCAAAATGGCCTTATTCTTAATTTTTCAAATCTTGAAAGGTATCTTAGCATAATCACTGGATTTGGGGCACATTTGGTTTAGACAGATAGCATGGGATAATGGGGGCAGTGGATAGGGCGCCAGGCCTGGAGTCAGGAAGATTCCTCTTTGTGATTTCAGATCTGACCTCAGACACTTACTGGTACCTTCTAGTGCATCTGGCATAATTCTGATGCCTTCTCACTCTTGATTATCTCCCATCTCTCCTGCATGTAAGCTTACGTATGTGCATAATTGTTTGCATGTTGTCTTCTCTGTAAACTGTGAGCTCCTTGAGGGCAGGGACTGCTTCTTACCTTTCTTTGTATATCTATTGCTTAGCAGAGAGCCTGGCTCATAGTGGGTCCTTAGAAGATGTTTATCACCTGCCTGACTGCCTATTTTAGGAAAATCGGTCTGTTTGAGTGTCTCTCTGTCCCCAGAGACAATGTGCATGTTTTCTTTAGTGTTTGAAAATTGTTAAGAGACTTTTAAGTGAAAATGGGTTTGCTGTCTTCATTCCCTCTTTGGGTGTCTATGACTTTCCAATTTTCTGTCAGTTTTTTCCCTCTCTCCCAGCTCAGCTGAGCAGTCCTGCCTACAGGCAGGCTGGGACTCCCACATCCCTCCCCCGAGGGCTGTTACTTCACTGTCTTTACCATGTTTGTCTATGAAGAGGACCAGTCTGTTTGAATTCCAGTTAGGGGACTACAGTATTTGTTTGATTTATTATTCTCTCAAGATCTAACTGGTATGAGAGTGTACTTAAGATAAGGGGGTGGGGGGATGGAGGGGAGCAGCACAAGTAGATTTGAATCCTGATTTGTTTCCCTGAATATGCAAGAATATGCATGAAGCTGGGTTACATTCATTTTGTTTTATTTGCAGATGGCAAAAACAGCTCTTAGTTGAATTGGAGACTTGCCTGAGCAAAAACCTTTCTCATCTTGGCTTGATCAACCTGGATCTTAAAAAAGGGTTTTCCAGTCTCTGTCCACTTATGTTGAGGTGACTTGTAAGCATCAATTAATTTAGTTGCAGTTGCCCTTTTAGAAAGTGAAAGTTTTCCAGTAAAAAAGTTTCATAAATTTCTCAAAAAAGCTAGGTATTTGAAATTCAAATGGGAGGAGCTATTCATCTGAATTTGGCTACTCAGGGTGGAATGCTTAGAAAACAGAATTCGGAGAAGGGAAGGAAGATTCTCTTTCCCCTGCTCTCCTGAAATACCACTGCCTGGAAAAGGAAGCAAACCTTAGTTCATGTGATAATACCTGTGCCATGAAAAGGAGAAAAGGGTCCTAAGCACACAAAAAGTCAGGTTTTTAAAATGTGCACAATATTTATAATAAGTCTTTTACACTTTGGGATTATTTTATCATGTATTTAAATTAGGAGAGGACTGAAAATTTGTGTTCAATCTTTATGAGGACTTTTCTGGCAAAACTGTAAGAGGTGGAAAGGATAAAATATAGGAGTTTCTCTACTTTCCTACATGATAGACAGGTGTTTATTTCTTTACTGTTTCCCTAGGATGAGGTAAAGAATTTTTGCTCAGGGTAGAACTGCAGTATCATTAATCGGGCTAAAGGATTTCTCAAAAATGGAAAACAAGCATTTGGATTTCTTCTTATTATATTCAAGTGATTATTGGAGACAAGTTAATTCCTTCTGCTTCACCATCGTTTTTCAAAAATACTGATTTAAATGTTTCCCTTTGAGTTATTTTTTTCCGAATGAGACTGGGATTTTTTTTATTGCTGGGGAAAATTCATTGCATTTTGAGTGTTAAAGATGTATATGGTGCGATATTGCAAATATGGTTGAAAAAATTGCATCGGAAGTTGTTTTTTAAATTTTCTGTAAGAATGTAAAACTGCACATGTGCTTTAAAAGAATTTAGAATACTATGAATGGCAATGTTTAAACTATAGTTTTGAAATGGAAAAGCATCCAATCTTAACATTAAGTCATTCTGAGCCAATGCTAGCTTGTGAAAATTCAGTTCTTATGTCAGATAACGGGACAAGAAACTTTAGAAACCCAGCATTATAAAAAGTCTTTTGAACTCAGAATCAACCTACAGAAAAAGGGACTACAAGGAAGAAAGTTCTTTGACATGAAAAGATAGTAGTTATCAACCTTGAGAAATTAGATTCCTTCCCTAGCACCTGACAGATGCCTATAATATAAACCCGTAAGATATCGTGATAGTAGTTGTTTCTCATTATCTAAAAGTCTGTTTCATTTGCTAAGCACCTATGATATGCTAATGACTTATTTCATTAATTAAAATATATGTCTTTAAGATAAAATCAATAAAGAATATTTAGGGCCCTCAATCAGCCAGTCAGTCAATAAGCATGTCAGTTGTCATTCATTGGCTCAGTAGTGTCCAACTCTTCATGACCTCCTGGACCAGAGCATACCAGGCCCTTCTGTCCTCCACTATATCCCAGAGTCTGTTCGAGCTCATCTTCCTTGCTTCCATGACACCATCTATCCATCGCATCCTGTGACATCCTCTTCTTCACTTGTCTTCAATCTTTCCTGGCATCGTTGGACTTGAAGTCAAGAAAACCAGAGTTCAGATCTTACCTTAGCTACTTACTATCTGTGTGATTCTTGGTAACACTGTCTGCCTCAGTTCCTCTTCTGTAATATGGGAATAATAGTAGCACCTACATTCCAGGGTTGCCATGAGGATGAAAATTAGATAATATTAATAAAATCCTTCAGGAACCCTAAAGCACTCTGTAAATGCTACTTATCATCATCATCATCATCATCATTATTACTGTCTATAAATGAAAGCTTAGGACTAAATGAGATCTCCTCCATCTCTAAATCCATGATCCTATGATTTTCTGACCTTTACTGAGAATCAAACCAAATTCAGAAAAATTTGATTCAATTTACCTTGGAAGGCCAGACCAGGGAGAAGTTAATATTATGAGAGTAATATCCCATTACTCTTCTTATGATAAATTCCTCTGACCAGGGAATGCTTCATGACATATTTAGTTTCACTACATACCTTTCAACCCACTGTGATGTAAATACAAAAGTGAAATAATTTTTCTTGTAAAAATCAACCATTTCCTAATTGTTTTGTGCACAAAAGTCTAAGTGGGCTCCTATGTTCAAGAATTCTGATATGGGATATGGATTAAATTTAAGGAATATATTAGGGGGAAATCTTCACATTTGTCTCTCCAAGTCATTCTCTGTTCTGCTGAAATAGAAGCATGGAAACTAAATTATTCCTGAAAATACCAATTTTCCTACTTCTTGTATATGCTGATGTGGCCCTGTGGAAATCAGACCAGATTGCCTGAGCATCCCGCAGCTCCTGGAGCCCTCCTTGAAACTGCTTACCTTGGATATGTATAAGCCAAATTCAGCAGCAGTCATGGACATGCTGGAAAAAAATGATATGGCCAGAGGTCTCCAGATACTCAATGTTTGACACATCTATGAGATGTTCCTTTCTCAGAGTGGCTGTGATCTAGATTTGAGGAGAATGAGAAGGTTTGACTTTTTACAAGCAGACAAAAAAGTGCTTTTGCTGTGGCTGCAATGGGAGATATGGTTCTAAATGGAACCTCAAGAAACATGTGATAAGAACAGCACTAGGATCTGAGGATGAAGACTCAACTACAGTGGTCAAAAGATGAATCTGCTCCTCAGTTCCTGAATTATCATTTCTAGCTGTGCAAATACATACTGGTCCACAATGATGAGGACATGGAGGAAAGCAGGGAGGAAATTACCCCCAAGGAAATCAGACTTTGGCTCAAAAAATATTTGAGTACTATAGGTACCTATTTTCTGTATTTAAAGGGGGCAAAGGGACAAATTAAGTAATCCTTAGTCTATGAACTCAATCACAAGACTCTTAGAATTCATTAGGATTCTAAGATAGCTTTGTCCTATCCTCCCCTCAAAGTCATGATCAACCCATGTGTAGCATGAGCAAAGCAGGGAATGAATATAATTGAAACAATTAAATGACATAGTGGTTTTAAGAAAGTCAGAGTGCTGGCCTCAGAACCAGGAAAAATGGCATTCAAGTCCTGCCTTTGAAGCAGATCAGCTATGTAACCCTGGGCGAGTCACCTAATCTATTGGTCGATGTCCCTGGCAAATCTCTAAGATTATACATTGCAGAGAATTTAAGCAGTATCTCCATGTGGTTCCTCATCGCGGATTTCACTACATCAGTGAAATCACAATTGTGATCCCTATCCTAAGCGACTTTAAAAATCCATTTGTAAGCCCAATAGCATTGCTGAAACTCTATCTTAGGCAAATGAGCAAACCTCCGAATGTGAAGCGAGAGGCTCGTCTCCTGCCGTGAGAACCTTTTGTAAACACAAAGATTGATTTTTCTAATGTCAGCTGTGTTCTTTTGAATTTGTTATTTGTAGTTGTTTGCTAAAGCAAATACATTGCAGTCACTATAATACTTTAAAAGAATTTTGACATATTTGGTATCTTCCCCACCCCCAACTCTCAGAAACAGTAACAAAGATCCCAATTTTATAGAACAAATTGTAAGAAAAGTTGTAAGAATTTGCAAATTCAACAGCATTCTCAATGCTCCCCATCCTGAGTGTGCAGACAATGGAATTACTAACTATAATATTCTCTCTCTCTCTCTTTCTCTGTCTCTTTCTTTCTCTCCCTCCCTCTTTCTTTCCCTCTTTCCTTCTCTGTAGCACCAATACAATATTCACAGCACTCACAGTAACTATTAATATGCTGGCACAGTTCTGAATTGCAAAATATAACAGATTCTCCATATAGAAGATAGAAGCAAAACACCAAAACACATCAGACACCAGAAAGTCAAATCCCAACACCAGAAGAACGAATCCGTCATAGCAACAAAGAAGTTAATACATATTATCACCACAGGAAGCAACACTGTGCCAAAGCCTTCCCACAAACAAATACTCACAAGCTGTCTCCTTGCCTGAATCCTCTTCTCCCTTTGATCTAACTACTCTGACTCCCAGCTTCCTCTCAGCTCTGCTCCACCCTTTCTGCTCCACTCATTCAGCAAACTCTTCCCACCACAGCCTCCATGTGATTACATTCGGTCTATTAAGGGGCAGGGAAGATCTTCAAATTTCCATTACCGTTACACTCTCCCTCTTCCTCTTCCTTCTTCCCTCCCTTCCTTCCTTTTTCTCTCCCTCCATTCCTTCCTTCTTTCCTTCCTTCCCAAATCTGAGATTCTGTGATTCTCTGATACTACAATATGATGCAATTTCTGCCTCCCTTTCTCACAACAACCCTGCAAACTAGGAACAGCAGATATTAATAACCTTAATTAGCAAATGAGGAAAGCAACACCAAGGTAGGTCTCAAGGACTTGTTTATATTCTCAGAACTAGTTTCTGAAGTATACACGATATGTCCTTGCCTCCCAGAATGCCTAGCTAGGTACTCTTTTCTCTATAGACTTGAATTACTTCACTACTTCAAGGGAATTATGTGATCACTTCTAGGTGGCTAGCTCCTTCTTTGGCACAAGTTACAACTCATGTATGCCCATTTATCCTTTGTCACTTTTGCCCATGTATGAATCAATGAATGAAAAAAAAAAACCCACAAAATTTATTAAGTGCCTGCTTCATGCCATACAAATGGAGGAGGGTTGGGATGTAAATAGAAGTATGATATAGTCCTTATATTTAAGAAATTTATCTTCTAATACAGTTTGATGGTAATACTAATTATATACCCAAAATGCTAGAAGCCTTCTTTTGTATCTTCCTCTGTTCCATGGATAGTAGTGCAACGTAGGGGGCTATCCATTTATTGTCTTCTGAATTAGTACCTCATCAAAACATTATACACTCTCCAATCTTCTATACATTTTTTGGGTAGACGTGTTCACACCAAATGGTCAGAAGGGCAAGCATTTATGTCCTGTTTTATCTGAGAACAGACAACTGCAAAATACTTGAATAATAAAATCCTAATAATCCAGGGGTGGGGAACCTGTGACCTTGAGGCCACATGTGACCTTCTAGGTCCTTGGGTGCAGTCTTTTGACTGAGTCCAAGTTTTACAGAACAAATCCTTCCATTAAAGGGATTTGTTCTGTGAAGTTTGGATTCAAAGGGCAGTACTTGAGGACCTAGAAGGTCACATGTAGCTTTGAGGTCTCAGGTTCCCCACCCCTGTAATCTTTTCTAATGTGTCTTGGTTGAATCAACACTGAAAATTCAAACACTGACTTTGGTGAATCTTTAACCTAATTCTAGATGTTGACAGAAAGCACAATAAAATGCCTAGAGTGCCAGCCTCAGAATCACAGAGCCCATCGCAAGCCCTGACTCTGACACATACTATGTAGGTAACCCTGAATAAGCGACTAATCTCCCAGTTCCCTAAGTAAATCTCTATGACTATGACTTTCAGAAAAAGTGCTGACCTGCATTGGTAGAAGGAGTGTCCTCAAATGGATTCCCCCATACCAATTAAATCATAGATTTAATTAAAAAAAATAATTACAAACCCATCTTCTCCTCTTTTTATTTGGCTTTGATTCCAAAAAACAAAATGTCTTCCCCTTCAGGATAGGCAAATCACCTGAAAACTTATCACTATGAAGAACGACTGAGGTTTTGATATTCAATATCTTCTCAGTTCACCCTCAGATGTCTCTCCTCCTAAAGACTTTCTTTATAATGGGCTTACAATCTTTCAGGTTATTCCATTTTCCATTAGCAGCTCTGCTTGACTTTGACTTCAAGGTACAACATGGCTCCATGCTGGGTACCCCAACATGGCCTCATTTACCCCATCCTGGGCCCACCTCCCACTTTTCAGCTTCCATTTGTGTGGTGTCTTCCCCATTGTGATGGGAAGCTCTTATTTGTATGTCCAGTGCTCAGGACGGTGCCTGGCACATTCCAGGCACTTAATAAACCTTTGTTGTTGTTTGTCCTTCGTTATTGAATTACAGAGAATGCACCTCAGAAGCTGCACCAAAGTATCACAAATCTTTGGATTCCTATGACCCATTCTTTGCTTCAACAAACAAAGAAGCAAATAAATAAATAAATTGCAAAAATGGGCCTTTATATATTGCTTTAAAGGGCAAAGATATTAGAACTGATTGAGATCACAGAATATAGTTAGTCTAAAACTATCATGAAGAAACCAAGACTCAAAAAAGGTTAAGTAACTTGCTCCAGGTTATAAAGGTAATAAGTGGCCAATATATGATATTATCTGATCCTTATATCTTTTACTCTGAATTCATGTGTTATCTAGCATGGTATGTCGTAGAAATACATCAATGGGGGCATTGATAAAAGTTGAATACTTAAATAAATGATTGCTTAGGATGGCTAGGTGGAGCAGTGAATAGAATACTGGTCCTGAAATCAGGAGGACCTGAGTTCAAATCCAGCCTCAGACGCTTAACACTTACTAGCTGTGTGACCTTCAGCAAGTCACTTAACCCCAATTGCTCTGCCCTCCCCCCTCCAAAAGAAATGATTGCTTAAATAGTACATTTGAACATGGATATAGTTGAAGGTAATACTACAATGGGGATTACAACACGTAGAGGAAAAATTCCCAGGATTAGAAAATTGGCAACTAAAATGGTTCTATTATCAAGATTCTGTACAATATTTTGCCCCAAAGTTCAATTTTTGGTTTCCTCCCAAAATTAAAACTAAAACTACAAACACAAATAGAATTGGAGAGAAATATCAATTACTAATATTATTTCCAGGAGCGGCTAGATGGCACACTGAATAGAGTACTAGCCCTAGAGTCAGGAGGACCTGAGTTCAAATCTGGCCTCAGACACTTCACACTTACTAGCCATGTGACCTTGGGCAAGTCACTTAACCCCAACTGCCCTGCATTCCCCCCTCCAAAAAAAAAATTTCCATTACCTCTTTCAATGGCATTAAGTTATCTTTGGACTCAATCTATATGGAAAGATTTATAATTCTGACCAAGCTTTGAATTTGATAGTTAACACAAATCAAAAACTATGCGACTTAAGTTTTAATCCAGATCCGTGATTTCACTGGGCTTTGAAACAAACTGAATTTTAATCTAACCACAGCCTAGTCATTTTCTAGCTCATACCTTTTAACTTCCCTGTGCTACTTACTGTGAGAATTTTTTACATGCAATCCTATTTCATGATTTTTTAAATGCTGTTTTTATCCACGTTCACATATCTGCATCATGCCATGTGCTAATTGAACATTTCTTCCTCCCTTTCAACACTCGTGAGCTAAAAGTGGAAACCATAGACTCTTTAACAACATATTCTCACACCACATTTGTGTGCTTATTGTTGTTCATTTTCGCAGCAAAATGTGCTCGAAGCCGAAACTTGGCGTCCAGAGTCACAACTCACAAGTAAATTTTTAACACGATCCAGATAAATGTATTCATTTAGTCTCTGATGTAAAAATCTATGAACCAAAAATAAACACTTGGCAATGTTAAAGCCTTTTTTTTCTTTTTTGCAGTTTCATCACCCACACATGATTGTTTAAAAATATACATGAAATTTAAAAACCACAGGTGCTATCAAGCAACTAATCGGCTCGCTAGCATTCCTTGTGAGTTTGGAGGTGGGGGCAGGATAGAAGAAAGAATGAAATCTCTTTTACTTAAGAGACGAGAAACGAATGTTACTAGAAACATCTCCTAGACTATTTCATTTTTATTTCTTTACTTTCCCAACATCAAAGCTCTTAGACTATTGACTGGAAACCCTCCGTATGTGACTTCCCATTTCCCACCTTCTATCTCTTTTCCCTACTGTTTGTCCTTCATGCTGCAGCCCAAGTGTGAAAGTGAAACAAGTCTCTCTCTATCCCAGACCTTTTGGTGGACCAGTGGGTCATATAAAGCAATCCATCAGCAAGATACAAAAATCCTACCTATTCCTGCCATTGTGTTCTAGCCAGACTTACCTTCTGATATGTTCATTTCTTTTTTTTTTTCCATTCACATCCATAAACCTCAAGAAATTGTGAGTTGGCAAGAACCAGTTGGACTGGTATGGACCAGTTGCCCTGGATGCATGTATGCTAGTAAACCTGAAGGAAGAGCATTCCCTGCCCCACCCTTCTCTTTTTACTTGCATGGCACAGTTAATTAAGTTTCCTGGGTCTCTGCCCTTCACTCCTTATGAGGCAATTCAGAAAATGCCCTCATTTCTCTGTCTCACCATTCCATGAATGAAGGGGCAATCTACTATTAATACTACATTGTCTCTTTGTCCAAAACTGAGTCTGAATCCCAAAGAGATTTTGAATAAAGCATGAATCCTATTGTGCCATTGCACAGTGGAAACCACCTCACTGTGTGCTGCTCTTGGAATAAGAGCAAAGGAAGCCACACAATGAAATTGGTCCTCGCTGGCATCTAGTTCTCTTCCCCTTATGAGTAGTAATAAAATGTCATTAACCGCTCTCCCTATGTGTCATCCAAATCACTCTCTCTCCTTCTGCACTGTAGAAATTACCATAGGTTGCCTTTCAACTCGGTCTACTCAAATGGAAAACACATCATTGTGAATCGCATTTGTCCTAAGGGGACAATTTCTGGCACCAAATGGAATGGGTGGCTTCAGGAGGTAGAGAGTTTTTCTGTCTCACTGGAAGTTACCAGACTGGGATTAGATGATCCCAGTCACTCTAGAGGGGGTGGGGGTGGGGTCTCCTGATTTGCACTGAGTGTCCTCTGAGGTCCTTCCCAATTCTGTGATTCTAGGGTTGACTTTAGAATTTGATATTGCTTTTAGATGGCCTTGAATTAATCCCTTGGGTTTTAATTTGAACCAGATCCTTAGTGTTATGGACAATATACATGGTAAATGTTTTCACTAAAGGCACTGATAATGAGTTTCTAACTGAAAGAGAATCAGATTTGGTCCCTAAAACGTAATCATTGTTCATTAATCTAAGTCCTAAATGTTCTTAACTTCTTGGGAAACTGCAAAAAGGTAGCCAGAAAGAAAAATAATTCTGAGGAGGCAAAAGAGAAGGATTAATAGGTTAGCAACTGGAAGATGTAGAGGAGAAAAGGGAGAAAGATCTTTGCATTTCAGTGGTACAGAGGGTCTATTTAATTTCAGCCATTCCTACATTTACTGAGCCAACACACTCCAGAGCTTGGCTTGTGTGGGTTGCCTACTTGTTCCAGGATGCCATTGAACCTTCTTCTCTCCACCTGAATTGCTACCCCATCCCCCATCCCATCCCCCCAGGTTTGCCTGTGAGAGAAGATAGAGGCTAGAACTCCGTAAAAGTATTATGACAATGCTTTAGAGTTCTCGTTAGTGTGTTTGTACAAATGTTTTATTCTCAACCTTTGCAGAGACCCTTACTTCCTTTACGCGAAGACTTTCTGGAGCCTTCCAACTACCAGTACTTCCCTTCTCTGACTGCCTTGTGTTTATTTTATATCTATCTGTATATACATATTTATGTTAATGTTGTCTCTCCTCTGATAGAATGTAAGCTCTTTGAAGGCAGGAACATTTTCTTTCTTTCTCTCCTTCCTTCTTTCCTTCTTCATTTCTTCCTTGCTTTTCTTCTTTCCTTATTTCTTCTTTCCTTTATTTTTTCTTCTTTCCTTCCTTCCTCATTCTCTTTCTTTTTTCTTTCTTTCCCTCACTTTCTTCCTCTTTCTATCCTTTGCTTTGCTTTCTTTACTTGTTTCCTACCTTTTTCCTTCTTTCCTTTTTCCTTCTCTTAGTTCTTTCTTCCTTTCTTTTTCCCCTTACTTCCTTGATCTTTCTCTTTCTGACTTTTTCTTTCCATCTCTCTTTTTCTCACTCTTTTATCTCCTTTCTCTTCTCTTCTCTTCTCTTCTTTCTTTCTTCCTCTCTCTTTCTTCCTTCCCCCCTCTCTCTTCCTTCCTTCCCTTCCCTTCCCTTTCCTTCCTTCCTTTCCTCCTTTCTTTCTTTCTTTCTTTCTTTCTTTCTTTCTTTCTTTCTTTCTTTCTTTCTTTCTTTCTTTCTTTCTTTTCTTCTTTTTTGTATCCCCAGTGCCTCCTAAACTCTGCCTACTGCCTTCTCTGGCTTTCTTTAAATCCCAGCAAAAATGCCATTTCTTACTGGAACCCTTTCCCAAACTCTTCCAATTCATGCGCCTTCCCTCTGTTTATTGTTTCCTATTTATCCAGTACATGGTTTGCTTTGTTTGTACTTTTTGAATATTGTCTCCCCTATTAGAGAGAACTTTTTATTCAGTTCTTTCCAGTTGCATCCCCCTCTCTGTGATCTCATTTGGGCTTTTCTTGGCAAAGATGCTCAGAGTGATTTTCCATCCCCTTTTCTATCTTGTTTTATAAATAAGGAAACTGAGGCAAACAGGGCCAAGTGACTTGCTCAGGATCTCAGAGCTGGTAAGTTTCTGCAGACAGATTTGAACTCACATATTCCTGGCCCCAGGCCTGGCACTTGATCCACTGCACTGCCAAGCTACCCATAGGAAATTACTGGGCAAAATAGAAATCCCAGGACCTTGGAAGAGAGTTATCTTAGAGGTCATCATGACCAAATGAAGGGAGGCCTGGAATTGTTTGTCATAGCTCTTAGAATTTAAGAGAAGAGATTTTTAAAATTGGTAGAAAAGATTCCTGTGACCTCATTCTTAGGCTGCCTGGTGTACCCCCAAGCATCCTCCTTCGCCAAACGGAAACCTGGAAGCAAGTTGAGCTGCCCACAATTCAGCTAAGCTTTAAGAGACAGACACTGAGCTTGTCCTTCTCCGCATTGCTCCCTGAGCAGCAGTCTATGCTGGGTGGGTTTACAAAGACCCAGACTGCAACTCATTAGCCCACTACCCCTGTATGCCATAGGGGCAAATACCTCCCCACATTTTGGGGAGCTCCCCAGGCTCCTAACTTCCTATATTCAACTACCCTCTCTTTCATTCCTCACATAGACACTAACTGCTATCACTGCCTCTTGTTCAAAGATCTAGCTCTCACCTACCTCTGGATGACTTCTACTTACCCCTTGCCACTCAAACCAGCCCTCTGCATATCCCACAATAGGAGGCATTTCAGGGAATTCCTGCTCAGGGAAAGTTTGGACTAGACTAATGACCTTGGAATCATAGACTTTGCATCCACATTGTGGCTTTGCCACTTACCGCCCAAGTGACCAAATGTAGCTTCCTCAATTGTAGAATGATGGGGTTAGATTTGATGTCCAGCTTCATGACCCTTAGAAGTCTAGATCTGTGATTCTGAGAACCTATGCTCCTGTGACCTCTTGAGCTCCTGGCAGCTTTGAGGTGTTATAATTCTGTGAGCTGGGATTCAGTAGCTTGGTAAGGATAAAGAAATATGTGTGCTTCTAAGCAGTTTGGGGTCACAATTTAGACACTTGGTTTCTGGGATGCTAATGGATCCTCTCTTTGAGGGGAGGGAAGAGAGGGATAGAGACAGATTGACAGACAAACAAGTAGAGACTGAGACAGAGAAAGACTGAGACACAGAGAGACAGACAGACATGTAGACAGACACAGACAGAGACAGAAAAAGAAACAGAGAAAGACATACAGACAGGCAGAAAGGTGGGGGAGTGGAGAGGGAGCAAGAAACAGAGAGACAGAGACAGAGACAGAAAGAGAGAGAGAAAGAGGGGAGGGAAAGAGGGAGAGGGAAAATGGAGAGAGACAGAGAGACAGAGACAGAGAGACAGAGACAGAGAGAGTTGATAGAGAGTGAACTTCAATTTAGGCTTGGGGTTCCATAGGGCTAATAGTTTAGAAGTTCCCCTTTTGTCCTTTCTTATACTGTGATCCACTTACTTATAGAAAACCCTCTCTGATTGCAATATAAATCAGGTTATGTTTATCTGGAGATAAAACCCTTCATAAAACAAGAGACAGAAAATAAGCAAGATTTTAAAAGAAAAGGAACCTCCTGAGGGCAAGCAATGGCAGTTTGCCAGGGAGAGATTTGGAAGAGAAGGGGGAGAAAAAGAAGAGAGAATGAAGTCATGAGGGTCCAATGCAGCAGCAGCATATTATTTCCAGGCAGATCACTCTGTAAGCAGGTCAGTGAGCCTGACAAGCTTCCAACTCTTCATAATTTTATTCAGTTCTGGATGTTTTTTCCCCCAGGGCTCCCAAGTTTCTGGGCTTCCCACCCTACCCCTTAATTCATGACCCTTCATTTCTTTCTTCCAGCCAGGAAAAGTTACACTTAGCAAATGCCTGGCACACAGTAGTCACTTAATTAATGTTAATTGACTGACAGACTTCCCATCCTTGCAGATGGTGTCAAACAAGAATTATGTGTGAATTTGAGTAGAAGAATATAAAGAACATAGTCAGAGTCAAGGCAGAGCATACCTTCATTCCAGAAGAGCTCAGTGATCAGCTATATGGCTCTTGGGTGCACATTATGTGATAGCCTTTGCTGTTTTTATTTGGAGTCAACCTGGGATTTCATTGGTATGAGGAGCTCCCAGGGAGGAAAACCCCTCCACCAATATAGATTGACACTTTCTCTTCCTAAAGCAAGTTCAAGTGACTAGAGTCACAAGGCCAGTATATAACAGAAGTAGTATTTGAACCCAAGTGTTCATCACTCTGAAGCCCGCTATATGTCCCTCGGTGCCTTTCTGCTATCATCAAGAAATGAAAGACCTAGGATCTGTCATTTAGGAGTTTACAACTTGATAACATTATAATAGCTATAAAATTATCTGGCGTGACTCTTCATTTTCTAAGCTTCCAGGGTGGGTATACTGGCCACCAGTAAGCCACTGTAACCTTGACTCTACAGCTTCAGCTCACATCAATACCTAGGTAATGTTTAAAAGCCATGTCTTTGAAGTTGTTTTCCTGCAAGTTCACTCAATGCTTCATTACACAGCTTAAAAGGTAAATGTAAATTCATTTAGAATCTTTACATTTTGAAAGAGATCCCTCCTCCCTTTTCAAGACTTTCATCATTTCCTGGTGAAATGAGAAGTAGAGCCCAAGGTTACCTTTGACTTTTTCTTTTGCTGTAGGAAGGGGTAAGTCCTATTGTTCTGTGTCTTGGTAAGACTGTCTGGTCTGGTGTATTTAATTCCTGGGTGGCACATTTTAAGAGGGTCATTGATAAGATGGAGAACATATAAAAGAGGCCAACCACAATGGTAAAGGACACCAGGTCTATAACATATAAGGATCAGTTGGAAGAACTCAGGGGATTTAGCCTGGAAAAGATTTTAGTCACCCACAAAAAATGCCTTTAAGTATTGGAATGGTTTTTTTGTGTAGGAGGCCCTGGACTTGTTCCACTTGGCTGCTGAGGACACAGTTAATAGTGTGGTGGGTGAAAGATGAAAAGGGTAAGAGTTGCAGAGAGACAAATTTGGGGTTAATAAAAGAGAAATTTTTTATTATTTGTTTATTTTTAGTTTTCAACATTCATTTCCACAAGATTTTGAGTTACAAATTTTCTCTCCGTCTTTCCCCTAATCCTCCCACACCAAAATAGCAAGCCTACTGAATACCCCGTCCCCCAATCTGCTCTCTTTTATATCCTACCTCACCCCCCTCTAACTTTCTAGTAGGGCAAGATGGATTTCTATACCCCAGTGCCTGTAGATCTTATTTCCCAGTTGAATGTAAAAATAATAATAATAATAATAATAATAATAATAATAATATTTGTCTTTAAAACATTGATTTCCAGATTCTTTCCCTTCTTCCCTTCTCACACCTACCCTCACTGGGAAGATAAGCAATTCAGCATAGGTTGCACATGTGTAGTTACACAAAATGTTTCCATAGTAGATATTTTGTGAAAGACTAACTATATTTCCCTCCATCCTATCCCGCCCCTCACTTATTCTATTTTCTCCTTTGACCCTATCCCTTTTCAAAAGTGTGTGCTTCTAATTACCCTCTACCCCAATTTACTCTCCCTTTTATTATCCACCCTCTTATCCCCTTCTCACCTACTTTCCTACAGGGTAAGATACCCAATTGAGTGTATTTTATTCCCTCCTTAAGCCAAATTCAATGAGAGTAGGGTTGACTCATTCCATTTCACCTTCCTGTTCTTCCCTTCCATTATATGAAATAATTTACCCTATTGTATCTCTCCCTTTCTCCTTCTCTCATTATATTTCTCTCTCACCTCTTAATTTTATTTTTTAGATATCATCCCTTCCTATTCAACTGATCCTATGGCCTCTTTCTATGTATACATGTACATACATATACACACTCACATATGTATTTATATACACATACACCTTCCTATATAAAGACATATATGTATGTGTATATATACATACATATACACACACACATATATAATTCCCTTCAACTATCCTCATACTGAGAAATGTGTCATGAGTTACAATTATCATTTTTCCATGTAGAAATACAAATAGTTCAACTTTAATAAGGTCCTTATGATTTCTTTTTCCTGTTTACCATCTTATGCTTCTCTTGCTTCTTGTATTTGGAAGTCAAATTTTCTATTCCACTCAGCTTATTTCATCAAGAATACTTGAAAGTGCTCTATTTCATTGAATGACCATATTTTCCCCTGAAGCATTATACTCAGTTTTGCTGGGTAGGTGATTCTTGGTTTTAGTACTAGCCCCTTTGACCTCTGGAATATCATATTCCAAGCCCTTCAATCCCTTATGTAGAAGCTGCTAGATCGTATGTTATCCTGATTGTGTTTCCACAGTATTCTAATTGTTTCTTCCTGACAGCTTGTAATATTTTCTCGTTGACCTGGGAGCTCTGGAATCTGGCTATGACACTGCAAGGAGTTTTCTTTTTGGGATCTTTTTCAAGAGGCGATTGGTGAATTCTTTCCATTTCTATTTTGCCCTCTGGTTCTAAAATATCAGGGCAATTTTCCTTGAGAATTTCATGAAGAATGATTTCTAGGCTCTTTTTTTGATTATGGCTTTCAGGCAGTCCAATAATTTTTAAATTCTCTCTCCTGGATCTATTTTCCAGGTCAGTGTTTTTTCCAATGAGATATTTTACATTGCCTGCTATTTTTTTTATTTATTTGGATCTATTTTATGATATCTTGATTTCTCATAAAGTCATTAACTTCCATTTGCTCCAATCTAATTTTGAAGGAGTTATTCTCTTCAGTGAGTTTTTCAAATTCCTTTTCCATCTGGGCAATTCAGCTTTTTAAGGCATTCTTCTCCTTGCTGGCTTTTTGGGCCTCTTTTGTGTTTTGAGTTAGTCTGTTTTTTAAGGTGTTGTTTTCTTCAGTATTTTTTGGGTCTCTTTTATCAGGCTGTTGACTCACTTTTCATGATTTCCTTGCATCACTCTCATTTCTTTTCCCAATTTTTCCTCCACTTCTCTTACTTGATTTTCTTTTTTTTTTAATATTACTTTTTTTTTATTTACTCATTTACTTTTAATTTACAAGATTCAGTTCCACAATCACTTGAGTTTCAGATTTTCTCCCCTCCC
>CM053581.1:352405233-352440618 GCA_028627135.1 Pseudochirops cupreus
TATCTTTGTGTGCGTTTTGGAGTTCCAGGATTGGTTTAGAGTCCTATTTTATGGGTATTTTGGGGTGGCTATGTGAGAGCTGCGATATGTTGCTGCTTCTACGCCGCCATCTTGGCTCCGCCCCCCGGAGCTTACAATCTAATGAGAGAGGCAACATGCAAACACATATAGAAAACAAGTTACCTACGGGATAAATTGGTTGCTGTCCTTTGTTCTGGAAGAGGTTCAAAATGACATCACTATGCTAGAGTCAAGTTTCATTGTGTCTGACTGTGACTGATCAGACCAATATAAGCTTAGAATGTTCTACCACAGGTTGGATACAAATAGGCTATTTAAACAGTTGGGGTGGATTCTTGAAATTTTGCACATCTTACATTTCCAGCTTTATTTTTTTTTAACTATTTCAATTCTTCTTTTCTCAGAGCACAGCACCTTCTGTGACATGTGCCCACCATCTTGAGTGGTCCTCTGCCAGTGTCTCCCATGTCACAATCAATTCCAAAGTTCTTAGGAGAGACCTTGAGAGTGTCCTTGTATCGCTTCTTCTGATCACCATGTGAGCGCTTGCCCTGTGTGAGCTCTCCGTAAAATAGCCTTTTTGGCAAACATACACTTTGCGTTTGAACAATGTGGCCAGCCCACCCAACTTGCACTCTCTGAAATAGGCTTTGAATGCTTGGCAGTTTGGTTTGAGAGAGAACCAGGGAAAGTACTAGAATTAAAAGGAGTTGAGAAAGGTTTCCTGTAAAAGACAGGATTTTACTTGGGACCTAAAAGGAAGTCAATGAAGTCAAATAGGTCAAGTTGAGGAGGGAAAGCAGTCCAGACTACAAATCAGGACTTGATTTATTGTTTGTTGATTAGCTATACTTAAGAAAGCAATGGAAAAAATGTGAATAATGAAGATTAAACTTAAAAGTCTTTTCTGACTACATTTTTTTTCCTAGAGAAAGTGCTCATTGTTAAACACTTACCAGCACATCTCTGACTATAATCCCCCTAAAAGCTCTTGACTTAAGAAAGCTCACTTTCCAGAAATATTGTAAAAGATCCAGTTTGGGTTGGGTGAGAGTGGAGGGAATGGGGATCTTCTTTTCCATTCTCCTGCTGGGTATGAATGGACTGAAAAATATAATGATTGGGGATTTCTGCAGAAGTGTCATAAACAATATCGTCCGAGACACCTGAAAAATGAGATGGGCTAGTTACATGGTGAGACCAAGTGATAACTGATGGATGTTCAGTATGCTCCATCACATCCACTCATTGTCAAGAGATCATAGATTTCAAACTGGAAATATAATCAGAGGGACTATAGCCCAAATCCCCAATGGACAGAAGATGAGAATGAAACTCTAGGAAGGTAAATACTTACCCAAGATTACACAGGCAGGCAGTGTCACTGGTGGGATCTGAACTCACTTCACTTGACTCCAGAGCTAGTGCTCTTTCCAGGACCCTAGACTATTGAGTAAATGCCCTGAGGGAATTTTATAGGAGGATCTGAACAAGATTTACACAAAATAGAATACCTCACTTGAAAGATTTAATTAAGTCAAAGGTTCCTGTAACTGAATAGGATGTGGAGTGGGGCTAGATCTGTGAGTTCATTCCTCAAAGAAACCCAGGCTTTGCAGGTCAGTGTAGGTCAACACTTTCTCTGCATCTTAGAGTAGTAGAGACATTCCCCAGCCTTTTTGGGTTAGTGACAATAGTCAAACACAGATCTTCTTGGCTTTAAGACCATCTCTCCAGCCACCATGACACACTGTTTTTGCAACTGAATAACAAGGAAAAATCATCTTACAGGCAATTTTTCATTTCAGAAGACAGACTTATTATCCTTGATAGGACTATATCTCTATATCATTATTTAGGGTAGATCATTGCACCCATCGAATTTTCCTCCAAAATTTCTCCTTATACCAGATGTCAGTTATACATAAATTGTAAGTTTCCATTTTGAATTCAGAGAAGGGCAATGGAAAGAACATTGTCCTTAAAGTAAGAAATCCCATTTTACCATGTGACCTCAGAGTCACGGAAGGCCTCAGTTTCTTCATCCATAAAATGACTGTAATAATATTCTCAAGACCTGCTTTGCAGGGTTATTTTGAAAGGAAGAACTTTATAAGTCAACAGTGCTGGTAGAAAGACCACTAGTTTGGGATTCACAGAGCATGGGTTTGAATGTTAATTCTTTTCCAACTTTGGTCAAGACATTTAACCCTTATGAACCTTGGTTTCTTCATCTGCAGAGTAGGAGTATTGTCATTTTTATTGGCACCATGTAGGGGGTATTGCAAGAGACATTGTGGTGTCTTGCTAGTCTAATAGAGTCAGGATGTGTTCAGTTGTTTCATTTGTGTCCAAGTCTTTGTGACTCCATTTGGGGTTTTCTTGGCACAGATACTGGAGTGGTTTGCCATTCCCTTCCCCAGCTCATTTTACAGATGAGGAAACTGAGGCAAACAGAGTTAGACTTGGCCAAGATTACACAGCACTAGCTGTGTACTAACATGCCTGAGGCCAAATTTGAGCTCAAGAAATACGAGTCTTCCTGACTCCAGGCCAGATGCTGTATCCACTGTGCCACCTAGTTGCCCTAAGAGTCAGGATAACATGAATTAAAATCCTACCTTGGACACTAGTTGTGTGACCCTAGGCAAGTCACTTAGCTTCTCTGTGCGTCAGTTTCCTCCTCAGTAAAATGAGGAGATTAGACTTGATGGCTTCTAAGGTCCCTTTTAAATCCACCTACAATGATCCTATGGAATACAACGATTTGCTAAGGTACTTTGACTATGAGCAATCTATGCATTTAAGCATTATGTTTCTAATATGTATACAACTCTACCTAGCAACTAAACTGGGGGAAAAAATGAAGGGCACCAAACTTTCTTGAAATTGTGGGATAGTTAATGAATATAAAATTGTGGTCAAGAGGATCAAACCAGACACCAAAGTCCACATATTAATTTACATGAGAAATCAAAGGTGGGAATGCAGACTGGATCAACAATTTCATTGGCATAAGGAACTCCCAAGTGAGGAAACTCCCTCTCCCTATGCTGATTGCTACTACCCCTACAACTTCTAGTCTTAGATCATTTCCTAGAGTCCTAAGAGGTTAAGTGCCTAAAAAGTTTTAATTTTTTTTTTAATTAAAAGTCTAGGGCTTTTTGTTAAAAGCCATTGGGCAAGATCTGCAGATTATATTCCATAGGCATTGAGAGCATTTCCATTTCTATGACAGTCTGGGTATCATGCTGGGTCTTTGACTCAGCTAGAAGAGTCATCTATTCAATTGTCAACACAGCTTCCTGAACCATCCCAGTACTCATTGAAACTCCATGAAGAACTTGGCCCAGATCCTACTTAGCTGATGAAATTTAAGTAGGGCCACAGCAATAATACTGGGGCCCAAGGCAGAATAACTTTCCATGTTATTAAGCCCATCTATCTGAACCTCTTTTTTTTATTGATTTTATTATTTTCCCATCAAGTCCCTTATTTTTTCAAAGATAAAATAACCTGGATAAATGGAATCTACAGATGAAACCATCAAGTTCCTTCTTTAAGAAGTCAATGATGGGAGCTGGGGAAGTGAAATTGGTTGGAGTTTTGACTTCTTTCCTTTTCCCAGTCTTCACTTAGAGGAAGTCATGATGCCTGTTAAAAATGACCAAAAGGTTGGCATTCTCTAGAAAAAAAAGAAGCCTGATGAAAGAAGGGATGTGAAAGAAATTGACTCAGAAATCATCTAAATAGTGCAGCCTCATTATTTTCCTGATAAGGGGATTTGCAATCCAGAGATATAAAGGAACTCCTTTAGAGTCATACAACTAGCTAGGAGAAAACACAGGACCAGAAACCAAGTTCTTGGTTCATAAAGAAGTGCTGTTTTCTCTGCCCTGCACAAAAGTGAACCTAATTCTCAACTGAAATCACCCGAACAATGGGGTGTAGATTTGTCTCCAGAGTCTGCTAGGATTCTTGCATTTAGATAACCTATTATGTAGCTTTTCATTTAATATTCTGAAATAACTTCTCATGGCAACATGATCAGTACTTTAAAAATCAACTTTGTGGAAAAAGAAACGAAACCGCCTATGAATGGGGTAATTTTCTTCTCTAATGAAGTGGGGAAATAAGCAGTTGGTGAAATGATGTTGAGTGTATTTATAGAATCTTCTCTATACTACCTTTTTTGGCATAATAATGTTCAATACACATAGAACAATTTAAGATAACAAAATAATACTACCACAGGCATGAATCCCACTCAAGAAAGTCAAGGTAATGAGCCTTTATTAAAGACCTACTATGTTCCAGGTACCACGCTGAGCACCGGGGATGCAAACCAAGGCAAAAAAAAAGTTCTTGCTTTCAAAGAGCTTACAGATTAATAGGGGGAAATGTAAACAACTATGTACAAAGAAGATAAAGTAGAGATACTCAAGGACAGAGAGTTGCTGGTATTAAGGGAGTCCAGGAAAGGTTTTTGATGAAGGTAAGATTTTAGCTGGGACTTGAAGCAAGCAATTTTCAAAATAAAAAACCAAAAAACCAAACAAAAAAAAACCCTGAGAGCATCCATCAAGAAAAGAAATTGTGAGTGAATGAGTACAGACTTTCTGGATTAGCCTCATCTTGCTCTGTTCATCCCATTACTCTGTCTCCTCTTCCCACAATCTACCCCAGTTCCCACCTTAGAATGTAAGATCTTTTAAGGTTTTATTGTAGAGTCATTTCAGTCATGTCCTATTCTCTGGGATCCCATTTGGTTTTATTTTGTTTTCTGGCAAAATTACTGGACTGGTTTGCCATTTCCTTCTTCAACTCTTTTTACAGATGATGTAACTGAGGCAAAGTGACTTGCCCAGGATCACATAGCAAATAAGTGTCTGAGGCTGGATTTGAACTCATGTCCTCCTGACTCCAGGACTGGTATTCTATCCACTGTGTTACCTAGTTGTTCTTTTAGGGCAGGGACTCAATTTTCCTTTCCTCACACTGCCTGGTACATAACAGGCTCTTAAGTATATGTTGATTCATTGATTAATCAAAGGTATTCCTTCAGTCATAAGTACTCACTTGGTCTTATAATATATTCTGAGCATGCTAGTACCTAAAAAATCAGAGACGAAAAGCAGAATTCTGGAAGAGATGAATAGTAATTCATATGATAAAATGATTGGGAAGAAGATAGAAGATAATACTTACAACCTCAGCTACTTTTATTTATAGAATGATCAGTTCATAAACATTTACTAAGAGCCTTTATGTCTCAGGCACTGAGAAATGTAAAAGAACTTGAAAGATTAACACTAGATGGTAAATAGAAACACAGAGCTAGCCTAGATGCTTATGAGGATGGAGCTCATTTCTGGAACTGCGCATTGGACAGGTGTAGGTTATCCAAGATCAATCTGTCAACCGGCCATTTATTAAGTAATTGCCAGTTGCTAGATACAGTGTTGAGTGCTTGTAGATACAAAGAAAGGCAAAATCAGTTTCTACCCTCAAAGAGCTTATAATCTCTCTCTCTTTTTTTTTTTTTTTTTTGCTTTTTGAAAGGGCAATTCGTGTTCTTGCCCAAGGTCACACAGCTAGTAAGTGTTAAGTGTTTGAGACCATTTTTGAACTCAGGTCCTCATGACTCCAGGGCTGGTACTCTATTCACTGCACCACCTAGCCACCCCTAGGGGCTTACATTCTAATTAGAGAAAGATCTGAGAAAGAAGACAGAATGGTATCATGTGCCAAGATTAGTCATATGGAAATTCAGTCATTTGCAGGTGGAGGCATAGTGAAAAATGTCAGATGAGGATTAAAGAGAAATGAGATGATAGTATAGCAGAAGTTCACTCTCCACTATCATCACATCAGCGGGGTGTTACAGGATATATAACCCTATATGAGGTTGAGACTCAGTAAAGTGCTGAGAAGTGCTGAAGTGGACTGGAGAGGAAAAAATTTAAAAAGCCCTGTTATAGGTAATGCTTTCCCAGTACAGATCAAAAAACTGGTACAGGCACAAATATAATAGTAAAGGGGGACCAGAGCTTTCAGCATCTGGATGTTTCAGTCTTCTGAATACAGAAAATCTGATGGATTCTCGAATTGGACAATTAATTCCTCAGAACTACCTTGGATTTCATTCTTTCTAACAAGATAGATATAGAAGTAGACTTGAAAGTGGTAGAAATTGAGGCACCTAGGTGACCCAGTGGATAGACACCCGGCCCCAGGGCCAGGTCAAATCTGGCCTCAGACACTAAGCAGCTGTGTGACCCTGCTCAAGTCACTTAAACCTGATTGCCTGGAAGGAAAAAAAAAAAAAAGGATAGAAATTTTCAGAGAAAGTGACCAGTTCATTTTAAGAAGGCAGATTTTTAAAACTTCAGGCAAATGGTTTCAGGCCATAAGAATGCAAAAGATAAGAGTTTTTTCAAGAGAGGTTAGAGACCCTCAAATGTGAAATTCTAACAATACAATTGCAAATGAGCCTAGTTAAGAAGAGAGGGAAGAAAAGGTCTAATGAGGCCAATATGGCAGTAAAAGCTGTGCTCTAAGGAGCTCATTTTTTTTAAAAGACTCGCACAAAAGGAGGAAGAAAGAAGGCATACCTAGAAATGAATTTAACTGCTCTAGTTTCTCTGCCACTTCAAAGCTTTCAAAACCTTTTCCTCTCAGTAGGAGGAAGGTAATATAGTAATAACTTACATTACCTGGTACTTAAAGGCTTACAAAGTACTTTTCATCTGTCCTTTACTAGATCTTCACAAAATCCCATGTGACAGGTAGTACAAGTACCCCATTCTGCTAAGAAGGTAATTCTGGTTGAGGAGGTTAAGTAGCTCATTCAACGTCCTTTACCTGAGAAGTGGTCAGAGATGGCGGCTCAGGAACCAGTCTTCTGACTCTAAAGCCAACTCTCTACCCAACATGTGTCATGGTGTTGTTGAGGTTTTAGGGTTTAGGGGTGCTTGAGACCCCAAAATACCAATACGCCGGGTCCTGCTGAATGAATTCAACTCAAGCCTTTTCTCAGCCAAAGTAAAACCAAGTTTATTAAAGATTTGCCATAATGAGTAGACTCTTAAGGGGCCGAACTATTTGTGATGCTTGTATTGGACAAGTAGGCCAGAACAATCTGACACAGAGTCTGCGCTAGATTGAATCTCAGCCCCTTCATGGAGGCAACATGGATCTTATATACAGGAAGACTGTGGGAGGGATCTAGGGGTGATCTAGAGGAGGGGTTTGGGGAAGGTCTTCAAGGAGTCTAAGGAGGATCTTGATGAGACTGAGGTCAGAGGCCAGGAATGGGATTAAGGGTGGGAAATAGCTGAAGACTACCTGGAGATGACAGACAATGGAAGGCTATTTAAAGGCTAGTTTAAAGGTAACAGGTTTGGTGAGAGAGAGACAGAGAGACAGAAAGAGACAGAGAGAAAGAAACAGAGACAGAGACAGAGAGAAAGAGAGAAAAAGAGAGAGAGAGATGTATATGTATGTATATATATATGTATGTATGTATGTATATATAATATAAAAATATAATATATTATAAATTTATATTTTATATATTTAATATAAATATATTATATAATGTACAATATAATATATAGTATAAATTTATGTTTTATATGTATATATATATTTTTTCTTTTTGAGGGGTGAAGGCAAGGCAATTTAGGGTTGTGTGACTTGCCTAAAAGTCACACAGCTGCTTAAGTGTCAAGTGTCTGAGGGCAGATTTGAACTCAAGTCCTCTTGACTTCAGGACCAATGCTCTATTCACTGCACCACCTAGCTGCCCAGGGGATAGCTATTTTGATAGGATCAAGGATGAGAAGTAGCTGGATAATGGAGGGCTAGGTTAGGTAACAGAGTAAGTAACAGAAATTTGGGCCTACTGATAATGAAAGGCTTATGGCCTTCAGGCAAATGCCTCATCAAGTGGGAAGATTCAAGGAGAGTTCAAGGGGTTCCCAGAGCCTGTACCCCATCATTGTGACATAAGTTTGTATGAAAAGTTGATCTGACCAAGTCACGTCCACTTTTCTTCCCCCCTTTCAATATACTCCAGGGACTCCCAATCACCTTCATGGCCAAGTACAAAATCAGAACCCCTCATAACTTAGTCTCCCCTTTCCTTTCTGTTCTTCTTACACCCCACCACCGTCTTCATGTACTCTTTGATTAAGAGACACATCTCCCAGCTGGTCCTTAAACAAGAGTCCATCCTTTGGCTCCCTCCATTTTCTCTGACTGTCCTTCGTTGAAATTCTTTTTCTCTTTTGCTCTGTTTTCTGTCTTCTGTCAAGTCCCAGCTAAAAGACAACCTTCTACAGAAAGCCTTTCCCATCAATGCCTCTTAATTCTAATGCCTTCCTTCCATTAATTATTCTTATTTTTCCGTATATATAGCTTGTTTTTACCCATTTGTTTGCTTGCTGTGTGTGTGTATATATGTATATATATATATATATAATACATAAATGTTACAATATAATATGTGCTTATGTTCATACACACATAGATACATAGATTAAATAGAGATATTTAGATAGAGATAGAGATAAAAATAGGTGTGGATATAACTATAGATTAGCTATAGATTTGAATACGGACATAGATATAGATTAGATATTTTATTGTTCAATCATTTCAGTCATGCCAACTGTTCATGTCCCCATTCGGGTTTGTTTGGGTTTTTGGTTTTAGGGAGGTTTTTTGGCAAAGATTCTGGAGTGATTTGCATTTCCTTCTCCAGCTCATTTTTTATAGATGAGGAAACTGAAGCAAACAGGGTTAAGTGACTTACCCAGGGTCACACCGCTAGTAAGGGTTTGAGGTCAGATTTGAACTCAGGAAGATGAGTCCTCCTACCTCTATCCACTGTGCCCCATAACTGCCCTAATAGATTAGAGAGACAGAGAGATGGATATAGCCATACAGATTAAGAAACATGGGTAGAGATAGAGATGGATTTGGATGTGGCCAATGCAGAAATTTCTTTTGATTCACTATACGTGTTTATCACCATGGCTGTGTTTTTTTCCTTCATCCTCAGTTTGGAGGAGAGGGGCTGAGACTGAGAGAAGACAGATTTTTTGCTAATTCCAAATAATAGCATTTAAATTTAAAAAAGAAAAAATGGTAGCCCAATTGCTATCTTACAAGTTTTAGTGGATTCTATTTCCTTTAATTCATTGCCCTTGACTCTTTAAGTCAGTTCCAGGTGAACTCATGATGGAAGAAAGATCATAGACTGGTACATTCAGAGGTGGAAGGGGCTGCAGAAGCGTCTAGACCAGGGGTGAGGAACCTGCTGTGAATCAAGTGGGCTCAGTCAAAAGGCTGCACCGAGAGGGACCTAGAGAACCCCAGAGGGCCACAGATGGCCCCAAGGCTGCAGATTCCCCACCCCTGCTAGACCCACCCTGGTATTTTACAGATGAAGGTGAAGAAGACCCAGAACAGTTAAGTAACTTGATTGAGGTTATCAAGTTAATAAGCATCACACACATAAGAACCAGTGCTCTTAAATATGAATAATTGTGCAGCATCACAGGCAAAACTTAAGAATTTTCTGACCTGGGGGAAAAATAGTTACCCCTGGGAAGAAGCGTGGTAACACAGAGCACGGTACATATCCATAAGCCAGTGTGGGGGAGAGGGGAAAATGAGAATGGAGGAAGGGAGAGCAAGCAGGAAGTGAAACAGTGCCCAGAACAGTTCACATGTTGGCACCTGGAATTCTCTCCTTCCTCATCTCCTGAGTTCAAATCTAGCCTCGGACATTTACTAACTGTATGACCCTGGGCAAGTCACTTAACCTCTGTTTACCTCAGTTTCCTTATCTGTCAAATAGGTATAATTCTCTCTGGATTTTCTGTGGATTAAATGAGATAATAATCATAAAGCACAGTTAAATGCTATATAAATATTATTATTATCTCTACTTCCTGGCTTCTCTGGTTTCCTTTAAGTCTCATCTAAAGTCCCAATTCTACAAAAAGCCTTTCCCAGTCCTCCTTAATATTCGTGTCTTCCCTCTGACATTACCTTCAATTTATGCTTAAAATAGCTTGTTTGTGCTCAGTTCTTTGCATGTTACCTCCCCCCATCAGACTGTGACCTTCTTGAGAAGAGAGTCTGGTTTTTCGCCTTTCTTTGTATGTGTTTAACACAATGCCTGGCCTATAGCAGGCGTTTAAGAAATTCTACTTTACCAACTCTGCTTCTGAGATCCAACTCCCTCCCAAGCCTGCTTTCCCTGACTCTCAAACCCTTTCAAAGCGTGAACTAGCATAGGAATTTAGAGCAAGAAGAATGGACAATAGCCACTACAGGGATGGAACATGTTCCTCTCAGGAGCATGCTTCCTGGATATGGCCACCTGAGGCAGAGTCCCACCCACCCACCCTGCCCTAGTTACAATTCTGAGTTCTAGAGAACAAAATGATTTTTCCAAGACTTTTCTTGGAGGTTTAGAATTTCAGCATTGAATAGGAGGGAATGAAAACAGCTGAATATTATTTAGGAAGACACACTTAGATAGTAGTAGCAAAGATGGAATTTAAAACTTTTAAATTATAACATCATACTCCCATTCTTCCAACTTTTTATCATTAATGACCTCTTCTGATCCTGGTCTGGAGGAAAAAAGTACACAGGGGAGGGGGGAAGCAGAATGCTATGATCTATCTTACTGAATCCTACTGTGCATGGATTTTACTTAATATCATCCCATCCAAATTCCAGCCTAGCTAAATCATACAGAAAATCTTTTACAAATTAGTTTTATCCCTCTTCCCCCTCCCTCCAAAAAATAATTTCACCAATGTTAAAGATGGAGAACAGAGATATTGCACAACTACCCAAAGGCAGGCTGAATCATCTTTGGGAAAGTGTAAACAGCAATGTTAATTATTCTCAGGACAAAGTGGGCAGCTGACAAAGCAAAGCTGTCCAGTGTTTACCAGGGTCTGATTTTTTTTCCTTTTTTTGTCTTTTTCTTTTTGAACAAGGGGTTTAGACACAGGCTAAAGCAGGAACCTTAACTCAAGACTTCTAGGTACTTCCTCACTTTCATTTTTACAGGGCATTTTTTAGGAAAATAAAGTTTGTAGAAGAAAGATAAAATATCACATTAATTTTATGTAAGCCAGTTGATGAAACTGTGGGGGTGTTATTGTTGTTTTTTTCTTATAAGTAAATTTTTCTATGCTACAACTCTATAAATCAGATCAGGCTAGGACACAACAAAATTTGTCCATTAACTTTCTTAGAATCTCAATTCCATTAGATGATTAGATTAGACTATTTCTAGTCTCTGCTTTGTAATACAAGACACTTCAGTGAACCAAATTATAAAGACAGACAGACAGACAGACAGACAGACAGACAGATAGATAGATAGATAGATAGATGATGGATGAAAAGAAAGAAACATAGGTAGGTAAAAATATAAGTAAATAAATAGATATATAGGTAGGAAGTAAGAAAGAAATATAGATAAGAAGAATTATAGGTAGGTAGATGATTGATAGAAGGAAAGAAAAAATATAGAGAGAGAAGAAAAGGAAGGAAGAAGGAATGGAAGAAAGAAAGAAAAAAGGAAGGAAGAGGAAAGGAAGAAAGAAAGGAAGGAAGGAAGAAAAAGAAAGAAAGAAAGAAAGAAAGAAAGAAGGAAGGAAGAACAAAAGAAAGACAGTTATGGTTCAAGCCAGAAGTATAACTAAGGTAGTTTAACCTGGATTTCATCTCAGTGTGCTAAAATTTTACTAGGACTGACAGCACTTGTCATTTAGAAACAGAGAAACAATTTAATTTAGCTGCTAGTTAGAGAGAATAATTAAAATAGTTGACCACCATTGGCAAACCAGTAGTCCCTCCAGATGAGATGACCTTGTCTCTATTCTGCTGCTACCCTACCACGGTTTCCCTAGCAGGGTGTCAGGATCTATTGCATACCCCTCATCCTGGGTATGTTTTGTGATCCTTGGCCACATGTGCATGTAGATAGATGATAGAAGGATGGATGGATGGTGCAACTTATAGCTCTTGTCTGAGTTAAACCAGCCACATTTGTACAGATATAATCATAGTCTGTGTGTATCAGAACTAAACTAAACTATGTAAGCTCAATAATAATAATAATAATAACAGCTAGCATTATAGAGAACTTTATGATTTACAAACTTTACATTTGATTTTATCTGATCTTCCCCAAAACGCTGTGAGGTAAGTGATATTATTGTCATCACCATTTTACAGATAAGGAAACTGAGGCATAAGGAGATTACATGACTTGCCTAGGGTCATACAGCTGATAATTATCTAAGACAGAAATATGAATGATTCCAAGCCCCACACTCTATCCTTGGCACCACCTGGCTGCCTTGGAAAAGATCACTTAATTGCCCTTGATGAATATAAACCAAATGGTCCAGATGAACTATATCCTCAGGCACTAAAGTATTTGGTAGATGTGTCTGCTAAGCCACAGTCAGTGAGGCTCAAAAGGCCATGGGAATGGAGTGGGTACTGCAAAATTGGCTCATAATTCCTTTGTTTGGTGTGGTTAACGAACTATCAGGAGAATCCTGTGGATTTCATTTGCCTATGTTTTAGCAAAGCATTGGATAAAGTATCTCATTCTAGTCTTCTGGAATCAATAGAGAGATGCCAAGTGCTGGTGTTTCTACCTTCCCATCTCTTGTATTTATTCCTTCAGTCACACAAACATCTGCTTCAACCCTTGATGGCTGTTGGAACAAATTGTTCTTGTCTTCCTGTTCTGCCACATACTTGGGGTAGATGTTCCCCTAAATCACTGACAGCTTTGAGGCTGGACAGTTACCCTCAATGTGGTTTAGTGCATCTACCACAACAATTTTACACGGTTATGGCCATTATGCAGCTACAGCTTCTTGGAGCCATAAACAGGAATTGCGTGGATCAGATGGACACCAAAGATGGATGAACAACCCTGAAATGGACTTGGCCAGCCTTCACACCAGAAGTCCTAGTCCTTCCCAAACACCCAAAGTAAGCTCTTCATAAATGCTTGTTGATGACATCAAATAAATAAAAGAATAAATGCGAAGTAATTAAATTCAAGGATATTTGAGAGGGAAGACATTACCAGCTGGAAGAATTAGGGAAGTTTGATGTAGAAGTTGTAATGCTTAAGTCGAGTCATGAAGTAAGGGCAGTTTGTCTGAAAAAAATCTGGTGGTTTTAGTGGAACTACAAATTTAATATGAGACAACAGAGGGCAAAATCAGAAGGAATGGATGGAAGCCGAGAAGGGGCTCAATGTCTGGAAAGACTTACCAACAATCAGAGCTTTCTATAAGTGGAATAGATGGCATTGGGGGTTGGTGGGCTCTTCTTTATTAAAGGTCTTTAAGGGTAGGCTTAGACTTGAGGTTGGACGAGCTAACTCATTGGGTATAATTTAGCAGAGCTTCTTTCTCAGGTATGAGTTAGACTTGCTGGCCAGTGCTCTAGCCCAACACTGAAATTTGGTGGTTCTGTGACAAATACATTATATTCTTCACAAAGTAGTCAGTATACCATTAAGAATCCAGCAAGTGCTAAACACAGTAAGTGCATGAGGTCATATATGAGACAGAGAGATCACAGCAGACCAAAAACAATCATAAATATCCCATGTTACAGAGGGCTTTGAAGGCTAAGCAGTAATGGTGACTGCAAATAAATCCCATTTTCCTTCAAAAATACATCTGTTGCAGGGAACCATCAACATGCTAAAACTTGTTTATGCTTTCAAGAGAACCAAACTAACCCAGCTTCCACAAATCATCCTTCTGTGTCCATTTCTTTTTTTTTTCCCTGCTCCACTGTGAACTCTTGCAAAACAAGATGGTTAGAAGTATAAATCAGGACACATGTTGCACGATTGGTTGGACTTAGAAAAAATTCAAAGGGGCTGTATATCTCATTTTCTGTGGTTAAGCTACTTGGTATCATAGGAATAAAGTGTCATGGATCAAAGTATCATAACTGTAGGGCTGGAAAAGGTTTCAGGGATCATCTAATCCAGCCTCCTCATTTTACAGATAAGTAAACTGAAGCTCATGGAAAGTTTAGTGACTTGCCCAGGATATAGGTGGTGTTAGAGCTGAGATTTGAGCCCAAATCTTTTGACTCAAGAACAAGGATTCTTATTATTATATCAAGCCAATTATGCCATGAAGCAGAGACCTAAAATATTGGTCCTAGAACTTGTAAAAACCCATCTTGGTGAATAGGAAGAAATGATGGAGTTAAAATTTGCTGCTGGTACCTCTACTTCTCGCCTTCAATGCTACTGCTTTCTTTCTCAGCCCTTACATCCTCATGCTGCCTGGGTTTTCATTGATGAGGATGTTTGCACAGGGGTTTGCCCTCCCACCACATCATTCCATGATCCAGGTTGGGCTGATGTGCTTCAAAATCCTTTTCTCCTGTTCCCAGTCTGTAAAAGATCTGCCCTCTGCCATTATAGAGATCCCTGCTCTGAAACAGATCATGAGCAACTCTGATTTAGTAGGCCACCTTCCAGAATTGCTGTGGCCAAGAAATATACTGCCCTATGACCAGTGCTGCAGTGAGCAGCTCCAAACTTAGCTAGACCAATTCCCAGCAGACAAACAAGAAGTTCATTTCTGGGACCATACACAAATCCTTTCTGGCTAGGTATTCCAGAGACTCGACCCTGGAACAAGAGCATACTGAGTAAACCAATCAGGCATTTAATGGGACTTCTGAGGAGGTAAAGAACAAAGAACTGGGGAACCATAAGAAATAAGATTAAGGACTCAAGACAACACAAAACATTTCATTTTCTGTGTGCGGTAAATTATTCTTATATTTTTCTCTTCCCTCACTTTCTCCCTTCCCCTCCTCCCTCCCTCCTTCTCTCTCTTCTTTCCTGCTATTTTCTTCTTTCCCTTCCTTCTTCCTTCCCTCCTTCCCTCTCTCCTTTCTTCTTTCTTTCTCTCTTCTTTCTTTTCTTTTTTCTTTCTTTCCCTCCCTCTCTCTCTTCCTTCTTCCTTCTTCCTTCCTTTCTTCCTTCCTTCCTTCTTTCCTTCCTTCCTTCCTTCCTTCTTTCTTTCTTCCAAGGCTAGAAGTGCACTGACCACTCACAAACCCCATCCCAACACTTATTGGCACAGATGCTTTGATCTGTTTCCTTTTCAGATCTAAACCAGTTCATTCATCCTTGGGCATCCGGACAACCCTCTACTCCTGGGTGCTTGCCATATGAGTGCCCAGACTTAGTGCAGATAACCAATTGATTGTAGACCTACTGTATGTCAGCACACCCAAACTCAAATAGTTCACCAACTTTAGCCACCCCAGCAGCAGAGAAAAGGGTGTGCAGTCAGTTTACAGTTTCTCAAAGAGTAAAAAGATGCTTTATAGAAAGAATTTAAGATGATTCTCTGTAATCAGTTATATCAATCAACAAATATTTATTAATGCCTATATGGCATAATAAAAATATGTCTAAAATGTCAGAACTGAAATCAGAAGACTCATCTTCTTGAATTCAAATCTGCCTTCAGACACTTACTAGCTGTGTGACTCTGGACAAGTCACTTAACCATGTTGCCTCAGTTTCTTCATATATACAATGAATTGGAGAAGGAAATGGTGAAACATTCCACTATTGATGCCAAGAAAACTCCAAATCGAGTCATGAAGAGTCAGACACTACTGAACAACAATTCACTATTTGCCAAGAACTATGCTAGTCACAAGAGGTACAAGGACAAAAAATAATAATCCTTACAATCAAGGAGCTTACATTCAGTCCTATAGGTTAGCTCTCCGGAATTTTAGAGCACTGAATGTTGGATTGAAATGACCCTTCTAAGAGCATATATAACAGATAGAACACGTATGTTAAGATTCTCAGATACAGATGAATCCATACTTAAAACATTCCACAATGTTTAAGATGGAGAGGGCCATTAGCCTACAACATGTGATTTGAAGGCTGCTCTTACCAAAGTTCTACAGTGGCTGAAATTCAAGAGTGTGCTGGTAAATGTTTAATAACTGACTCTCTGAAAAAGAAAATATATATATGCACACAACACATCTTTAGAGGTTTAATCTCCATTAATAGTATTTTCTCTAAAACTTTCATAAGTGTAGACATTTACCAAAACAGTAAATCAGGTTCTGATCTGAAGTTTACTCATCTCAAAGGTATAAAATGTTCACACAGAAAATTTAACAATCAGCTTTCAAGAACTGGTTGGAACTAGCTGGAGCTAGTACATCTCTGATGAAATTCTACCCTTAGAAATTCATTCCTTTGGTTTAAGAATTAGCCTCCACTCAGGTTTTTTTTTTTTTTCTAAAATGAAACTCTTCTGGAGGAACATAAGTATGGTCAGGATATTTCAATAGGGTGTGGACCTGAGAGATTTTTCTACATTTTAAAATGTACTAAACACAAACATCTATTGAGTAATTATAAATGACATTATTTTGTTCCTAGAAAGAGTTACCTCAATCTGCTTCCCTATGATTTGCTAACCACGGTTGGAACTTTCAGAATCCAAGTACCCCTCCTCCTTATACGTGTTGTCTCCCTCTATTAGAATATAAATTCCTTGAGGGTAGGGAAGATTACCTGTATCTTCAGCATTAAGCATGATTCTTGGAAGACCATACAATACTATTTCGTTTATTCATTCATAAAAAAAAAAGAAAAGAAACTAAAACTTAACCAAATATAACTGTAATACTTAGGCATAATACAATGATTACATAATACAACAATTCATACTTTAACACTTAAAGAAGGTATTATGAGATTAAATGAAAATGCAGATTTTTTTTGGAGATTTAGGATTACATGAGTGTACACTGTGTGCATATCTATGAGAATATGTTAAGTCACTAATGCTTTTGTAAAGATTAAATCACCCAATCAATTTAGAGTGCTTTGGGGCAGCAGAAAAGCACAGGGTGACTGGGGGCAGGTCAGAGACCAGAGACTGAAGGTCGGGAAAAGAAGGCTGTAGAAGACCGAACTTCAACCAAATATTCTGGCAAAGGCCCTGGGGGTATGTGTAAAGAAGGATGAGATTTAGCTCCTAATTCTCCAGATATCTTAATTCTTTGATGACTCATGAATTCAGGCCCTCCCTTCACTGATATGGCTCAATCCACAAATATCTTTTCACTTTCTGTGAAGCTTGTCTATATTCTCCACAGAGACTGGAAACAGTGTACTGATGTGTGCTGAAGCCAGCTACAACAGACTCTGGAGAGTCAATTGTTAAATTTTCAGTGTAAACATTTATACCACAGAAATCCACAAAAGCTGCCAATTCAGGATTTATTGTTGTGTTGATTATTTAAACTTAAGAAAGTGATGAAAAAATATTAATAATATTGAATAAACTAAAAAGTGTATCATGTGTACATTTTCCCCAGAGAGCTGGTTGTTAAACTTTTATAGCATACCCCTTCCAGGTGTCCTTCTTTGAGGATTTTTTTTTTTGGCCTTTTGGAGGGCAATTGGGGTTAAGTAACTTGCCCATAGTCACAGGGCTAGTGTGTCAAGTGTCTGAGGCCAAATTTGAACTCAGGTCCTCCTGACTCCAGGGCTGGTGCCCTATTCACTGCACCACCTAGCCGCCCCCTTGTTTGAGGATTTTTTAACATTTCATGGGGACTAGAGCAATATGGGATCAACTATGATATGCCGAGTTCAGGAAATTTTACCTTTGCCTTATCTCTCCTTGTATGCCTTTTCCTCTCCTTTGATCTGACACATCCACCACCCTGATGCAGACCATCAAGGCTTCATTCCTGGACTACAGCAGTGTCCTTCCAGTTGGTCTCCCTGCATCAATTCTCTCTCTATTACAACTCTTCTTCCACTCAGAAATCCAAGTGATCTTAAAGTACTGGTGTGACCATGCCATATCTCACCCACTCCACCCTACCGCCCCCCCCCCCCGCCTCATTTAGTAAACAAAAGGGGCTCCCCATTCCCTCCCAAACCAAATCTGAAATCCCCAGGCTGGCTTTTAAAGTCTTTTACAACTGGACCCCTTCCTGTCTTTCTAGTCTTCTTATACCTTACCTCCCCTTGTGTATTCTGTGATCCAGTGGTACTGGCTTCCTTGCTATTCTGACATTAAATATTTCATCTCCCAATTCCATATGTTTTCTTTTTTTGTGTGTATATTTATTATTTATTTTAAACTTAAACACAAAATGAGTAAAGAAAAAATTGTCATGTACACAGCAGAATATGAGATGACTCAATATAAAACCATAAATTTCAATTTCGAGAAAATCTATATAATAAATATTACACATTATTTTCAATGCTACCCAGCTTTTCCTTACCTTCCTGTAAGTTTTCTTTTGTTCTCTGCCGTGTACTTTTCACTTTATTTCTTCCCCTCCTCCCCCCTAAAGTAGATTACAATTAAGCATGGATTATGTGTGCATATGTATATACATATACATATAGATATCTATAACAATAGACGTGTATACACATAGATATTCATTCTCATATATGTAAAACCATATTGTACTTATTTCCATTTGTCACCTGTTTCTCTGAAGGTGGATAGCATCTTCCTTCATAAGTTCAAGTCTTCCCATGTTTGTCTAAATCATCCAGCTCATGATTTCCTACATCACAACAATGTCCCAGCCCAATCACATCCTATCTGAGAGATTGTCTATGAAAGCTTTTTCCCAATTTTCTGTGTTCCTTCTATTCTTGACCACATAGGTTTTATTTATACAAGATAATTTTAATTTAAAATAATCAAAATTATTCATTTTATACTTCAATAATACTGTAACCTTCTAATATAGTTTAAGGTCTGATACTGCTGAATCTACTTCCTATACATCTTTTTTTTCCCTGGTTTCTATGACATCCCTGGTAGTTTGTTCTTCCATATGAACTTTGTTATTATTTTTTCTAACTCAGTAAGATAATTTTTTAGTAATTTAATTGGGATGGAATTGAATAGATTCATTAGATAAAATTGTCTCTCTTTTTAATCATATTGGCTTTACCCGCTCATGAACAATAAATATTACTTCGGTTATTTAGATTTGACTTTATTTGTATAAAAAGTGTTTTATGTTTATGTTCATATAGTTCCTGTGTCTTTTTTTGGCATGTATACTCTCAGGTATTTTATACTGTCCAATTATTTTAAATGGTCTGAAAGAATATTAAATAATATTCCTTACAAGTAGTATAGTTTTCATATTTTTCTCTTTTGATTAAATCTGTTTTAACTTTAACTTTGATGGAATCATGATTACTACCCCTGCTTTTTTTACATAATAAATTCTATTCCTGACCTTTATTTTATCCAAATCCATACATTTTCACAAACTGTCCCCACACCCCATGCCTGGACATTTCTCCTTCTTATTTCCATTTTCTGGCTTACCTGGCTTTTGCCTCAAATAAAATCCCAACTGCTGTACGAAGCCTTCCCCATGCCCATTACTGCTAGAATCTCACCTCTGAGACTACTTCTAGTTTACCCTGTACATGCCTTGATTGTGCCTAGTTCTTTGAATGTTGTCTCCCCCACTCACTAGACTATGAGCTCCCTGAAGGAGGCATTGTTTTTGCTTCTCTTTGTATCCCCAGCACTTAGCACAGCATCTCACATGATAGGTGCCTAATAAATGGCTGTTGATGTAACTTGACCATCCGTCATCTTGTTGTGGATAATGCTCTACATTCAATTTATACTCGCAAGGTGTCTCTCTATTGTTCTTTGAGTCATCTACAATTCTGGTTCTTTAGAAACATTGTTCCATCATTTGCAACAATACAGCATCAACAAGAGAATATTGATATTTCAACGATGGCTGTTTGTGTGTATGTACATGAGGGGAAAGGATAGCTTATAATTGTGGAATGTGTTATGAAATCTCCCCTAATTTTCAGCGTGAACATTTATACCTCGGAAATCTACAAAAGCTACAAATTTAGGATTAATTGTTGTGTTGCTTGTTTAAACTTAAGAAAGTGATGGGAACTGTGGGCATGGAGTAGTGTACATACATTCAGATATAATTGCACCAAAGAAATGGACTAGGACCTATTCATTAAGTCATTGCTTTGGCTGAACTGATTTTTATTTTTCACTTTAAAAAATTTGGTGGGCAAAGAAAAACTTGTTATGTAAGGGAGAAGTTGGGGATATATAATAAGTGAAGGTGATGTAAAAATATACTAGTTAAATGAGATGAAAAAATGAAATTTCCCAAATGCAATCCAGTCCAATCAAGACCAGTACAAAAAAACAAATTGTATTACTTGATTATTATGTGCAAAGACAAAGTGAAAATGAGATTGGGGATTTAAGTAGATAAATATATTGAGAAGGGAATGAGCCCTGAAAACCAATGCGGTGAAGAAAGGTTTCTCATAGGAGGCACATTGGCTGGGCCTTGAGAAAAAGCAGGGATTCCAAGAGATGAACTGAGGAGAAACGCTTGAAGGCTAGAAATGGAATGCAGAATTCAGAAAACAATTAGGATAGTTTGGCTGGAATGTAAGAATTTGTAAATGGGAATAATGTACAATAACCAGCTGAAGAGTTTTATGTTTTATTCTGAAGCCAGTAAAGAACCATGGAAGTTCTTAGAAGGAGACTAACATTGTTAACCTTGGTTTGGGCGAAGATTCTTTTCCAGCCCTCATGATAATAGAGATCCTAAGATGTTTTTCAGGGGTTGGGGCGGGCCCCAAAGATACCAGCACTGAGGCATTGATACAAGAGTATACAACGGAGAATTCTTTTTAGTTTACACTCAATTATCTCACTGCTAATCCTCCTTATGACTGATGACTTGACTTATAGACCAGCTAGCTGCCTGGGGTTAGCAGCAGTTCACACTGGGGTTATAAACCCTGACCATAGAGCACAGCTGACCTGCATGGAGATCAGATCTGTGACCTTGCTCTAATTAGCACCACATTTCTAATCACTGGAACTGACCAGTTCCCTGAGACTGGGATGACAGTCATCATTTCCATAACAGCCACCATATTTCTACATTAGTTGCTATTTTCTCCACACTTTAATGTCCTATTTTGTTAAGTCTGATATGTTACTGGGGCAATGTGGTCAACTCCAAAATTAACATTTCCTCAATTCATTGTTAGCTAGCTGTCATCACATTGTACTTAGGACTTAGATCTATTCTTTCAATCTCACTCTATGATTCAGTGACATCGATAGACACACAGTGCTCTGTTAAACAGTTTCATTTATCCATTGTCTAATTCGGACAGTTCCTTAAACAGGAACTATAGTTGTTTTATTGAACCAAGTTAATTGAAATCAAATGTAAGTAATGGTAATAAATAAGAAGTAATGGTAATAAATAAAAGGATATAGACAGATGGACAGAGAAAGAGAGAAGAGAAAGGAGGGGAGAGAGAGACAAAGAGAGAGAGAAGAGAAGAGAAGAGAAGAGAGAGAGGAAAAAGATAGCAGAGAAGGAGAGAAGGGAGAGAGAGCAAGAGAAAGAGCAAAACAGAGCGACAGAGAAAGAGAAAATAAATTAATTACAACCAAAACCAAATCTTAAATAGAAACAGGTCTGGGATTTTTTTTTATCAAAGAAAAAGAAATATTTGAAAAAGTTCCATATTAGCAAACTACATGGATGGTTTCTGATGAAATCATTTCCTTTGTGACCACTCAAGGAAAGATTATCACCCCTCTTTTATTGTTTTCTGCATGAGCTAAGACCAGTCTGGCAAGAGAGACAACCAAAGGTCAAACAAGATAATCCACAAGAAAGAAAGAAATGAAATATTAGAATGATTCAATGCTTCCTTTTCTTCAAACTAAAGATCTTTAACCCAAGGATTACCTGAATAAAATCCTTAGAGAGAACAAAAAACCTATGAAAACTGAAACTAAGGCACAGAACTTGTCCTGGAAGATCAGTAATAATGTAATTCCTGAAGATCCAAATCAATTATTTTCCTCCTTCTGTCTCTGTCTCTGTCTCATCTCTTCTCTCTCTCTCTCTCTCTCTCTCTCTCATTCTGTGTGTTTATCTGTACTTCTCTGTATTTCTTTGTTTTTGTCTCTGTGTGTTTCTTACACACACACACACACACACACACACACACACACACACACACTTTAAAAGGGGGAAAGAGTGGCAAAGACCTTCATAACCTTACATGCTAGGCACAAATAATCTTGGGAAATTGGAAAAGTCATTTGAAATGAACAGCTCACACAGACACCTAAAGTGTGACTCTCTTTCCTTCATGGTTTGTTGTTACTGCTAACAACTAAAATAAAGATTTTCCGTTTCTGAGCCCAGAGACTCCCGTTGACTATTCTCTTTTCATGTGGACAACAAGGAGAATTTCCCATTTGGAAAGCAGACGAGGCTTGCTCTTCCCAGTCTAATCCTCCTGTTTGTCCAGTTTCCTCTCCTTTGCTTGCCCTCCTTTTTTTTTTCATTTCAAAAACAGTATGATCTTTGGCTTTCAGACATCATTCCCCATCCCTACTCCCCTACCCCCTACCCCCCTAGATATGGATGAAAAGAAAGCAACAGAAGGATCCTGGTAGTAAATCCTGCTTTATTTGAGGGTCTAGCTGATAAATAAATGGTCACTGAAAGCAAATGCTTTTGGTTTCTAAATGCTTCTAATTTAATGAGAAGATTGGGTCCCTTTACACTGATCTTGTAAGAGCAATGACACATGCTGATACTGATGGGAAAACTGATCGTTGGATAAGATTCTGAAAATACTAGAAGGCAGATTGTTAAATAACACAGCATGTGAGAACCAGGGAAAACATTTAATAAAGCTACATATGTGGCAGTACTTTTATTCCACTATATTCAATAGTGGGTTAGACTATGCTTGGTAGGAAAAAAGGAGAATTAAAATAAAAGCAAAAAAACACAGGCCTTTTGTGATTCCTAAGAGATATTCACCAAGGTACAAGAGAAGAAACAATACATAATTGAATGAACCCCATGGTCACCCAAGATTAACTGAGCATATGAAATTAAGAATTGAAAAGAGGTACCCTTTTAACCACTGGGATAAATGAACTACTTGATGGTTCCTTTCTTTGTTTAGATATTTGAACAGCTGATTGCTGGGGGACCAACTGGGCTAGCAGTCAACCCAATTCTGTTTTTAATAAGAAGAGAATAAAACAGACTCGCAGCACCACTAATCTAGATATTTTAGCACCTTGAATGACTGAATAGAGTCACAGGCAGGGTGCTCTAAACTGGTAGTAATTAGCCGGGCATAATTTGGCTTGACTTAGACAAACATGGTTTGAGTTATAACTTGTATATTCATGCAAATCTACCCAGACAAAGTGGGGACACTAAACACAGAGAAAAGTCAACAATAGACATCTTCTCATTAGAGAGACAGAGATGGAACTAGAGAATGTTAAAGTCAGAAGGGACTTTAGAAAGAATTTATTCCAGACCCTTTGTTTCCTAGATGAGGAAGGAAAGGTTCAGGGAAGTAGACAGCTGTTTAATGGCAGACATTTTTTGGTGACCACAGCAGCCTTCATTGATCCCTCTTGCCTTTGTTTTCCAAAAGTTCTTCCAGTTGGTATCACGAAATTTACCAATTAATTATCTCTGTGACATTTAAAAAGTTTGAGAGACATAATTTTGGGGGAATTTAATAATTTTATTAAAAATGCCAGCTTATTAATAAAAGGCCATCTCTCTCTCTTAGACCAAAGATAACCATGGTAGTGGGCTCACAGCTTATATGCCCATTGGAGGAGGGGTCTCCTTAAGAGTGGCATGGCAATCAACTTTGATTGGTCAACAGTTAATGAGAGAGTGAATATCTCAATAAGGGGCTGAGCCTATTCAAATGAACTTTGGCTGTGTCATTTACTTGTATGTTAGCCCCAGATTTGAACAATCTATTCAAAAAATTTATCCCTACTCCAAACCTGCTATAGAGCACAATGGCTTCCCCACCTGGGTGGGGTGTGGATTGAAGAGAAAGTTAGCTCAACCTTCAGAGACTGAGGACTTGAAATGAGGATAAAAGAAAAAGGGGGAAATTGGAATCTCCTCAAATCCTTGGTTATTAATAATAACTTCTCTCACATCCTACTTAATGATTGAAACAACGCACTGGATTTAGCATTGGAGAAACTGAGTTCTAGTCTTGGCTCGATACCCTCAGCGTACTTAGTATATATTCCAGTACACATGGGAATTGGGATAGGGACCTCCCGAGTCTATAAACACATATGATAACTGTGTGCTTTTGTTTCACATGGATGAGTTTTGTCGCTCTACCTAGGCTAGGTCTAGCTAGGTCTTAGTGTTTGAATTGTTCTGTGTCCAATATAGTAGCTATCTTGATGTGGAATGTATAATAAACAATGAAAAATAAAAACAAAAAAAGCACTTGCTAAAGATTGCTGTCATATTCCACACTTCAGATCATGATCTCCTGCCCCTGCTCCTTCACTCCTCCCCATTAACCCCACAATTAAACATAATGAAATACAAATAGGATTGTTTCAACTAAACAAGAAGTACTATTCTTGTGTCAGATCTAATCATTAGAAAACACCTACCATGCTCTGAATACATCTAGTAACCCTCCTCACAAAGGATTAAGCTTCCTACAATCAAAATGTAATATTGCCGACGGTAAAGGGACAACAATGTTGGTTTTGGAGAACTGAGCTCAAATCCCAGTTCTGCAAGTTGTTCTCCCTTTGTTTCTTTGGGTCTCAGTTTCCCCATCTGTAAAATGATGTGGTTGAATCTGATGGTCTCTGAGACCCTTTCCTGCTCTAAAACTATGGCCTATGAAGCACAGGGAAGTATCACAATAACAAGAAGGATGCTAGTTAAATATTGGTCCAGCCTTACTGGGCTATAGCTTCTTTTGCTGCTGTTTGTTAGTGATTGATTCTTCAAAGTCATTTACAGATGCTGATCTTGAAAAGAAAAAGCTTCAATGATATGGCATAATCATAGATAGCGATTTGCTTATCTAGGCCAGAAGACTAACTTCCTTCAAATACCCTGGCACATTCACCATCCAGGAAAGCAGAAATAACACCGGGGAAAAAAACGAAAAGAAATAAGGATTTCAAAGAAGGCAAAAAGGAGGCATGATTTTCGCCTGACCTACATTTGAAATGACACTTTTCCATGGCAGCAATAGCAGAAAAGTGGTTGTTTTTCAGCAAGGTCATCTTGTAAATTCAAAATTTCCTATATGTAGGATAAAATTGTAATAATAACTTACATTTTTCTAATGCTCTGAAGTCTGCAAAGGGACTCACATTTCTTCATGTGAGTTTCACTACTAGATGTGTGATCGGTACTATAAATGTTAATGTTCTAAATTTTCATATGAAGACACTGAGGCTTTGAGAGGTATAATAAATACCAGTAGGCATCACAGGTTGAATTCCCAGTGTAGGGCCCTATCCCTAAAGCCACATTCTCTTTAGAACATCAAAGAGAATGGTCTTTGCACCTTTGTCACCTTACGAAATTTAAATAATTATATTTCACTTAATAATAATTTAATAATTTTCATTTTAAGATTTAATAATATTTATTATTTAATAATATTTATTGTTATTTGTTAATAATTTAGTCATAATAATACTAATACCAAATTAGTAATACACAAATCTGTGGCTTTTTAAATTTTTTTTCCTCCCAAGCTATAAATGTAGGGGTTACTCATCAGTGCAACCTATTACTGATCGGTGCTGGAGTTTTCACTTGCTTGATTTCTAAACTGGGTCACCCCTGTTTGGGCAAACTGATGGCTCTTCCCTTATGAGGGCTCCCCATAACGATGTCTAATTTAGTGCAGATATCCAATCAGCTTTTAGCTCCATTGTAGCTCAGAACTCCCGAGCTGGTATCTGGGATTATAGGCAACGGACAATCAATCTGTCCTTGTGGCTTTAAAAAAAAACACAAATTTTTACAGTTTTAATCTTTCAATTCAAGTCAATTTATTTCATAAAATATTTATTGAGAGCCTACTATGTGCAAGGCTCTGGGTTAAGACTAAAAAAACAAAAACAAAAAAATAATAATCCTATTCCCTGAAGGAGTTTTCACTCTAATGCTCACCCTGGTCTTATAAAATCCCTAGCTTCCCTCAAAGTATAAATCAAATACCACCTTCTAGACTAGTCCTTTCTTAATCCACTGAGTCCCTTTCTCTCTCTCCCTGTCCACCAGGGTCCTCAAATCCAAAGGAGAAAAAAAATTCACTAGAAAAAAATTCCTCCAAAGAAGGATTTCAAAGTGGACTTGAGGGTGATGCCTCATACTTACAGATTACCAAGGGTGAGGTTGCTGGACACAAGAGTCTATCTGCTTTGTCACTCAGTAGCCAATCATCATCGATAAATCCCTTCCCTGGGAACCGGTAGGGAGTCAGTGAATCCCCCCCCACTGGAAACACGTCCCTTAGCAAGAGGTCAACATGTTCAGTTCTATGGGAGATGTTCAGTCTAACTAACCAAGAGATCCTGTGATCATCCCTGAGATGTGCACACATATCGTGTTCACTTACTCAGATAGATGCTGTATCCTCTTAGTAAAACATAAGCTTCTTGAGGGCAGGGACTATTTAATTTTTTTTTCTTTGCATTTTTAGCATTTAGCACAGTGCCTTACCATGTCTCAGGGAGTCTCAGGGATAGGGACTAAACCTGTTATTTCCTCTCAGAGAAGGAAATTCTCTCTACCAACGTTAGCTTGGCATCTTCTCTGCAACTTTACCATCCTGAAGAATCACCTAGGGCACCAAGAATTTAAGTGACTGGCCCAGGGACACAAAACCAATATATAAATCAGAAGCAGCACTTGAACCCAGATCTTCCTGGCCCTAAGGCCAGCCCTCTATCCACTATGCCAGGCTTCAGCTTAAGAAATATTTGTGGAATTGAATTCAACTGAATTGAGATGAATCCTATTCTAGTGGGGACTTTCAAGAAATGACACCTGTATTGGGCTGTACTTTCATTTCTGATCAGCTCTCACATGAATAACACGGTTTTCTGACTACGAGAGCCCATAGTTGAGGAATGGTTTTTTTGCTATTTCTTCAGCATTGTTTATGTTCAACCAGAGGTAAAGTATAGTGCCCATGCTAGGAACAGATCTCCTACAATGTCAAGTTCAAAATGGATTGATGTACATGAGCCTTAAAAAACACAATTTTGTTATCTTATAGCTTTTCCCATTTTAACCAAGGGAAGTTTTTCTGGTAATATTGATCCCAGAGATTTTATGGATATTGCAATGGAATCTCCCAACAGGAAGTGGGCGAGTATCTAAGATGGTATGAATAGTGTGGATTGTGTTGTTTTCCATTTAGAGTGAGCCAAGTGCCTTCTTTTTCAGATTTAGGATTTCTCAGATTAGGGGTGTCCCTTGTCCCACATCCTTGCTTCATGTTAGGTCCCTAGCACATGAAGACACCTATTCATTTCAAATCCTACATTTGCTTCTGGCTTGAGAAGAAAATAAAAGCCCAATATTCTCACTTGGGGCAGCGAGGTGATGCAGTGGATAGAGCGCCAGCTCTTAAGTCAGGAACACCTAACTTCAAATCCAGTCTCAAACACTTACTAGCTGTGTGACCTTGGTCAACTCACTTAACCCTTTGCCTTACTTTCTCATCTATAAAAAGAGCTGAAGAAGGAAATGGCAAATTACTCCAGTATCTTTGCCAAGAAAACCCCAAAAGAGAGTCATGGAGAGTCAAACACACCTGAAATGACTCCACAGCAGCATCAGGAAGTCTGCAGCTGCCCTGATTACTGTCTCTCCTGCTGCACAAATGAAGCCATGGAGAAATTGCCACTCCCCTCCACAGATACTGAGTAAAGAGCAGAAGCATCATGAGGTTCAAATGAGATCATCAATGAAAAGCACTTCGAAAAACTTGAGGTGCTATGTAAATATCAATTGTATTACTATGATTAGTTTCCAGTCACCAGGCCTCCTGTCTGTGATGACTTTACATTCCAAGTTTTCTATTACACTTTTGTTGAGCTCAGGGATGTACAACAACGTGCTGGTAAGTATTTAACAATTGAGTGGGACAAGGAAAAAGGAGAAATATATACACATACTGTGAAGTTTAATTTGCATTACTAACACTTTCTTAAATTGAGACAGTCCACAAAACAATAAAGCAAGCTCTGATTTGTGGCAATTTCTGAAGTGTGAATGCTCACCCTGAAAATTTAACCATCAGCTCTGGAGTTGGCTGTAGCAGACCCCTAACAGAGGGGCAGGAGGATAGAGACCCCAGACAGTAAGAGAATGTGGGATTCATTGTTAGCCTGGATCTGGTAAGGCATTGAAAGGGGAGGCAAGGCACTAGCCAAAGTCCCAATCCAAGAAAAGCCCAGGACTGCAATGTAATACCTGGGGGAATTACTCATAAATGCCTTCTCATACAACAGGCTGCTGACCAAAAAAAAAAAATGCTAAAGGTAAAATCTGTTTCTCTAGAAAAAAAAATTCCTAATGAATCTCAGACATTTATTCTTTAAAAAAAAAAAAGATAGATCATCTTGCATGGTTTATTTGGACGGCCTTAAGGATTTTTCATGCCAAAATCCCTTCCCAGAAAGCATTGAGCTTTGCAAATATTGCAGGTGTGTCTCATAGTTTGTGGTGGATAAGGACTTAGAGAGACTCAGGTCCTCTTGGACCCATTGCAATGGGTCAGAACTGGAGCCAAAGGACCTGAGTTGAACCTTGGCTGTGTTGCTGACAAAGGCACTCTCTGGGCCTCGGTTTCTTCATCTAGAAAATGGGAGAGGACAAGCCTGAAACAACCTCTAAGTTATTTTCTAAATGTAAAGCTGGGATGTTAAAAATAAACCAATCCAGTTTTCAAGTAATGCTTTGTAGCCTCTGCTGTTCTGAATTGTCATAGGAATGAACTGCAAGGTCTAGTCTGACCCTCTCATTTTACAAAGGAGTAAACTGAGACATGTGACTTACCCAAGGTCACATAGTCTACAAGTAACAGAAGTAGAATTTGAACCCAGGTCCTCTGAAACCGGAGCTGCATCCATCTATGTCTCTTTCTGCATTTTCAATTCATCGCCTTTCTGTCAAGAGGCTGTTGTCATCTGTCCTTGATTCTCAAAGAGGACCAATGACATCAGCAGGGTGATGTCTTGACTTGCAGGTGGATTGGATTTAAGTGAGGCAGGTGTGGGACATTAGAGCCCCAGCATGGGCAATTCTGTGATAGAAACTCTCTTCACAGATGCATATCAGTAACTTCTTTTTTTTTTGGATGCAATTTGGACCTGCCCGGGGTCACACAGGTGTCTAAGTGTCTAAGACCAGATTTGACCTGATGTTCTGCTGCCTCCAGGGCCAGTACTCTGTCCACTGTGCCACGTGGGACTAGTGTTTGACTTAGAGAGCAACCTAAAGGCGCAGCCTGGCTAAGTGACTTGCCTAGGAAGCATCTGAGGCAACCCCAGCTCTTCCAGTCTCTGAGGCCAGTGGTCCATCAAAGCCTTTCTGCTTTGATTTTTGTTTGATTTAATTAACAACAACAACAGCTAACATTTATAAACCACTTACTATGTGCCAGACACTCTGCTAAGTGCTTTACGATCAGATTGGGGTACCAGCCAGAAAAGAAGGCGTCATCACGGAGGGAAATGAAATAAGCTTACAGCACAGCCAGGAAATGAATGTGACATTAACACTCTGCCCGGACGTCACTGAGAAAAAAGGAGAGTTGAAGGAAAGAATGTTGTTGGTGTAAATAGTAACAACACTCTGAGGGAGACGCTCCATCTTGGAAGGCATGCTGTTAGGTCAGAAAGGTCTAGAATCTGTCAAAAGATGGGAATTGCCATGGAGGAAGACAACGCTGACCTTTGTCGGAAGGGTGTGATTTGTAGGATTGGAAGACGTGGGAAAAGATCCATCTTCACTCTCTCCCCAGGTACTCTTGTACCAATGGCACAAGTTTGAAGCCCTGCTGAACAAGGCTAGGGGTGTCATCCAAGGTGATGGAACAAAGGAGAGGTGTCTTGACTCCAAGCATTGACCTCATGGCTTTAGTCTCGCCAGAATCATGTTCCTTATTTATCTGATTGCCACAGATAGTCAGAACTGAGTGTAAATTAGACACATTCTAAAATAAACAGGAGTGTGGAGAGAAAAAGCTGAGGAATCTCCCTCTACACAGAGTTCTGCTAGTTACCTTCTACTTATATTTTATAGAATCAGAAATTTGGAGCTAGAGGGATCAAAGAAGACTTCTGACACAGGCTGGAGGAAGAAACTGAAGCCAGGATTGCTTCCATGGTTCATCCAAAGTCATAAATCACAAAGCCAGGATTCGAACCTAGGTTGAAACACACAACTCCAATAACCAGTAATGTTTTAACTTAATAGAAAAACATACCTGTATAGAGGAGCATAATAATGTCTCAGTATGATGGGAATAATCAAACTTTAAACGTTTTTATCTTTTTTTTGTTTACCCACTTGGTGAATAAATTCTGCATTGGTCCCTCATAATACTAAAGAGCAATGATGAGAGGAGTTGGAGATGGAAAGAGCCACGGAGTATCCCACACTCTCATATTCCAGATGAGGAAACTGAAGCCTTGCTCCAGATTACGGAAATACTAAGGGGCATCAGAAACTGCAAAGCTCAGTCTGCTCTCTCCTATGTCACACAACACAGCCTTTGGTAGGCTCTCTCAAAGGGGCAAGGCTTTGGTTTAGATATGGGCCTGAGGACCAACATTGTGTCCTCCATCTGAGTAAGGACCAATCTAACCAGTTGGATCATGTCATCATAAGCCTAGACCTGAAAGGGACCACAGAAGCCAATTTGTATAAGTTAATTAGTCACTTTATATGTGAATAATAATAATTACCATTTATATAGATGGCACTGCACTCTTAGATTTTCAAAGCACTTTGCAGATATTATCTTTCTTGACCCTCAACAACCCTGAAAAGTAGGTGCTATTATCCCCATTTCACAGATGAGGAAAATGAAGCAAACAGAGGTTATGTGACTTGTCCAGGGTCACACAGCTAGTGACTGAGGCAGGATTTAGATTTAGGCCTTCCAGTGTTCCATTCACCATAACATTTTAGATACTTCATCCCATCTACTATCTTTTTCTTTCTATCTTTTCCATTCACCATACCATTTTACATGCATTATCTCATATACTATCTCTATACTTTAGATATATTATCTCATTTGATATTTAAAACAACCCTGGAAAGTGGGTGTTACTATGGTCCCCATTTTACAGATGAGGAATCTGAGGCATACAAGGACTCAGGTACTTGCCCATGGTCACCCAGGAAGTAGGAGCCCGAGGCAAGATTTGAGGAGGCTCATCATGAGATGAAGCTAAATTCTCCAGGTAGAACAAACGACGGGGCCATCTTTTAAGGCATGGATGGGTTCTAGTCTGCATTATTAATGCTCACACTCCCATCTATGTGATTTTTGTTATTGTTCAGTTGTTTCTGTTGTATCTGACTCTCCATGACCCCATTTGGGATTTTCTTGGCCAAAATACAGAATGGTTTGCCATTTCCTTCTCCAGTCAATGTGATTACAGATCCATGAAGCACTGAAAGTAATTAATGAGCTGGGCGAGCCGCATAGATGATTTAATTCATTGAGTAGAAACCAGACATCAAAATGGACACACAAAAATCAATCACAAAGTGACTGATGTACACTATCTGTTTCTCTCTTGGAAAATTCTCAGTATTAATAAATATCTTGGGCTTGTCTCCAAATAAGAGATTAGGAAATGCACCTCCGTTCTTCCGTGGCAAGAAGGAATTATGAGTGTTGAACATTACATATACAATCAAACTAATGTTAGTTTTCTCAATGATTGTTTTTTTCCTGTCCTTTTATTCTTTGTAACAAGGAATGGCCTGCAGAGCACGGGAGGGAGGTTGATATATTTAAAAATGAAGATAATGCAAATATAAAAGGTATCAATAAAATTAATGTTTACCTGGTTTAAGAATTGTCCCTGTTAGTTTAAATTGGTAACATTAGTTTAAATAGTTCATCTGAGAAGTCCTTTGGTAGGGTTAACTAGGTAAGAAATTTTATCACAGAATCACAGGACCTCAAAGTTGAAAGAGACTTCGGAAAGTCTGCTAGTTCAACCAATGTCCAAGCAAGAATCTGCATTACAACAGGAAGCAGTGTAGTACAATGGAAAGAGTCTTATCTCTATATAATCAGAGGACCTGGCATTCAAATCCCAGCTCTGATATTTCCTATATATTTGACTTTAGATGCTGAGTTTTCTTTTTTGGGGGGAGGGGGGTGAGGGGTAAGAGAAAGAAAAAATGCTTGATATTTGAAAAAAATACAATTTAATTTTAAAAAATAACCTCCCTAGATTTTATTTTTCTCAGTTGTTAAAAAGAGAGATTTAATGGATCAGTCTTAAAAGTCCCTTCCCGTTCTGTGTCATGACTTTATGAATAATAAAAGATAGTTCAATATGGCGGCTGTCACTTGAAATTGATTGCCCAATTACATGGCGTCTTAGGATTGTAGCTATAGACATGGTAGTGTCAAGAACAGTCTGAGGCCCTGAATTCAAAGTCTGCCTCTTACACTATCAGATCAACTGCACCCAAGGCTCCTAAATTCCCTCAGACCTGAAACTGGAGGGTTTAACTAGTTGGTTTCTGGGATCCCTTCTGTGTCCAGACCTAAGATTCCCAACAAAGGGGTTATTTACTGTCCATTGAAGACCTCTAGTGATGGATGAGACACCAGGAATCTCCCTACTTCACTTATGGGGGTAGGAGAAGGAGGCAAGACTCTATTAAGGACCTCCTATGTGACAGTCTCAGGGCTAAATGCTTTACAAATGTTCTTTCCTTTGATCCTGACAGCAGCTCTATGAGTGAGGCACTATTATCAGTCCCTTTTTACAGTTGAAGAAAGTGAGAAAGATAGCAGTTAAGTGACTTACCTAAAGTCACACAGCTAGTAAGTATCTGAAGTAGTATTAGAACTTAGGCTTTTCCTGACTCTTGCTCAGTGTTCTATCCACTTTGCACCCCAGACTCTTGTTGCTGTTCAGTCATTTCAGTCATGTCTGACTCTCCATGACCCCATCTGGGGTTTTCTTGGCAAAGATCCTGGGATGGTTTGCCATTTTTTTTTCCAGCTTATTTTACAGATGAGGAAACTGAGGCAATGTTAAGTGACTGGCCCAAGATCTCACAGTTAGTGTCTGAGGCTGGATTGGAACTCAGACTTTTCCTGACTCTAGGCCTAACATTTTATCCACTGCAGCACCTAGATGCTCGGGTTGCTTCATATCCTCTTAACACATTAAATGCCATAGTGCAAACCAGAGTACAAAAATACCCCAACTCAAGAACCCACACAACAAAACTATACCCACTCAAATCCACCGCCCAAAAGCCTATCTTGCTTCAGCTAAGGTATCTGAAAAAATTCAGAACACTTAAAAGATAGCAATCTCAACTTGACTGATATCATGTACGTTTTTTCTCACTATGACGTGGGCACATGCAGAAGCAAAGACTCCCAGAAGCAAATATAATTAACCTGTCTTGATTTATATCAATTATGTACTGCCTTTGACCGTGAGGTATGAAGTACTCTCTTTAAGATATGTCCACACCCTCAGAACATAAAAACAAGTATGTGTGCCTGCTATATACTATATTTTAGAGGAAAAATAAATTCAGCTTCTCCAAGTGATGATTTAATTGCTCAGAATCCCTTTCAAAAAAAAAAAGGACAGAATGAACAGGAATTGAACAGCCATATGAACCACACAGAACAAACAGTTCAATTAGGGAAACACCACAAAGTGTCCCGAGAGCTGTGAACATGATTGAACATATATACAAGCCCCGACGGTGGGTTAACAGCCCGAAATTCTGATCCCATTTTCAGTTTATACATTCCTTTTCCTAAGAGCACCAAGAAAACTAAACAGTGCATTTCGAAAGGATTATAGCACTTCTCAGATAGTCATAATCACTTGAACAGCATTATAAGGCTCAAGGCTTAGGGCCAAGATATGCTAATTATGCAGAAATGTGCTGCCCCTTCCTAAGTAGGGCATAAAAGGAGGGTATTTGAACCAGAGGAATGGTATCTTTTTGTATATCAAGCTGCAGATAGCCTTCCTTGAAAGGGGTTTTAAGGACTTAGAGCTATCAAATAACTTGGAAGTTTAGAAAGCATCTTTAACCCCTTGGAGAAAAGCAGGGTTTAAATGACAGTGTCGCAAAGCACGGTACTGACAAATTTTATTCTAGGTTTGATGGCCCTCAGAAACACGGTCCATTTTGAATTCCATTTTGTGCACATTTTGAGATCACAAAGGTGAAGGGACTACATCATTTGAGGACTAATTGAGGGAAATGCAAAGTGTTGAGTTAATTAGGAATGTTTGGGTGGCCATAAGAAAAAATGTGGTCACTGTCCCCAGATCTGCCAAGGGCTGTCCTAATGGAGAAGGAGTAGACTTAGACGATTTGACTCTAAAGGGTGGAACTAGGACCATAGGTGAAAATTATAAGAAGGTGGATTTCAGTTGAACACATGGGAAAATGAGGTTATCTTTGGAACTGTTTGAAAATGGAAGAAACTGGCTTGTGACAAATTCAATCCAATCCAGTAAGCATTTATTAAATGCCTACCATGTATATTAGGAATACAGGGGAAAAGGTAAACAGGCCCTGCAGTCAAAGAGTTTACATGCTACTGGAGGATACGACATGTATAGAAAGGTAAACAAAAAGTAATTTGAGTAGGCAGAGCACACCACTCAAGTCTACATGCAACAGGTTGTACCGAAAATGAGCTTGGAAGGAAGGTGATGGTTCTAAAGGACCAACAGGCGGAAAGAGAGCTTGGGTAAAGACAGGTAGTAAAGAAGAAGTTCACGGAACGCATAGCAGATTTGTTGGACCAGAAGAGTGTGGTAAGGGAAAATTATGAAACAAGTATGGAAAGACTTAGCTGGAGCTAGACTGTGGAGGACTCTGAATCATAGGCTGGAGAGTTTGCATTTATCCTAAAAGGAAAAGGAACTATTTAAGTGTTATTGAGCAGTGAAATGACATAGTTGGACCTGTCCCTTAGGAAGATTACTTTGGTAGCTGCGTGTAAGATAGATTGGACAAAAGAGAGACCAGTCTGGAGGCTACTACAATGCAGCTGAGGGATAAAATGGGAATGTAAGGAAAAATTTCAATTTTAAAATT
>CM053581.1:352441118-352456588 GCA_028627135.1 Pseudochirops cupreus
GGAGAAGGAGAAGGAGAAGGAGAAGGAGAAGGAGAAGGAGAAGGAGAAGGAGAAGGAGAAGGAGAAGGAGAAGGAGAAGAAGAAGAAGAAGAAGAAGAAGAAGAAGAAGAAAGGGAAAGAGAGAGAGAAAGAAAGAAAGAAAGGGAAGGAAGAAAGGGAAAAGAAAGCCCTGCTAAACTACCTCTCTTCCCTTCTATACAAGTCCCTCAGGCTGGTTATTTTGTGATTTCTCCTGTTCAGGGCTACAGTTAACGTTTATATTTACCTGACAACACCAAGACAAAGATATTTAGCCATTAGTTTTTTGTTTTTGTTTTTGTTCAGAGAGGAGGAAGAAGGCAGAGTACCCCTGGTGAAAGCTCTCAGGAATGACCCTTGGCAGCAAGTAAACCAGCCTGCAATATTGCTGGCTTAGCTAATGGTTCATTGATGGCACCTTGTTATTTCATACATAGGGTTAGAGATCAGAGATTTCAAAGTAGAAGGGACCTTCAAATCCATCTAATTCTACTTACTCATTATATAGATGAGAGACATGAGATGCAGAGAGGATAAGTGACTTACCCAAGGTCACACACTAACTAGCAAGAGGCAGAGATGGCATTTGAACCCAAGTTTTCCTGACTCCAGGTCCAACATTCTATCCTGCATGTCACTCCTTCATTAAGAAAATCGAAACAAGCGTGAATTTTATTCTATTTCTGCCTTTGTAATTTGTATATAATATTTCCAGAGAGGAAATAATTCCCTTTTACCCACTCTATGCCTCAGTTTCCCTATTAAGAAAAATGAGGATAATGATATTTGTTGGCAAAGTTCTTTGATCTTTGCAAAAGCACAAAGTGTTATTATCTTAATGCTAGGTTTGCCAATTGTTAAACTTATAATGACACTTTATGCTTCTTCAGCATCTTTCATCTGAGAATGTCAAAGTGTTTTTATAAACGTTTGCTAATTAATCAATCCTGAAAACACCTTTGTGAGGTAGGAACAGTATTATTAACTCCGCTTTATGGATTGGAAGAGTGAACCCATTCAGAGATGGAATCACTTGCCCAGCCTCACAATGAAGGAGACAGTGGCTACAAATTCTAATTTTCAAGATCACATTTTAGACAAAGGATTATGCTTTCCAAAGAATGAAAAAGAAGCATTAGGATATAGTAGGGAATAAATTGGTTCTAGAATAATAGAACTTGGGTATAAATCCCACATCAGCTCCCTGGAAGGTGTTACAAAAGTGATTTCATAGGTCTGGGCCTCAGTTTTCTTATCTGTTAATTGGGGGAAACACACTAAGGGCCTCTGAGGTTCCTTCCAGTTCTTACTCTGTGACATTTAAGTATGATTTAAAGTGATACTTTCAGAAGACAATTTTTTTGTTCTTGTTTCTTTTCTTTAAACTTTTGTTTATTTTTAGTTTACATCATTCATTTCCATGAGATTTTGAGTTACAAATTTTCTCCCCATCTTTCCCCTACCCACCACCCCAATTGTTCTTGTTTCTTGATCCATACCTGTGAGTCCTTCAGTATATGGAATTCCCAGAATTAAAACTACCTCCACCAGAGGAGCACACTGTTTATAGACTCAAGATGAAGAGAGCCGCAGAGACCATTTGTGTGACTCAGTCACTTTACAGATGAGGAAACAGAGACCTGAAGAGGTTATATGACTTGCCCAAGGTCAGAGAAAGTAAGCCCTAGAGGCAAGATTTGAACCCAGATCCTCTGACTCTTGGAGGTGAAGCTCTTTCCACTGTAGTGTCTTAAGGAGTTGGCTAAGACACCAAAAGTTTTGGCACCTTTCCCATAGTCCCAGGGCTATTCTATATCAAAGGCACTACTTGAACTCATCTCCCTGACTCCATAGCCAGTCCTATATCCACCATACAGGATGAACAACAGAAGAAATAATTTCTTAAGCCTCCCTTTTTCACTAATTTTCTTGAATATATGTATGTGTGCGTGTGTGTGTGTATATATATATATATATGTATGTATATATGTATATGTGTATATATGTATGTATGTATATATATGTATGTGTGTATACACAGTATAGATATATAGTGTAGATATACACACACACATATATATAAATATATTAAGAATCTCAGTAGTAAGAATACATATTTGTACAATACTTTAAAGTGTTCATATATCTTACATCATTTTATTGTCAAAACATCCCTATGTGTGGGCCCACAGGTATGATTATTCCTTTTTAGCAGACAAAGAAACTGAAGCTTAGAGAGGTTATCTAAGTTCAAATAATTAGTAGGCAAAGGAGCCAAGTTTTTCTACCACCTACTTTCAATGTGCTTAGCAAAGAAAGGAGGCATAGTAGCCACAGATCTGACCCAGAATCAGGAAGACCTGGGGCCATGTCCTGCCTTGGATATATAGTGTCTATGTGGCCCCTAGCCAAGACCCCTTGCTTCTCAGTACCCCCATGCATCCCTCTACGACTAAGTCATGGAGCAATGGCAGATGGATATTAGGAGAAGGAGTTTGTTCAGTAGGAGTTCTCAGTGAAATCAAAGGTCAAGGTCAAATCAAAAGTTGATGGATGGATGGGAAGCTGTGCTAAGAGCTAAGTATACAAAGCCAGAAACAAAACAGTTTTAGACCTCATGGAGCTTAGGTTTTTATCAGGGTCATGGAGGTTGAGGAGATAACACATACACAGCTAAATAAATACAGAGTAAATTCATAGTGATTTTCTGGGTGTGATGGCATCAGCGACTGGTTGGGGTGAGATCGGGATAGACCTCTAATAGGAAGCACTGAACTGAGCTTTTTGGAAGTTAGGGCTTCTAAGACGTAGAGGTGAGGACAGTGTGTATGCCAGGTATGGGAGAGAGGGAAAGGGGAGGACAGTCAATGCCATCTGGGAAGAAAAGTGAACGGATCAATTTGACTGAAAATGGAGCTTGTAATGGGGAATGCTGTGACATGAACCAGGAAGAATGGGCCAAAACCAGATTTGGAAGGACCTTAACTGTCAAAGAGGCAAGTTTGTATTATATTCTGGAGGCAATAGGAGGTCAGTGGAGTTTATTGAGTAGAAGACAGCTTTAGGAATACTATTTAGCTGAAAATGGATTGTTTGATACGCGCGCTGATTACTTCTGCTTCATTCCAAGGTCGTATCTTCATATATAGCACATGTGCCTTTCATGGCCTGGTTTTGGCCTCTTAGATAACCTAAAAATTACAATGACTGATTTTTCCCATTGTCCATGAGCAAACGTCTATCAAAGAGAAAATTTGAAAATAAAGTTCTTTTTTGTTGTTGTTTTTGTTTTTTTGGAGGGGGAAGGCAATTGGGGTTCAGTGACTTGCCCAAGGTCACACAGCTAGTAAGTGTGTCAAGTGTCTGAGGCCGGATTTGAACTTAGGTCCTCCTGACTCCAGGGTTGGTGTTCTATTTACTGCACCACCTAGCCACCTTGACAATAAAGTTCTTTGAATGCACATTTCATAAATGTTGATGCAAAAAATGTAGTAGAAATCTTCATTTATCTTTATGCATTTTTTACAAAATCTACTTTTCTGGGGACTATGTTTGACTAGAGAATTCTGAAAATGCACTTAATAATATTATACTATAAATAACAAATAGGTAATATGACCCTGGACAAATTGCTTTATCTCTCAGTGCTCTAGGACTGAAATGTGAAAACAGCCAGAAAGCCTCAGCCTATAACATTCCTGAGTGTGCCCCAATCCTAACTGAAATGTAATTAGGAAATATTTAACAAACTCAATAAAAATATAATAGAACACAGATAAAATGAACTGTGATTTTCTAAATCAATATATGTCGCACAGGCCTTATGCACCAGTTAGGGTCTTTTTTCTATTTAAATTTGACACCACTGCTCTCGGAAACTTTTTTTTCTTAAAAAAAAGTAATTTATTTATTTTTAGTTTTCAACATTCAGTTTTACAAGATTTTGCATTCGAATTTTCCCCTTCCCTCCCCTTGCCCTTCCCCAAGATGGCATGTGATCAGTTATGGATTATACACGTGGAAACTGTTGAACTACAAGATGAGAAGGTGTCCAAGTGTATGGCTAAGAGGGTTTCCCCTTGGAGGAGTTCATTGTACCAATGTGTCTTGGTTCTCATCCCTATCCTCTTCTGTAGCCACCCATTCTTTCCTCTCCATGTCGCTTTGTTATCCATTTCTCTTTTCCCATTAGAGGGAATGTTGCCAGTGCATTTATTAGAGCGACTTTTGAGCCCTTCGTTTCTCCTGACTCTTTGGCTCCTGGAATGTTCCACGGCATTTCTGTACCCCTTTCTCATGTATCTGCCAGACTGGGATGGAAATCCTTAGGATTGTGGTGTCTCAAACTGGAAACAAATCCTTCTTCTTCCTGTTTCCATGTACAATGTAACATGACCATCTCCTTCCTTCAGCATGTTGTACCATTTCCTTTTAAGTGGCTGTGTTATCTAGACACAGCATTTCCTTTTATTGCTGTTGGCATCTTTGTCCATCACTCTATCAACTGGAGCTGTTTTCTGCAGTGAAGCCCATGTCTGTTCAGTCACATGTGAAGACAGGTCCTAAGGTCTGCTATGTTTATTTTCATTGACCACTCATCCAACCACCTCGCCCTCCCAGGGGTGAGAGAGACATACTTAGGAAAAGATAGAGTTCCGTCTCATCAATCAATCAACATGTTTAAGTGTGCCCTCTGTGCCAGGCAATGGGCTAAACCCTAGGATCACAAAGAAAAACTGCAAAATGATCCTTGTATTTACTGAGTTTCCACTCTAATAGCAATGGCCACATGTACATTGTAAATTCACATAAGATACATAGAGAGTGTTGACCTTGGATATAGGGAGTGAAGAAAGGAATACAACACATATATTCATTACTTAATTGATGTTTCTATTATATCACATTATTATAATAATTCTGTTAATATTAAGTATATTACATAAATAGATATACAATAAATATAAACATTTTATATGTAGATTTATACAAATTTGAAAATAATCAATATAATAATCATCATGATTAATAAATACATACAAGATAGATACAGAGTAGAAAGATATAAGATAACTTTGGATATGATGGGGGTTAAGGGGGAAGGACGAGAACAAAATGAGGTAGCACAGTAGATAGAGTGTTGGGCCTGGAATCAGAAAGGCATCGTTGTTGGGTAATTTCAATTGTGATCCCATTTGAGGTTTTTTTTGACCAAGATACTGGAGTGGTTTCCCATTTCCTTCTCCAGTTCATTTTATAGATGAGGAAACTGAGGAAAATGGAGTTTAAGTGACTTGGCCAGGGTCACACAGCTAGTAAGTGTCTGAGGTAAGATTTGAACCCATGAAGATGAGTTTTTCTGATTCCAAGTTCAGTGTGACCATCACTGTGCCACCTGAGTTCAAATCTGGCCTCAGATACTCCCTAGCTGTGTGACCCTGAACAAGTCACTAAACCATCATTTGCCTCAGTTTCATCATCTGTAACATTGGGATGATAATAACACCTCCATCCCAGGGTTGTTGTGAGGATAAAATGAGGTCATATGTGCAAAGTGCTTAGTATGGTACTTAGCACCTAGTAAGTATTTTATAAATGTTTGTCATTATTATTACATATAATATTCATAAAAAGTAGATATAGGGCAACTGTCAATGGAAAGATTTACTGCAGAGGTGACATTTGAGGTGAGTTTTAAAAGAAGCAGAGATTCCAAGAGGCAGAGTTGAGAAAAGAGAAATTTCCATTCCAAAAAATAGAAAGACAGAGATGAGATGAAAAATCAAAAGCGTGTCAGCTAATCTGGCTGAACTGCAGAGTGTTTGGAGGGGAGTGATGTGGAAGAACACTGCATAAGATGTAAGGGGCCAGACTGCAAGAGCTTTAAATGCCACAGACGAGTTTATCACACAGGTAACTAGTGAAGGGGAGAGGAGAGAGAGTGACATGGAGCTGGGATGGAGTCAGAGAATGGCAGCAGTGAGGAGCTCTGGTTGGGCATTGGGCTGGAGAGATGCCTGACCCATCAGGTCCCTGGAGTCAACCCAGACTCACCTTTAGCACCAACTCCTTTGTATCAATCATCCTAAGAGGAAGGAGGAGACAGCCTGAATGTAGAGTGCACATGTGAATCCTGATCTGTCTGGTATCTGAAGCTCGAAGTTTCCTGGCATTGGGAGGACTGTAGTCTGAAGGTCTGGGCCTTGCAGGATAAGGGAAAGGGGACAGTAAGCACTCATAAGTACCTAATATCTGCCAGGCACTATCCAAAGTGTTTTGCAAATTTTCTCTCCGTTGATTCTCACAGTGATCCTGGGAAGTTCTTTACATTCATTTTGAACCAGTCAGTCGTTTCTGTTTTGGCCAGAGTGTCTTCCCCTCCAGATCATTTTTTTTTTAACTAGGTAAAAAGGCCATTCTCTGCCTCATTCTTATTTAGCCTTAATCACTGAATGGGTGTTGCCCCAGTCAAACTGAGGCCTGTTAAAGACCTTAGCTTGAAACAGCCAAGGTTCCCACTGCATCCTGGGCCATCTCCAATTGTCCTGATCCATGTCTTGTCACTGGACCCAGATGGCTCCGGGGGAGAAAGTGAGGCTGGTGACTTTGCACGGCCCTGCCTCACTTACATCCAGTTCACTTGCATGTCATGGTGTCACTTCCCTGATGTCATGGTCCTCTTCAAGAAAGAAGGATAAACAACAACAAGAATTCTGAGTTGTAGGAGCTATTATTATCCTTATAATAGTTCAGAAAACCAAAGTGAACAGAGTGACTTGCTCAGGGTCACACGGCTAGTGTGTCTGAGTCACATCTGAACTCTCATCTTCCTGATTCCAGGTGCAGAACCTTATCCACTGTACTGTTTAGCTGGATATTCCAGTTATGGTGGCCTGTAGAGATGTTTTAATGAAGCAAGGTGGGTGAGTAGAGGCAGCCTTCAAATGTAATCCCTGGAGGGGATTACAGAACATTCATTGCATTCACATGAGAGTGATAATCTGATATACTAGGGCTGGAGCATCTGTGATCAATGAAGGAGTGTGTACAGCCTGGTATCTATAGCCATTCTCTCCAACCTGGGTCCTGGGTGGAAGAGAAGGAAGGCTTCAGGGTTGTCTTGGCAACACAGAGCCCACTAGATATTGCATCCACCTACAGCATCATGTCCCCGGGTAAAAAAGGCAGGGACCAAACAGAGCCTTCTAAGAGGGGCAGGAACTAAGACTGGACCACTCATGCTCTCTGCTCCAGTAATGGTGGTACCCCTCCCACGGCTAACCCCTAGCAGGCAGGGGCCATGCTCCTGTACATACAATGACCTTTTGTATATCCTACAATTTCTAGCCCAGCTATAGCATGCAGTCTATTTTCAATAAATATTTTGATTCAATTCAACAAACAGTAAGCATCTGCTGTGAAAAGCATTGAGGATATAAAAAGAAAAAAATAAAACAATGAAACAGTCCCTGCCCTTAAGGGAAAAAAAAAAAAGCTCTTTAGCCCTGGCAAGTGCTGGATGGTAGGAATCCTAGGCCCTGCCTTTTTAAGTAAAGCATCCAAATACCTTGACTCATGTATGAGTTTTTGGCATCTTTGTACAATATCAGCCTTCTCTATTATGTAATTAGTCTGAATAATAGTGCTCTTGTGGCTTGTAGAAACTTCTACTTAAATTTCTACAGGTATCTTTTTTTTTAATTTTCTTTTTGCATGTTTTTGCAAGGCCAGACATAAATGTTCATGCATTTTCCCCCTTCCTTTTGTTAAATTCAAGACCTTTCCTCTTCCATCTCTTTTTATTTTTAAGTTCAGAGAAGGAGAAAGTGTCCACCTACCTACTTATTTCTCCTGCTAACCATAATAAGTAAGACTTTCTGACTTTGAAAACCAATTTCTTGCTCTTCAGCCTGGTTTACTACAGATCTATAATGGAAACCTCACCTCTTTTCCATCTCATCTGTTTGTATGGGGTTCCCAAGGAAAATCAAAGATGATCTCACAGTTTCTCACTGTGGATGCTGGAAGAAGGGTAGTTTTTCAGAACAAAACTAAGCTTGTGGAAGCCAAGATAATGAGTCTGAATTTTGACACATTGAGTTTCAGGTGATGGTGAAGTCATTAAAGTAGGGATTCTCAATCATTTTTTGTGTCTTGTACCCCTTGGCTGTCTGGGAACCTCTATCACCACCTCAGCATCATGCTTGCCTATGAATAAAATCAAAAATATATAGGATTGCCAAGGAAACAATTATGTTAAAATTCAGTTATCAAAATATTGAAAAAAAAAGTTTATGGCACTTAGGTTAAGAATCCATTTCCTAAAGGCAGACAGAAGTGTGGAACTTGAACAGAGATGAGGATATAGAATGGCAGGTATCAATCTAGGAGTTCACTATAAGGGTGGGAGATGAATAAAAATGACCTCGCATATGTTTAAGGCTCTCAGAACATTCATTGCATTCACATGAGAGCGATAATCCGATATACTTAACCCTGTTTTAAAGATAAGGAAACCCACCTTGAGTAAAATTCACATAAGTTAAGTGACTTACTCAGAGTCACCTAGCTTACAAATGCCAAATCTGGAATAGAGATGGATAAGTAGCATAGTGGAAAGAAAGCTAGCCTTGGAGTCAGGAAGTACCAAGTCTGCACCTTGCCTCAGTCACTTAACTAGTTGTATGACCCAGGACAAGTCAAATAACCTCTGTCAGCCTCAGGTTCCTAATCTGTGAAAGGGGAATGATAATAGCATGCACTATGCTGGAAGGATCACATGATATAATGCATCTTACAAATTTTGAAGTTCCATATAAATGTTATTATTGTTGATTTAAACTCAAGTCTCTCCTGATTTCAAGTCCAAGCCTATCCCATGATGCCACTGTATGAGAATAGATGAGCTTAAGGTAGTGCATATGACAAAGTCAGATTAGAGGCTAATGGCAAAGCCTAGGGAGATGGCCACATTTAAGGGATGGGAAGATGAGAAATAGAAGGAGAAGGAGAATAGAGAAGTAGGAAAACATGAGCAATAATGATCGAATAATTCATATTTGTTTCCTTTTTTTTTTTTTACTTCCAAAGGGCTTTCAATCGATTTGTAGCTTTTGGGGGTTCATCCGGGGAGTTTTCAATTCAACCTGATGAGTTTACAGGGAGGTAAATCTTTTGGGGGGTCTTTGCTTCTCCTTCTGAAGGCTGCAGGCAGGCTTCTTTGAGGAGGAAGCAGGGTACCATAAAACAAGTACTGAACTTGGAGTTTGAGGACTTGGGTTCAAATCCTACTAATGACATTAGGCAAGGCACTTTGTATCTTTGGGTCTGTTTCCTCGACTATTCAATAAAGACCTAATAACCTCTGACGTTCTTTTCAGCTTTGATTTTGTGAGCCTGTAATCCCATGACCTCTTTTATATTCTGTGTAAAATGACTAGGGATAAATTGATTGGCTCAGACTTTTGGATTGTGAGAGGAGGAGCCACACACTGTGCTGTCACACAGTCTGTAAGGAAGGGGGTCAGTTGTACAGTCAGGCTTTTTAAGATGTAAGATGTTTTGTAAATAGCTGAGCCAAGATGCTAAGATCCAACCAGATTGGAGGCGATGGATCCTTTCCCCTACTTATTCCCACCCCAAGCAGCTAATGGCTGCCTGGGGGCAGAGGTTCACAGAAGATGCAAGTAACTCTCACCCACATGGTCCCAGAACACTTCCTGGAGTTTGGTACTTGGACATAGGTCTGTAGAATCAATGGCACGTTGTCATGCTGTCGATCACATGGCAGCCGCAGATGGAAAAACCAAGGATAGAGAAGGTGGAAATCACTAGGTAGTAAGTTCCTGGAATTCATCTTACCACAAGAGAAGGAAGATTTCCTCAGTAGCTTATCTACATGTCCCATCTATCCAACCTAGATCATCTTACCACCTGCTTACCACCACTGCCATGCTGACCTGATGGGACGAGAATCCACCTCCTCTCTCCATGTCAGATCTGGACCTCTGCCTCATGAACCTCCAAAATCCATGCCCCAGTCTCTGAGGAAATTAATCCCTTCATCTTTGGAGTTTCTACTCTAGGACACAACCTAGATTGGGTTTGAATGCATTGACTGAATGAATGCAAACTAACCTGCTTTGCCCACCATATCTACTGGCTGGCCCTTGATTCCAGATGATGCTTCTATTCCCTTCCAGCTGCCCACTTAGATCCCCTTACCATCTTCCTGCCATTGAACCCTTACCCTGGCACTTTTACTTATATTTTCCTTGACATCAGTCCTCTCTATGTGCTATCTTCCCCTATTACAATAGAAACTCCTTATGTCTCTCCTGATTATTCATTTTGCTGGCATAGACTATGAGAGCCCTGGAGCTTCTCCATACCAATCCTGAGGCATCAGGATGGAACCTTAGTGATGGTTTCTGCCTCTACCCAACAGAAAAATCATGATGTTTTGGGAGCATAGTTAAGTATGCTTTCCTTACCCTTCCAGGTGTCAGAGACAGACTGCCAATAGTTCATAGCTGGCAGTATTAAAGGCAGGTGGAGAATCAGGTTTGATCAGCATCCCTGTGTGGTCTTTTAGAATACCCAGAATGTTTGCTATTCACCCTTTTCATTCTTCAGCCTCACTGAAAAGGGTCTCCAGGTGTTGCCAGGCTTGGCCCACTACCATCTTCTTAGGCAGCTTTGGCTGAGAAGGAAAGTGGAATGGAATAGTAATTGGGAAGGCTGTAGGCATGAATTGGTTTTCTGAGTAGGGGGCGGACAGCCATTTCTATGAGAAGTGTTGGCATTTTTGGCATCTCTCTGTGTATTATATGGTACATTGACAGCAAGCAAGTTGGAACACACCACTGGTTTTAAATAAACTAATCTACAGTATAATCTATAGGGTTATCTTTACCAGTATACTTTGTAGTCGGTGTATTTCATGACATATAATTAGAGTCTGTGAAATTGCAATGACTTGTAATCAAAGCAATGGATTAATTTGCTCCCCCCTTTACATGTTTCTGCATTATAGTATTAGTGGTATTCACTCAAAAGCAAGGCATTTATCCTTGGGTTTTTTAAACTGATTTTCCCATTTATTCATTTGATATCATAATCAGTTTTAAAGCTAGAAGAGATAAACAATCTACTGATTTATCCATTTAGTCAATTGTTTTCATAATCAGAGTTTTAGTTAGAAGAGACAATCTACTGATTTTCCCGTCTATTCAGTTTTTTTATAAGCAGAGTTTTAGACCTGGAAGAGACAAAAAAAAAAATCTACTGATTTTCTCATTTATTCAGTTGTTTTCTGTAATCAAGATTTTAGAGCTAGAAGGGACCAAAATTCTACTGATATTTCCTATTTACTCAATTGTTTTACATGATCAAGGTTTTAGATATGGAAAGGACTTAAGGTTTCAGCCCTCCATTTTACAGATGAGGCAACTAAGACCCAGAACGTTCAAGGGATTTGCTTGAAACCATGCAAGTAGTGAAAGACAGAATTTGAACCCAAGTCCTCTGACTCAAACTGAACACTCTTACCAATGAAGCCACATTGTCCTCAGCCATTCCCCTCATGTACCCAGAATTAAGAAATTTTTTTTAAAAAGAAATTGTTTAAAAATCATATCTAGGCAATAGTTGGCAAAATAAAGATCTCTTTGATTATTATAACTAATTTTGGCCTCTTAAAAGACATTTTGTTCGTGAAAAGTGAGTCCTGAAATGAAGCAAAGGTAAAGCAGAAGTCAGCAAAGACACTTTTCACATCAGCAGAGCAGTTTCATTCTGAATAGCTCTTCAGCACTTTAAATAAGATCTCTAAAAATCTATAGCCTACTAGGTCATTATCTCTATCCTTACAGGGATTTTTTTTTTAAGATCTTCAGCATGAAAGATACTGTAATAATGTGAACAAATGTTGCATTGAACCGAGCAAATGGAAAGGGAGAATTAAAAACCTGCAGATAAAAAAATTTCAGATTTTTGCTTTTAAAAGATCCTTTTCATCCTATGGAGATAAAGAGATTTAATCAATTCTGTTTGAAAAGTCATTGCCTGTCATGCTTGTGCTTGGCCTGACCTATGTCCAAAAGGGCAGGGTGATTTTCTTTTCCTAAAAAACAAATCAGTAAGAGTCAGGAAATGAAATGAGCAATCGCTTTTCTTTTCAAAGATCAAATGAGCAGTACTACAAGAAGGATTTTGAGTTGAGATGTTGAATGAGGAAGCTGTCCAAACTGGGGTCTATAGCATCCAAAGGTAGCTAGTGCCAAGTGAGTCTGGGAGGGGATGGAATGCCAAGGACTTCATTTTTCTTTTTCTCTTCCATTCCATATTTTCTGCTGAATTTTTTGGCAGCCAGCCCTTCCTCTACTTCTCCATGTGCTAATTGGAAAATAAATGTTGTAGCATGTCAAGTATAGGACTGACTTCTTCTATGGGAATCCTAGTGAGGGTTCAGCAAGTCAGGCAGGTTAGTTAGAAAGGAAAAAATCCTTTGGAAAAAATGATTATTCCCAGCCTTCATTTAAAGGGATTCTCTACATGGAAGAACCCGTTCACAGGCTAAAGCCACATGAGAGAACAGATTACAATATATGAACTTTTTGCCTAGGACTGTGCCATTGGCATTCTGGCTTGAGTTTGCTAATGATAATTGGGCTCTATCTTGAGTCATTCTCCATTCTTCTGAATTTTTTGGAGTTTAGGAGTTAGCTAAACTCTTTGGGAATATGAAACAAGACCAGAAATGAAACAGACAAGCTTGAGGGCTTTGTAAGAATGCTCATACACACACTTTGCAAAACCATTCCACAAACATGATTTCCATCCTTGGCTCAAAAGCTACTAAGACAGAAGGGAATTCAGAGGTTTAAACCTAGACAGGAAGAGCCGAAAGAGCGAGTCACATCAGGTCACGTCAATTAAATATTTACCTACTAAGCACTGGAGATACAACAAAAAGTGAGCTCTCAAGGAGCTCCCAGTCTAATGGCAATAACCACTAATAGTTTCCTCCCAGATTCTGAAAATAATGACTACCTCTTGTGGTAGACTGGTCCTGTAACTAAGATATTTGGAGTTAGTTTTTGGTTTTGGTTTGCCTCGTGTTTTCTCACTTGGGAGAAGAGCAGGGGATTGTAACAATTGCCTTTTCTCTAGTCTCTCGAATAGGTATGTAGACAGGAAAAAACGTTATAAAGTCAATTTAATGAAGTGCCTCAACAACGTTTGTACCTTTTCTTGAAGGATCTGAGACAATGGATCAGAGAGACATCCAGAAACAGAAAATCATAGACAGTTTTATGCCTTCCACATCACAACTTTCCCCAACGCAATTTTGATTTATTGTGGATCAGCATAAGAAATTATATGGGGACTTTGAGGGAGTTTTGTGGAAGCTATAGATGACACAGGAAAGTCAGCAGGCAACACAGAAAAAGTTTAGAAATTCATAAATGCATAAAATATATGTATAGTATTCTATAACATATTTTATTTTTAAATATAAAATAATTCAGACTTCTCTGGTATGAAGGGAAGGTCAAAAATAATTTTATATGGATTTTCTAGATCGTGGGGGGTGCCAGGCCCCTAACCCCTGAGATGTGGAAGGGACAACTGTCCTTGGGGGGAGGGGGGGGTCAGTGTAAGCCGCAGGGACTCCTCTAGCCTTACTTCAGCCATCCTTCCAGGAAAGGTGATGTACAAACACTAATGCCACAGATTAATCAACAGTGGGCATCAGTGTGTACCCACTTTATGTTAACTCCTTGGGAAATGCAGCAGGCAAGTAAACCATGATCCCTGCCCTTCTGATCATTACTTCCAAGGAGTTTTTTCCTGATGTTCCTTTTTTGGGGTGAGGTCCAGACCCATGATTTCAATATATAAGGAACTCCCAGTGAAGAAAGTCTTTCTACCAATGCCCTTCAGCAATTGTTGGGCATTTCATATGATTAGAAAACTACCAGGGGGCACTAAGAGCTTAAGGGACTTGCTCAGGATGGCACAGTCAATGTACTTGAGGAGCCCTTGAACCCAGGTCATTCTGATGTCAAGGCTGACTCTCCTTCAGCTCCTCCATGCTGCCTCTCGATGTTCCATTGCTTCTTCCATAAAATAAAGAGCATTTTGACTTCTGTTTTTTTACTGGGGATTAAATCAAAATGTAAGGCTTACATTTGATATATAAATAACACATAACACTTCTATAACCCTTAAACATTTGCAAAGGATATTCTTTCACTTAATCCTGAAAATAACCCTGTGAGGTAAGCACAGCACATCTTTATATTCTCTGCTTTATACAGATGAGGAAATTGAGCTGTGGTCATAGCTAGTATGTCAGAGGCAACATCTGAATCCAGATCTTCCTTATTCTTTTTTTTTTAACTTTTGTTTATTTTTAGTTTACATCATTCATTTCCATGAGATTTTGATTTACAAATTTTCTCCCCTACCCTGGCCCAAAACAGTGATCCCACTGTATACCCCCTCCCCCAATCTGTTCTCTCTTATATCCTCCCCCATTACCCTTCTGACTTTCCGGTAGGGCAAGATGGATCTCCCTATCCCAATATCTGTATATTTCCTCCCTTCCTATTCCACCCCCCACTTGTTCTGTTCTCTACTTTGTCCCTGTTCCTTTACAAAAGTGTGTGCTTCTAACTATCCTTCCCCCCACTCTTCCCTCCCATCTATCATCCCCCCTCTTATCCCCTCTCCCTCTACTCTCCTGTGGGCCAAGATACCCAATTTAGAGTTTATGTTATTCCTTTCCTAAGCCAACTTCAATGAGAGTAAGGTTGACCCATTCCCTTTTGCTTTCCTGTTCTTCCCCTCCACTGTAACAATTATCCCTTGCCTCTTCTATATGAGATGATTAACCCATTCTGTCTCGCCCTGTCTCCTCTCATTTTATTCCCCTCCCACTTCACAATTTCACCTTTTAAAGTATCATCCCTTCCTACTCAATTCATCCTGTGCCCTCTATGTACACATATATACACATACTCAGATATGTATTCATATGTATATATATATATATACCCTCCTATATAGACATATGTGTATACATACGTATATATACATTTATATTCCTTTCAACTATCCTCATACTGAGAAAAGTTTCATAAGTTATAATTATCATTTTTCCATGTTGGCATGTAAATAGTTCAACTTTGATAAGTTCCTTATGAATTCTCTTCCACGTTTACCTTCTCATGCTTCTTGTATTTGAATGTCAAATTTTCTATTCAGTTCTGTTTTTTTTCATCAAGAATGCTTGGAAGTCCTCCACCTCATCAAATGACCACATTTTCCCCTGGAACATTACACTCTATTTTGCTGGGTAGGTGATTCTTGGTTTTAATCCTAGCTCCCTTGATCTCCAGAATATCATATTCCAGATCCTTCAATCCCTTAATGCAGAAGCTGCT
>CM053581.1:352457088-352489641 GCA_028627135.1 Pseudochirops cupreus
GGAAGGAATGACATAAACTCTAAACTGGGCATCTTGACACATAGAAGAGTAGGGGGAAGGGGGATGAGAGGTGGGGTGATGGAGGGGAGGGCAGGGTTGGGGGGAGGGCTGTTGAAAGTTCACACTTCTGTAGAGGAACAGGGACAGGGCCAGGGTAGAGAGTGGATGGGGGGGCAGGATAGGAAGAAGGGAAATGTAATCAGACTCTCACAATATGCTCACTGTGGAGAGGTCCTGCGTAATTACACATGTTTCAGCCTGTATTTGATTGCTTGTCCTTCCAGTGGGGGTGGGTGACGAGGGAGAAAGAGAAAGAATCTAGAATCTAAAGTTCTATAATCAAATCTTAAAAATATATATGTGTATGTATACATATATATATACACAATTATTATTATTATTATTATTAACTACATCCAACTGGAATTTGAGATATGCAGGCACTGTGGTTGGGAGATCCATCCTGCCCTACTGAAAAGTCAGAGGTGTGAGGGGGGAAGACATAGGAGAGAATAGATTGGGGGTGGAGGGATACACTGGGATGGCTGTTTTGGGGTGGTGGGTAGGGGAAAGATGGGGAGAAAATTTGTAACTCAAAATTTTGTGAAAATGAATGATGTAAACTAAAATAAAATTTAAAAATCAATTAAAAAAAAAGAAATTATCAAGAAAAATTGCCCTGATATTTTAGAACTAAAGGGTGAAATAGAAATGGAAAGAATTTACCAATCACCTCTTGAAAAAGATTCCCCAAAAGAAAACTCTGTAATGCCAAGCAAAGGCAACTTCCAAGGTTCGAATTACCAGCATAGTAAACCCCATTTATTCAGTAAACATTCACAGAACCGAGAAAGTCAAAATACAATGTAACTTGTTCCTTTAGCAAGTAAGTTCTCAATCCAATCCAAGTACTACTCCACCCCTAGACAGTACATTCATTTAGTTAGTCAAAAGTCTCTTCTCAAATGGAGATTAGTGTCCAACCATAAACAAAGTCCATTCATTTGGTCAATCACAGAGCACAAAAAAAACTTAAAGGCTTCCCACCCCTGAATCTCAAAAGGGGCAGGAGAGCACAAAAGGCCATCCACCTTTAAGTTACATCAAATTACAACAAGGTTAAGCTCAGCATTGAATACCCAAGGAAAGGGCCTCTTTTTATCTTCACCCCAGGAAGCCCTCAGCAATCTCAGTTCCTGGGGAGACAAGGCTCAACAAAGCCACAGCCAGAATCTTCATCAAGTCACTCTGTGCCTGTAGAACAGTCCCAGAACCCCTGAAAACATCAGCAAAGCTCTCTTCCAAGATTTCTGTGCAGGTACCACAAGAAAATCCTCCTTCAGGGCTTCTGAATCAACAGCCAGGTTCCAGGACCTCTACAACAGCAGCACTGTCCTTCACCATCAGGTGAATCTGGCAAAACAACATCAAAACAGACAGACAAAATACCAGCATCACAGCCATGCCTCCTCAGTCCTTGGTAGTTCTGGGTGGCAGTTCTCAAAGTCCTGGGCAGCTCCCATGGGCTCTCAGCAGCCTTTCTCTCAGCAACTCAGGCTCCATGATACTGGATACTGCTCTCCCAAAGTCCTTCTGGCCTTCTCTAGGCATGGGCCTCTCTCCCAATTCATGGCTCCTCCCAGTTCAGCCCTCTCTGTGAAGGCTGAACAACAATTTCATCCCATAAGTGGGATTCACAAGCTCTGGGTTTTAACACTCAACCCAAAACACAAGCCAATACAGGAGCATCTCCAAATTCCATTACCAATACAAACTCCCAGGAACATTATAGCCAAATTCCAGAGTTCCCAGGTCGAGGAGAAAATATTACAAGCAGCCAAGAAGAAACAATTTTACTATTGTGGAAACACAATCAGGCTAACACAAGATCTAGCAGCTTCTACACACAGGGATTGAAGGGCTTGGAATATGATATTCCAGAGGTCAAAGGAGCTAGGATTAAAACAAAGAATCATTTCCCCAGCAAAACTGAGTATAATGTTTTGGGGGAAAATATGCTTGTTCAATGAAATAGAGGACTTTCAAGCATTCTTGATGAAAAAACTAGAGTTGAATAGAAAATTTGACATTCAAATACAAGAAGCAAGAGAAGCATGAGAAGGTGAACAGGGAAAAGAAATCATAAGGAACTTATTAAAGTTAAACTATTTATATTCCTACATGGAAAAATGACAATTGTAACTTATGAAACTTTTCTCAGCATAAGGATAGTTGAAGGGAATATAAATATGTGTGTGTATGTATACACACACATATAATGTATATATACATATATATGTTTATATAGGAGGGTATATGTGTGTATAAATACATATGTGAGTGTGTGTATGTGTGTGTACATGTATACACAGAAGGCACAGGATCAGTTGAATAGGAAGGGAGGATATCTAAAAAGTAGAGTTAAGAGGTAAGAGAAGAATATAATGGGAGGAGATGAGGAGAGAGTAGGGTGGATTATCTCATATAAAAGAGGCAAGAAAAACTGTTACAATGGAAGGGAAGAACAGAAAGGAAATGTGTCAACCTGACTCTCATTGAATAACATACACACTAAATTGGGTATCTTGCCCTACAGGAAAGGAGGGAGGAAGGGGATAAGAGGGGAGATGATAGATGGGAAGCCAGAGTGGGGGGGGGGGAGGGTAGTTAGAAGCACATGCTTTCGAAAAGGGACGGGGTCAAAGTGGAAAATGGAACAGATGGGGTAGGCGGGATAAGATGGAGGTAAATATAGTCAGTCTTTCACAATATATCCACTATGGAAATGTTTTGCATAACTACACATGTGCAACCTATATTGAATTGCATATCTTCCCAGTAAGGGTGGGTGACAAGGGAAGAATGGAAAGAATCTGGAATTCAAAGTTTTTAATCAAATGTTTTTTTAAAAAAATTATTATTATTATTTTTTACATGCAACTGGGAAATAAGATATACAGGCATTGGGGTGTGGAGATCCATCTTGCCCTACTGGAAAGTTGGAGGGGGGATGGCGGAAGATGTAGGAGAGAGCAGATTGGGGGAGGAGGTATTCAGTGGGATCACTGTTTTGGGGTAGTGGGTAGAGGAAAGACAGGGAGAAAATTTGTAACTCAAAATCTTATGCCAATGAATGTCATAAACTAAAATATTTTTTAAAAGATTAAAAAATTAAAAAAAATATATTAGGCACTAGATATAGAAAGAAAAATACAATCCCTGTTCTGAAAGAGTTTACATTATTAGGGGAAACATGTATGTGTATGTATATGCAATATGTTCATGTATGTGAAATATATACATGAATAAGTATATACAAACTAAAGACAAGGTAGTTTAAGGAAGAAGAGCATTAGAAACTGGGCAGAGGAATCAAGACAGTCTTCATATAGAAGATGGTGCTTGAACTAAGTCCTCAAGGAAGGAAAGAATTCTGTGAGGTAGAATTGCATTGCAAGAGCATTCTAGCAGTAATGAATGGGCAGTTAAAGTAATGGACTTGGAATATGGCTTGTTATGTATGCAGAATCTTTACAGAATTTCAGTTTAGTTGGTCCATAGAGAAATAAGTCTGGAAAGGATCTGAAAATGAGGGACTTCGATATACATCATTGGTTTTCTGAAAATTTATTACCATTCTTCTGGTATTTCCCTTACACATACTCTACTTTTGAGTCAAACTGAACAACTCAATATCCCATCTCCCATCTCTCTACCTTTAACATTGACTGTCCCTCATAACTACAAAAGCACGTCTTAGAACCCTTAGCTTCCTTCGAAGATCAGCTTGTATGCTGTCTCCTCTGTGAAGCCTTCCTTACTCCCCCAGTTGTTAATGCTTTCTTCCTTCTCAAGTTACTTTGAGCTTACTTAATTGTTCACGTGAACACTGATAGAATTTAACCCCCTTGAAAGCAGAGGTTATCTCACTTTCATATTTGTATCTAGTGGTTTGCTGGTAAATGTTTAATGATCAGACCTCTAGGGGTTGGGGGGATGTATGCATGATACACTTTTATATTTAATCCACACCATTAACATTTTCATCATTTTTTTTAAGTCTACATAATTAAAAACAAGACAAACAACGATAAATCAGCCCCGATCTGTGATATTTGCCAGTTTCTCTGCTATAAATGCTCACTCTGAAAACTTTTAATTGGCTCTCCCAAACTATGTTGAGCTGGCTCCCACATACCCATTTGTATCTCCAGTGTTTAGCACTGTAACAAACACTTAGTAGGTGCTTAATAAATGCTGATCGATTGATTGACATCTTACCACAAGAAGAATATAAGCTTCTTGAAAAGCAGGAGTAGGTTTTGTTTTGATTTTGTATTCCCAGTGCCTTGTACATAGCAGGAATTCAATATTTTTTTTTATTAGCAGGTAATAAGCCTTGCCCAGTGAGTCGTATCATTATTGTGAGGTGAGTTTATTGCCACTGTGGGTCAGTGTGTTTGATATTCAGCAACCTATGAGACTACTTGTTTCTCACAAAGACATCATCTTAAGGAAAGTAGATTTCCCAGGGTGAGGCACATTTGTTGAATTCCAGGTGTGCTGATCCCTGAAATTTCCCCAAGTAGGAAACTGCAGAATTTATCCTAAGGAGAACTGTCTTTGTAATTTTTCCTATCACAGCTATTTAAAAATGGAATACTGTATGCTTTCAAATCGTTTTCCTTCTATTTAAGTAGCTGGATGATCACATATTGGTGATGTTATAAGGAATTTCAAGTATAGATTGAACAGGATGAACATTGCAAGTCTGAACTGTGTGAGTAAGTCCCTATCTGATTGGTGAAAGGTGGTTTGCAGAATCGACTCTATCTTTAGAGGAAATTTTGACTTTGAAATAATGGAGTAATACTGACTAAATAACTCATGAAAAGCATCCAGTCTCCCAAAACAATTTTCACATGTTATTTCTACAAATTGTTCCTTGGACTCAAGTCTCTTTTCTCAAGAAAAATGACTTAGAAATTTATTGAAAGGTAGTCCCAGATCCAAGTGGGATCTCCTGAGAATCATTTCTCCTACTAGCAGAAATTCAACTCTCATTCTCAATATTTTAAACTCTTCTCTATGATTAAAAGCCCATGATCTGTGAGGGAGAATTGCCCAACTTCTTTCGCTACTGGATTATCATAAAATATGATAATAGAGAAGAAAGTGAACAAGTCAAGGTCTAATACAGATGAAGCTTACAGGTATCATTCTTGTAGGCAGTTAATATTAAGAAGAAATACATATGCTGTGTTGGCAATAACCCAGTTAACTTTTTCTTGGAAGATCTGTAAACTTGTTTAGATCTCTAAGTAATCCTGCATTCTCATCTGGCATTTGGGCCATCTAGTGACTTTTTCTTTCCTTTAAAATTTAAGGTCTTCAATCTTGAGAATCAGTGTGGTATAGTAGAAAGACCACTGAATCTGAAGTCAGAAAACTTGGGTTCAAATGCCAACTCTGATACTTACAACTTGTATGACTTTTGTGTAGACTTCATCTGAGACTCAGTTTCTTCATCTGCAAATTTGAGGGAGGGAGGATTTGGACTAAATGACCTCTGGGGTCACTCTAATTCTGGTTCTATGATCTTGTGACCTCCTTCCGTGATAGACACTGTAGTACAATACATGACCTCTATGGAACTTCCAGCTTAGACTACTATAATCAATAGTCAAATAAAGTTGAGGCAGAGGGAGACAGAAAAACAGAAAAAACAAAAAAAACCAAAACCCCATTTGGGGTTTTGTTGACAGAGAGACTAAGTAGTTTGCCATTTCCTTCTCCAGCTCATTTTACAGATGAGAAACTGAGGCAAACAGGGTTAAGTGACTTGCTCAAGGTCACACAGCTTATGTCTGAGTTTAGATTTGAACTCAGGTCCTCCTGGCTCCAGCGGCAGTGCTCTATCCACTGCACCATCTGGCTGTCCCAATCTTAAAAATAATTTCAGCCAAAACTTTCATCCATCAAAAATTTTGGCAAACACTTGAAACACGTGTTGAATTAATTCTGGTTTATGCAAACCATTGTTCCAAACTTACCGACAGGACAGTGCACCCTAACAGATATTATTTGATAAAAAAGAGAAAGAACATTTCAGTTTCTGGGGTAATATTTCAGTGTTTTGAGGGATCCATGATTACATCACTGGGGTTATACCTTCTACTCTTGAAGATGACAATTCATTTGGAAAATGGGCCTTAAAATCACCCTTCATCCCCGAGAAACTGGTCCAGATCCAAGAAATGTTTCCATAAAGGATGTCTCCTACAGAAAGATATTCAGCTCATCTTTCCCGCTCTCAGTTAATTTCAGCTTAGAATGCAAGAGCAATTCAGCTGATCTTTAATGAAGAACATGGTTGTTAAATATGGAAGCTGGAATGATAATTGACTACTTTTGCATTCTAAATTTTAAGAAACAAATGCCACTTGTGTTCTCTATTCATCCCCATGCAAAATGTAACAAATGTTCTTGTGATAATTGCCACCTTCCTTTATTTATAGGAAACCTGCAACTTTGTGAATAACAAAATTGCATCTACTATGTCAGTTTCCTTTAAATATAGTAATAATTATTGCTAAAAACTGGTTGTTAAATTTTGAAAGTTAATGGCAATAATAGATACGGATGCCATTTAGTTTTTAAAAATAGAAATAAAACAATACCCTAAGAGCCTCCATACATGATCATTGCTCTGATACATTTAGCCCATAATTTCCTGTGTCAGAAGCACACATCCATTCACTTGTCTGTACTACTTATGTTATGAATTAAACGTTATCCAGTTTGAAGAACAAAGAATAGTGTGTTTTGAATGACCGGGCATTTGCCTAGAATATTGAATTCTATTCTAAACTTAGTCAAATTATTTCCAGTTCCTATATTTTGTAACATTTATTTTAACCTTTGAAAAATTTCACTTAGACTGGAGCTATTAAGACGACTAATATTAATGCAAAGTCATTTGATTGCATTGCCTGCAACCATCCTAAATTGCAGCCCAGTACAAAGAATCTTTTTTTTTTTTTAAATACAGATGTTCTCCTGGTGATGCTACATGACTTGCAAATTTTGGCACACCACAGTCTGCAAAAATTGAAAATTGTGGGTGACCCAAAGTATAATAGAAGGATGGATGGTGGGTGTTAGAAAGCTACAACAGATTTCCAAAAATGACTTTAGAACAAGAAGGAGTGAGAAATAGCTTCAGGGTAATACATGATTAGAAAATGAAGCATGTGGCAAGAATGAGAGGGCTCTGCTGAGGTGCACAGAATATTTTAAAAATAATAAAACAGAACAATATTTCTTGCATTTTGGGTCGATTCTCAATGAATAAGAATTGCACAATATGGGAAGGACTATATAGGGAGCAATTTGCATCTATCCCTATGGTGGAAAGAGTAACATTGTTTCGATAGAAGACATAAGCAGGAGCAACCCACAAAGTAGTGTAGTGATTCTGAGTCCTTACAGCCTCAGAGCAAGGCCAACTCTATCAAGGGGGGAAACCTGCAGAAGAATTGGAATACCTCGTCTCCAATGTCATCAGCTCAAGCAACTACTCTGGGCTATTGCCCTCACTGATAGCATCTAGTGATTGGTACTCCATTTCTCTTTAACGAATTAACCTTAATTACCTTTTACAAGGAAATTTACCGTACAGATATAGCAAAAACAGAAGTACATAACCCCTGGGGGGGGGGGGTGTACTAATCTATCAACCAACAGAGTCTCTGAGAAGAGTAAGTTCAATAGTCAATAAACATTTATTAAGCACCTACTATTGCCAGGCACTGGGTTGAGAGCTGGGGATACACATATACACAAAAAGAGTGACAATCCCTGCCCTCAAGGAGCTTACAATTTAATGGGGAGAGAGAAAATGCAAAAGGAAGCTGAAGAGGAGTAAAGGGAATAAGTGACGAAGGTGGACATGGTACCTTGCCTATCGCCCCAACAAAAAAAAAGGCTCCTCTTCACCACACGGTTATCAGACTAGAACCAGTTATGAAATATCCATGCACATTCCCAAGTCTATTTGAGGAATTACATTAACCAAATCCTCTGCACATACTCATAATACTAATGTCTCTTTACAATAGCAAAACACAATTGAGCCTGATGAAAGAGAACCATGTTTAGGAATTGTTGTGCCCTGGCAAATTCTATTAATGGTGGAGAGAGGGGGCCAGACTTTGGTAAAGACACACCTTGAGAAAGGGATACCCCAGTGACAGGACCTTTGGGTGGGTGGACTGGAGGTAGCAGCATCACTGTGCAGCAGGCCAACAGAAGGCTATGGGATTAGGTGACAGTGCTCACCAGGAGGAGAAAACATACTTCATCCAAGATGTTGCCTTGGGGCAAGGTCCTGGTAGCCACATGCTTGTTACAGCTCTGTGTAGAGAGCTTGGTGTAAGAACATGTGTCATTAAAATGGGGAGAACAAATCATAAAAATAGAAGAGACAGTTTGACATTTCTTTAGAAACATTTGTGTCATGAATGGTGGAGCTAACATATTTGGACTCTCCCACCTTATTATTCTACATGATAAAGTAGCACTTAGGAACATGAGGTTGAAAAGAGGAAATGGACCTGACTAAATTACATGAAGATGCAATTTGTACTGTAGGCCAAAAAATTTAAATGATTTATTATAAATAACATTCAGCTCATGGGGCGGCTAGGTGGCACAGTGAATAGAGCACCAGCCGTGGAGACAGGAGGACCTAAGTTCAAATCTGGCCTCAGACACTTAACACTTACTAGCTGTGTGACCTTGGGCAAGTCACAACCCAATTACCCTGCCTTTTCTCTCCAAAAAGAAAATAAAAGTTTATCTTTGGGGTGGCTAGGTGGTGTAGTGAATAGAGCACCAGCCCTGGAGTCAGGAGCACCTGAATTCAAAATCGACTTCAGACATTTAACTCTTACTAGCCATGTGACCTTGGGCAAGTCACTTAACCCCAATTGCCCTCCAAAAAGCGAAAAAAAAAATCTATTCAGCTCCAATAAAAGCTAATTAAATTTACTTTGTATTTATTTACATTTAAATAATGAATTTTCATGTATAAAATGTAATCACCATTTTTCAATTATTCCTTATAAGTCTCCCTTAAGATTTGGGGATTCTTCCATTCACTCCCATTTATTTTTCCTCTTGTATATTCAGGATGTAGATTTTCCCCAGATTTCTTTATATCTTTATTCTTGTCTATTTTAATTACATTATTTTCCCATTGGTGTTCAGGGAGGACTAGTACCTTTGATGTGAAGTCTAGCTGAGCCCTTTTCAGGGCTGCTTTCCCACCTTTGGTATTCACCTGTCACCTAACTCTTACCTGTGACTCCAAGAAATTGTAGCAATGCACAGAGGCCACCTCAGTAAAACTGCCTTTGCAGATGGGCTAAAAGGGTAACTGACAGGCCTGAAACCCACCAGTGAGTTAGAGGGGTATCTACCCCAAGAATGTGAAGACTTCTCCTGAGAAATGGGTAGATGAGAACAATTTGTTGCAATGGTCATGAAGGCAGCAGAAGCAGGAACAATGGAGCACTTAGAGCTTGATCAGACATCAAAGATGCCAAGGTCATTCACCACATCCCCAGTCATGTTGACTTTTGTTCTGTCACTGGACTTCAACGATTCTGGAAGAGTAAGGCTGACAACTTTCTGCCTCACTTAAATCCAATTTATATGCAAGTCAAGACAGTGTTCATAATCTCATTGGTCCTCTTCAAAAAAAGGACAAACAACATTTTCCCGTTACATGATTGTACCACAATTATTCAACCATTTCCCCACTGCTGAACATTTTGGTGGCTACCAAAGTGCTGATGTATGTGTAACAATTCGTTTTTCAGGGGGAAAAAATTACAGAATATACTTTTGAATTTAATCTACATCATTAACACAGTATCCATCACTTTCTTATATCCAGACAATCATCAAAACAAAAAATCAACACCACAATCTCCTGATTTGAATCACTTGCCAATTTTTGAGGTGCAAATACTCATACTGAAAATTTAACAATCAACTCTCATGGGCTGGTTCCTGTTGGCTCAAGTACACCTCTTTCTAGCTTTCTATTACAAATAATGCAAATGACATGTTTTCAAAAGGTGACAAAAGATATCACTTTAAAAAGTGACCCAAATTCATCCTATTTGAAGGGTAGAGTCTGAAATGACTTTATATTTTATTTTATTTTTCCAAATTATAAGTAAAAATACATTTTAAGTTCTATTTTTTTTAAATTTCAAGTTTCAAATTCTCTCCGTTCTTTCCTTCCCTCCCTCTTCTCTGAGATGGCAAGCAATTAGATATAGATTATACATGTGTGCAAAACTTATTTCCATATCAGCCATGAGACGAGTCTTAAAGCATGGAAAGTTTCACAGGATGATATAGTTGGAACTAGAAGAGATTTTGGTAATCATTTAGTACAATTCTTTCATTTTTCAGATGAGGAAAATAAGGCCCTGGGGATTAAATGATTGACCTTCAAATAGATCCAAGTTTTATTCATCCTTTAAAAACTGTTACTGCACCCTAGCATCCCATCTTACTCCATATGTAAGTCAATCTCTTAGAAAATACTGTCTAAATCAGTGGTTCTCAACCTTCCTAATGCCAAGACCCTTCAATACGTGGGTGTATCTGCATATGGGCAGACCGACCTGGAGACAGATAGAGGAGCAGTGTCTTGGTTCCTAAGACCATCAGAAATATATGTTTTCTGATGGTCTTAGGTGACCCCATTCGACCCCCAAAGGGATCGTGACCCACAGGTTGAGAACCACTGGTCTAAATGGACTCATTGCATTCATTTCACCTCCTGTGATTCTTCAATCATCTTTAGTCTGACTTCCAATCCATTGAACTGAAACTTCTCTTTTTGAAGTTCCTAGTGATCTCTTAATTGTAAAATCTGATGGTCTTTTCTCAATCCTCATCCACCTTTGATACTGTTGACTACTCTCTCCTCCTAGATTCTCTTACTGCTCTCCAGGTTTTCATGACACTACAGTTTTTTGATGCCCCTTTAATGAGTATCACAGTTCCTTCTCAGTCTGCTTTGCTGGCTCACCATCCACATCATGCCCCCTAAGCCTGGATATTTCCCAAGGTTCTACTCTAGTCTTGCTTTTCATCTGTCTCTACACTTTCTTTCAATAACTTTTCAGTTCCTATGGGTCTTGTGATTATTTCAGGGCAGATACATAGATCCATGTATCCTGCCCAATTGGCCTATTGAATATTTCAAAATAGATGCCCCAAAGACCTTTCAAACTCAATATATCCAAAACAGAACTCATTATCTTTTCCTCCAAGACCTACATCATTTTTAAATTTCCCTATTTCTGTCAAAGATAACAACATTCTTTCAGTTTGCCAAGTTTAACCTTGATATTATTCCCAACCGCTCACTCTCCCTTAGAACACATAGCCAATTCATCACCAAATCTTGCTGTTTCTACCTCCATGACATTTCTTACATCTGAATCATCCTCTCTATTCTGACAGCCACCCTCTTATTTCAGGCCTTCATCACCTTTCTCTAAGACTTTTGCAATAGCTTCTAAATCGGTCACTCTATCTGAAGTCTCTCACTACTCCTTAGCCCACCTCAAAAGACTACCAATGGGATTTTCCTTAAGTTCAGTTCTCATTATGTCATTGTTCTACTCAATGAATTTCACTGGTTCCCTATTTTCTCTAGAGTCAAATATGGCATCCTCTTTTTAGCTTTTAAAGCCCTCTACAACCTGGCCCCAGCTTATCTTTCCAGCATCAAGCATGGTCCAACATCAATCATGGGTCAGTGGTTACATGTGAGAAATATAATCAACGTCATATATGATTTTAAAAAGAGAAAGGTCAAGGACAGAGTACACAGAGAATACAGATAAGAGAAAGCAAGCCCAAGTGCTGAAGTCTTATCCATGCAATATCAAAACCAACAACAAACAAAGAAAGGACTTAATCATGGTGGCTATATCCTCCATGGAGTATTTAAGGAAAAACAGGGATAGAAATTGCACAGGATAAATTGTGGAGGCATTGTTATCTGCAGTGGAGAAAGGAGAGTCTTCTTTAGTAAGATCATGGGTCCGTTCAATTATCTATGAATTGGAAAGAGAATTGTAGCCTTGTATTGCTTTAAGGTCACCATTACAACTAAGCATCAGAATGCATATGTGTAGAAGTACCAGTTAACAGGAATTTCTACATAATGTGTCTTTTCCCTCCAGCCATGGGGAAAAGTCATTGAGGATCAGGATCATGTCTTAAATACCTTCATCTAACTGTCATTCCTCCTCACCTCAGTAACCTCAGTACTGCTCACAATGGCTTGAATAAAAGGGGTATTCTATTCTGTTCATTGTTTGACTATTTGTCAAATTGAATTAATTCATCAGATATTTGGCAAACTGTTTGTTATTGGTTGAGTGTAATAGCAAAGTTTTGAAAATATAACATTTGCAGAGTTAGGGGTTAGTTTCCCCAGGCACATCTGCATCCTGATCCAGGAACCTCTTCCTCAACTCAGAACATGTCTACATGCATCATAAATGCCCTGATCCAGGCACATCCTTGACTATCTCCTCACTTATATTTGTTGTTTTGTCTAACTATATGTGGTCCCATTTTGAGTTTTCTTGGCAGAAATGCTGGAATGGTTTGCCATTTCTTTCTCCAGTTTGTTTTACAGATGAGGAAACTGAGGTCAACACGGGTTAAGTGACTTGCTCAGGGTCACACAGCTGGTAAGTATCTGAAGCCAGATTTGAACTCAGGAGGATGTCTTCCTGACTCCAGACCTGGTACTCTATCTATAGTACCACCTAACTGCTGACTCAGATAATTCTTCCCTTCTCTCCTGAAATCTTTGTTTCCACTTCATAAACGAGCAATGAATTGAGGATGGACGGGAGTTAAGTATACCAACTCCATTCTATCAAGGAATATATTTGAGAAATTCTATTTTGTGTATGTGTATTTTTTTTCTCGAGTAATAAAAATGTAGACCAAGAGGCAGTCAGTCAATCAGTTAATTAACATTTAGGCACTTAATAAGTGCCAGGCATTGTGTTGAGCAATGGACTGGGAAAGGGTTGAACTGAATGGTCTAGGAAGCTTTTGAGAGTGAATTGTTTTCATCCACATCACAAGTCAGGGTTGCAGAAAACAGGGTCAACATCAATCTTGTTTCATTCTTTATAGGTACTAGTTATATCTCAGTATGCCCACGTCTCTTTGAGAGACTAAAAAATTAACATGTAGCATTTCTAAAGAAAACTGATGGACAGAGTATAATGAGAAAGGGCAGAATTCCCACACCATCAGATTTCAATATACTGTTTAATCTAGTGCTTGCCAAAAGGGATTCATTTTAAGGTTGGTCATTGTTTATCACCATAATGAAAACTAAAATAAGCAGCATGAGTTATTATTGAATATCTTACCTCTGATAACCACACCCTTTGGCTGCTTTCCTTATATTTGTAAGAAGACAATACAGTGGATTGTTACTTAAGGGGAAATGAAAAGTCAGTTTCAGTTCTTTGCCAAGACAAAGGAAAAGCTCAAAGACTTGATGAAAACCTGTGCTTGGGAGTGCTTTAACCAGAATTTCTTTTTGAAAGATGGCATCATTTCATTCAACACTCAACGAACATGTATTAAGAACCTAATATGGGTAAGGTGATACTCTGATGGGTATATGTTTTTCCCTGAGCAACAATAACCATTGTGTCCTTTATAAATAAAGATAATGTCTTTCTTTTTTTTTCACCACCAATAGACTATGTGCCTTCAGTCACTTGTTTTTCTAATAGTGTGAATTAATGAATGTTCACTGATACACCCCCATTCTCTTATCTAATCACTGTATGTGACCAAAGGCTAGCTGGGGTTAGGGTTGTGAACAACAGCAAGATAAAGGTAAATGGCCCACCTGGGCATCTAACCCCCGGCCTAGGCTTCATGATCAGAGTTTGTTAATCAGCCCTCCTGAAGGTATATGAGGATAGTTAATAATTACCTTTATTGTGGCATATTTACTCCCCAAAAGAAATAATTGATGTCTTCCACGAAGCATTTCCTGCTTCCTCTTCTTCCCCCAAGTTGGAAATAACCTCTTCAAGCTCTCTGCTCCCAGACAATACTGTTTTCCTCTTTTCTTTGATATTTATCTAGTATTTTGTTTCAATATTTCCATAATCTTTAACTTGATTGGTAGGATGCCTTCCTCTACCTATTCGGTAGGTGGTTCTTAATGGTTGCCACAACCAACACACTAATTATCCTATAACCCATGTCTTATGGGCCCGTACTCAATGGCTTCCATTTAGCAAGACCTTCCAGAACTTCTGCTCCCTTAATATAACCTTGGAGAACCTGGAGAATCAATGAGAAATCAGTGGGAGAGCCAGTGGTGGAGAAATGGGTAAAGAGTTGATCTCAGACCAAGAATACATAAATTCAAGACTCACCTCTGATGTATTTTGCCTGTGTAACCCTAGGCAAGTCACTGGACCTCTCGGTGCCTCTGGGACAGTCTCTAAGACCAAAAATGGCAGAACAAATACTCATCCTAAATTGGTAAAAAGAAACTCCTCTCCAGAAAAGGCTTTCGTCAACGAAATTACAGGACTCATTAAAAAAAAAAAAGTAGGACTTCAATGGAATTGTTGTAGTATGTTTCTTATCTGTCTTACTAGGTCCATAAGATCAAGAACTATTTTTTGTATTCTCCAAAATATCTTCCACAGTGTTATTCGGGAAATCGCACTCAGAAAGCTCTTTTCAGTAGCACTTAAAGGGCTTACGAGCCTTTTCCTTCTTTCCTCATGCCCCTCCCCACCACCAACCTCACAGGTGAACTTTTGATCTTGCAGTGATTCAGGCTAAATCCTAACTGTCTCCTCACCATACTCTTACTCTTAAGAGTATGCTAGAGTCAGCTCTAACCAACTTGGGAGAGTCGATGGTTAAATTTTCATTGTTAGCATTTACAACTCAGAGGGCTTGGTTTATTGTGTTATTGGTTATCCGGCTTTAATAAAGTGATGGAGAAGGTGTTAATAACGATAACTAAACTTAGAAGTGCGTCATAGTTACATTTTTTCCCCTACAACTTAGTAGTTAAACATCTACCAAGACGCCTTGACTTTTTCCTGACCTCTTCCTTTCCCATACCACTTTATGTGCTGGCATATGAGGTTAGAGTGGAAGCTCCATGAGGGCAGAGATGTCTTGTTTATTTGTATATTTACTCTCAGAGCTTAGCATAGTGTCTAGTACACAGTAATTACTTAATGAAACTTTAATCAATCCGCCTATATAACCTATCACAACAACACAATGAATGAATGAATGAATGAATGAATGAATGAGAAAGGTCATTTTCTAAGTGCTTACTACAATATAGTCATTTGTTCCAGGTCAATGAAAATACCCAATGAAAATTTATATAATGCAACCACTTCAAAGGATTCATGATTCACTCTAATAGGTACCTAGCTATAGGTGCAAAATGTTGTGCTAAGTGCTGGATATAAATAGGAAAGTAACACAGTCCTTCCTCTCTAAGAGATCACATTCTATGAAGCTGGCAATGCTAATATTATTCTTCTCAAGGCTCGAAAATAAAAAGATTGGTCCAGGATCACTTTGTTAGTGAATGCTGGAGCCAGGCTTCAAACCCTGGACTCATATGACTCACAGTCCATTGTGCCTCCCAGAAAAGTAGCCATCTACTTGCTACTGTAAATAGAGAGAAGAAGAATTAGACCTTGGAGACATCATAGAGTAATCCATAACAAAGTATACAGACTGGAGTCGGATGAGAGTAAGACATTGAGCCCCTACAGAGGGAGTAGGTTCTTCTTCCCATGTAGACTGGGATGGCAGTGAGTAGGGAAATTAAGAGAAACGAATGAAGGGCTTAATTCTGACAGAGAAATTGGTTAATCCACTGACCTACAATCCAATTTATGTGTTGTCTTTCTAAATGACAGGATTGGAGTCTTAGAGCAATAATACTTATGTGGAAGCTATTAGACTTTTCTTTCTTGTCCCCTGAAGGTGGAACTAGGGCCACTAATTATAAGTGATACTGATATCACACTTTAAGGTATGGGAAACACATACATTATCTCATTGGAATGTCACAGTTCTGCAAGGTACGTATTACTGAACTATTTTACATATGAGAAAACAAATTCAGAGAGGTTGCCTTAGCTATGGTCATTCAGCTAGTGAGGATGGAAGATGGGATTCAACCCTGATTTCAAGCCCTTCGAACTTTCTACTGGGCAAACTTTCCACACTCTGAAACTTTCTTACACTTTAAACTGATACTCAAAGAGGATCAATGGATGGAAATTTCACTTCCTGAAAGTCAGACCTTCCCAAATATGTAATGGGCTGCCCCAGTAGGTGATACATCCTTCAGTGAAGGTCTTCAAGCAAACCCTGGAAGACCACTTCTTGGTTATGTTTAAAGAGGATTATTGTTCAGATACAGATTGGAATATATGGCCTCCAAGGCCTTATGCCTGGGAGATTCTGCAGTTCTCTGACATCAGAGAGCTCCCAGAGGTCCTGCCATTCTGTGATAACCAATTTGTGGCTTTGGCTACAGTTCTTGGCTCTTCATTAGCTGCTATCAAGGAGACTGACATTTGTTGATGTTGACAGTGAAGAGAAAATTCAATTGCTCAACTACATTTAAAGGAAAAAACTGACTACAGTGTAACTTAGTTAAATACATTTATGCTGCTAGCATTAATAACTCTTAATGATACCAACCTACCCAGTCTCTTAGAGAGAGATAAACTAACTGCTCTGAATTTAATTCAATGAATGGTTTTCATGCAGCAAAACTTTTATGTAATTACAGTGTTTGTCTATTTTATTTCTACTGTGGCTTATTCCAATTAAGTAGATTTGCTTTTCATGCATTCTCTGCATTTGTCATCCAAGAACTCATAAAACTGCACAAGAAAGGCATAATCTAAGACAGTGGTTTACTTCTGGGAGGATTTGAACAAGATTTGAGAGAATGGCCAAATTGGAGGAACATTTCTAAAGTGCAGCAGCCAATATCCTGTGCTATCATTTATCAAGGCTTCTTTCCAAAGTGGGATGATTTCTGTTTGTTGTTTTCTTTTTTAATTCATCTTGCCATTTAAATTATAGCAAGATTGTAAGATGAAAGACTTGAGAGCTGGAGGAGATTTTAAAGATCATTTAGCTCAGTTCCTTCATTTTAAAGATGAGAAAATTACGATACAGAACAATAAGTTGACTTGTTTAAAGTCACACAAAGAACACAGATGAGATTTGAACTCAGAGCTTCAGCTCTCTTAGCCAATACTACATTGGCTTTTTTCCCTGTCTTGTATCAGACTTGTTATTTCATTGGGATATGGTGCTCCCAGTAAGGAAAACTCATTCTACCAGGGCTGATTGGCCTTGATTCCTCAACTTACAGAGACTCTAAAGTATAAACTATAAACTATAAATCACACTACCTGTGCTGGTGGTAGAAAGTCCCAGGTTTCTACCCTGTGTTCTGCATGGAAACTCTTCCATGATAAGCCCCAGTGCAACCATACGTCTAGGATCTGGATAAAAAGTGTCCCTTTCTGTACAGGGTGTACTAAAATTCTCTTGAGGTACCTAGGTGTACCATAGGGAATCTCCATAGAAGTCCAGGCAAACTTCCTCTGGCCCTTATCTCTAAAAGCCCCCCAAATTTTCCCCATGGATCTCTGCTATTGGAAGAGTAATTTATGTGGAAATGCAAACTCACACAACAGGCCAAGAAGACAAGCAGGTTCATTTAGAGAAGCAGTGAAGATTGCCAACTATTAGTGAATTTTAGGCACCAGCATTCTTACCCTAAGAGCATTTGAATCTCACAAAAAAAGACAAGCAGTCTAGGTCTGTCTAAACATAAAAGCTTGGTCTGAACGTTTATTTCTACTAAGCAGCAGCAATCTAGTGATTCCAGATTTCTCGCATTCATCTTCATATCAGTACTTGTACAGGATTAAGTAACATAGAGGTATCAGTTTTTAAACATTCAAGCCATCACCAAGTGAAAAATTTGCAAAATTACATCAATGGGACTGACTTGTGAGGGAATATGTATCAAGAAAAGAACTCATCTGTACAATTATAGCTTAAACAAAATTTTTGTTTTTGCCAATTTCTCTAGAATTTTGAAATCTAGGAAATCTAAAATTTAAAGTCACAGGCAGAAAATCTCTCCAGAGAGTCCCAGCAAATTTGAGGGGCCCAATTTTATTGCAGACAAGGTTCCATGTATAAGAATGAATACTCTGTCCCCTCCCTGCCCAAGGTGTGTTATATTTCACCTCTCCCCCAAGGTTCTCTGGTGGGGGATGTCTCTCATCTCTGGCACTGACTCAAGATCCTATTGGTTATGTTCCTTCATTTTAGGGGGTCCCCAGCACCCCCTTTCCAGTTAGTTTCCATTAACTACTTGACAGCCATATTAGCCTTTACAAAGTAATATTTATTTCGGAGGGAACATTCCCCCACTCCAAAGTCATTGGGGCAAGAGAAGCATAATACTCCCTCCATTCCATTTATCACAGTAGAAGATATAATTTATTCAATAAGCTTGTTGTAGATGCTAAGCATTGTAGTAGCTCTCAGCAAAATTCTGGAAAGTGTTATTATTAAATTATTGACTCCTGTTAATATTAATTATGATTATTGAAGAGATTTACTGTGATCATAACCAGCAAGCTCACAAATTACTCACTATTTTCTAACTCCCCCCCCCCTCAAAAAAATAGGGAATTATGTGACTGATCTAGAACAATTATGGTGGAATCCATAGGACAAATAAGAAAGTACTATACAACACGGTAAAATTCATTTGAACAATGCCAAAGAACTCCAATTCTCAGAATCGTCACTTGGCACCCCTCCCCTGCCAAACTCCATGCTTCCACAATAGGGAAACAAGATGACTCACAAGTTTGTGTCTAGGCTCCATTGAGGAGACCTGCCCACCCCTTCCCCTTTTGAAGATTTACGTTCCCCTTGTCTAACAGTAAGCAGCAAATAGTGACCCTGCCTAACCACAGGAAGGAGGTTTGGGGGTGGGGAGGGGAGAAGAGAAAGGGAGGGTAGGATCAGGGAGGGAGGAGGGAGAGCAGGGAGGATGTTAGGGGAAAGGTGGCTCTAAGTGAGCTTCCTTTTGAAAAGTGCCTGGCCCTAGATTACAACCCCCCAAAGCTGCAGAGATTTTCTACAAAAACTAGAACATCCTAGACCAAAGAATTGAAATGAGAAAAGTGAGGGAAAGGGGATGGGGTAGGGTGGGAAGCATGTGTGTCTACACTAGGCCTAAAAGGAAAGGGGACTGAAACCTGTCTGAAGCCATTCAAGTAATGTAAGAGGTTAATCAGGACAGGACCCCGGGCTGGCAAACCCTGTATCTCCCAACATGTGAAGAAAGCAAAAGCAGGAAATGTATTCAGAAACACAACATGAAGAAGCTAGGCCTCAAAGAAGAGATGTAAAAAGGTATCCCCCTCTCTTCTTTACAGAGGTTGGGGACTATGGATGTGCAATACTGACAGATAATGTCAGATTTCTGAGATGTTGTTAAATATTGCTGAATTTCTTTTTTCTTTCTGGTTTTTCATTCTTTGTTATAAGAAATTGCTTTCTTGGATGAAAAGGGGAGAAATACAATGGGAAACTGAGGCAATACAAAAAGAAAAGATAAGAAAGAGATGTTTTATCAAGAAGAAAGTAGTTAGCTCTACACACAACATGGCTTCATCAAATTCATCCGTTTTGTGTTGTTTCATTTTGACAGATATACTAGGAATGTCATATCCTGGTAGTCTAGATTTTAGCAAGGCATTTAACAAAGCCTTTCATGCTATCCACATGGACAAGTTGGTGATATATGGTTTAGGAGGTTGTATACTTAATTGAATTCAGAAATGAATAAATGACTCTAACCGTGGAATCTTAATAAATCAATTTCAATTTGAGGCAATGACCCCTAGTAGAGAACCCCAGGGATCTGTCTTGGTTTTGTGCTGTTCGATGTGTTTTTATCAATGATTTGGATGAAGGTTTCAGTGTCACGCCTATTAAATTTGCAAGTGATATAAAACTTACAGAGTTAGCTAACAATGTAGATGGTGATAAGAATCCAAAAACATTTCAATAGGCTAGATCAAAATAGTAACCAGCCCCAAATTCAGTAATATGTAATAATATCGTATTGTGTACAGAATAGTGAAATAATGATCAATGTAAAGCCTCAGATTTAGACTCAAAGAATCAATTGCATAAATATCCAAAGAGAAAGGTCTGGTTAAACACTAGCTCCAGTGAAAAAAAGATCTGGGTGATTTAAGTGTGCATCAGTCTCACTCAATTTAAAACAGTAATGTGTCATGGCAGAGAAGAGATGTAATGCTTCTTGGGTTGCATTAAGGCAAAGTATCCTGAATAAGGGAGGTAACCTTAATCTCATTGTCTCTTCATCAGACCATATCTAGAGTCTTCTGTGTTCTTCTGGGCTCCTTATTTGAGGAAGGACAATGACAAACTAAAGTAAATCCAGAGGACAAACAGGATGGTAGAGACTGAAGATCAAGAAATGTCATAATCAGACCTGAGACACTATGTCCCTATCAATAATTAAGCATCGTAGGAATAAAATGAGGATATTTTTTTTGGGTTCAAATAATTTCTTTTGTTGTTCAGTTGAGTCTGACTCTTTGTAACCCTGTTTGGGGTTTTCTTGGCAAAGATGCTGTCATGGTTTGCCTTTTCCTTCTCCAACTCATTTAACAGATGAGGAAACTGAGGCAAACAGGGTGAAGTGACTTGCTCAGGGTCACACAGCTAGTAAGTGTCTGAGGCCAGACTTGAACTCATGAAGATGAGTCTTTTTGACTCCATTCCTGGAGTCTATCCATTCATTCTATTACCTAGTTGCCCCAAGACTCAGGATGAGACCAGACTAGTACTTTTTCAATTATACCATAAAACCAAGTACCAATTTGAGAGACAATATACAATAAGCAGGCCAGTTCTCTCTAGTATAATTCCCTGTGTTAGGAACTGAGAAGAGCCACTTGGATATGCACCATAGAGAGCTAATGCTAATTGTCCTTTAACAGACCAAACGTTCCTGGATAGGGTATTCTGCTGAGCCTTGCATTATATTTAACACGGAGAATATCCTTGTGTGACTTTTTCAAATGTCTTGTTAAAGTCATGATTAAAGCATTTCTCGACCCACCAGCCAAGTATCCTTGTCCAAAAAAGTAAATTAATTTAATCTTTGTGAGGTATGAGGGTTGATTGAATAAATCAGTCACATCACCCCACCCCACCCCACCCATAATGATAAAATGCTACTCCCCAAAATGTATTTTGGGTAAGGCTGCAGTTGGTCACTAGGGAACAGGGCCTTGGCAACCTCACTGAGTGTTATAAGAAATCCATTCAGATTGGCTAAGGGATTCATTCAGTCTCCCCACTGGGGCCTACAGAAAACCATGCAGCTAGTTGGCATCAGGATCCAAGCAAGTAGTAAGCTGGGATGGATACTGCAGCTTAATCCCTGAGAAGAAACCACTGAGTAGGGAGGAAAGAACTTCCACCCTAGGTTTAGGCCAGAGAAGGAACTTCTGAACTTTGAAAGGATGGAGGCATTGGACTTTTCATCAAGCTTCCTAGCAGAGTCTAGGACAGTTAATAACACTCGGCTTTGGGTGAGCTTTGGGAGCTAACAACAGACTGAGTACAGTTTCAAGGCTCTGAAAAGAGTCCAGCAGGATGGTTCACACACACACACACACACACACACACACACACACACTCACACACGAGAACATCTTGAAAATTCCAGGAAAAGTACTTTCAGGAACTGTGAGTTACTGACTTAGTGACATGTGGTCCTTAATCTTAACCTCGCCTTCCCCTGGACTCTATGTACTGGTGGGAGAGTGGGTCACAGATGTTTGGGAGGAATGTTTCATACCAAATGTTTTGTTTTTTTAAAAATCATATATGCCTTAGAGTTAGAGCATAAAAGCTATTAGACTGTAGGACTAATTTATGTTACTGATAACCAGTGGAGGAAGCATGCCAGTGAGGGCTTACGAAGTGTTGTTGTTGAGTTGTTTCAGTCATGTTCAACCCTTCATTTGTTGCTTTTTTGGCAGAGATACTGGAGGGGTTTGCCATTTCCTTCTCCAGTGGATGTAGTGGATCCACTTTGTCAGGCAATCAGAGGTTAAGTGACTTGCCCAGGGTCACAACGCTAGGAAGTGTCTGAGGCTGGATTTGAACTGAGGTCTTCCTGACTTCAGGCCCAGTGTTCTATTTACTGTGCCACCTATTGCCTCCTTATGAATTATAGCACAAGAAGAGATACCCTAACCCCCTTAGGGCAAAGCCTAGATTATGAGAGAAAATGTAACAGCCTTGTTCTGGGCACCCAATCTACAAGTAGCCTCAGAGCTTCTATTTAATTGAGTCAAGTCAACAAGAATTTATTAGGGGGGCAGCTAGGTGGTGCAGTGAATAGAGCACCAGCCCTGGAATCAGGAGGACATGAGTTCAAATCCAGCCTCAGATAATTGACACACTTACTAGCCATGTGACCTTGGGCAAGTCACTTACCCCAATTGCCCTTAAAAAAAGGCAAAAAGAATTTATTAAGTATTTACTATGTGCAAGGCTATAAGATTCCTATGTCATTAGTGATCACCCTTCCTTTTCTAAATCACTACAAGTCAGTCCTTTAATAATACAGCCAAGAATGTTTCTGGGAGCTTTATTTTACTCCAGACACAATGCTTGGCATCCTTCCCACCCCAGAGGCAAGTAGGTGGCGTAGTGGATAGAGAACTGGGTCTAGAGTCAGAAAGACTCGAGTTCAAATCTAGTCTCACACTCTTAACTCAGATGTAACCCTGGGAGAATCTCCTGTTTGCCTCAGTATCCTCAACTGTAAAATGAGAAAGAAACAATAGCACCTACCTTGCAGAATTATTGTGAGGATCAAATGAGAATATTTTTAAGTGCTTAGCATAATAATAAGCATACAGCAGGTGCTTAATAAATGCTTATTCTCTTCCCTTCCCTTCTTCCCGTTCTCTGCCTTGACATGATTCTTGTCTGTGGCTATAGATACCTGTAGTGCCAATACAATACGTACAGTGCCAACCGTGACTATAAATATTCCCGCAAGGTGCTCGATAACAAAATATAGAAGACTCTCCATAGAGAAGACAGAAGAGAAACATTTATCCAGACACCAGGAAACCAAATCCATCATAAGAATGTGGAAGTTAATGCACCACAACATAGCAGAGAGCCATGCCATCCTTTACCCTTCCCACAAACCAGCACAAGACCAATATTTTACTCACGAGCTTGACTGACTCCTTGCCTGAGTGTCCTCTCTCTTTCCCAGTCTAGCTAGTTCTGACTCCCAGATTCCTGTGGGCTCTACTCTACCCTTCAGCAAATTCCTCCTACCATAGGCTCCATGTGATTACATTCAGCTTATTAGGGGACAGAGTACATTTCCAAAGCAGGGAAGGTCTTCAGATTCCCCTAGGCTTATTAAGAGACAGAGAAGATCTTCAAATTACCATTACGTTACCTACCACAATTTCTTGTTTAGAATGAGTTCATACTTAACACCACTCATTAAGCTGTTGATTGGCTCCAACCCAAGTATCCCTTGCCATTTTGTGACCCATCTGTTATCAGGAGCAAAAATGATAGAACCAAATAAAGTTTGTCTTATCTATCCAAGAAGATTTTATGAAGCACCTACCATGTCCCAGACTTAAATGTGCATACCTTGGGGAAGCATTCCCATTAGGGACAAGAGAAGGACTACTATGAATACTTCCACAAGGTGTGATAGCATATTGGCCCCATGTTCTATTCTTGCCTATCAGCCATACATTGTTCTAGGTGCTGGGGATAAAAAGGCAAAATGAAATAGACATTGAAGGGAGGGGAAGGAGGGGATAAGAACTAGAAGGATTGGGAAAGTCTTCATGAAGAATTAGGAGGACTAGGAAAAGCTTCCCTGGAAAGTTATATATTAACCAAGCCTTGAAGAAAGATAAGGCTTCTAAGAGGTAGACATAAAGAAATTGTTCATTCTGTGTGTGAAGGACAAGCTGTACAAAGTCATGGAAGTTGGAGATAGGATGCTAAGTACAGGGGGAGTGGCAATTGTTGCTGAACCATAGTGTTAGTGTGTGAAAGGGACCAAGATAAAATTAGCCTGAAAAGGTAGGCACACCTAGATTGTGCAAGACCTTCAATGCAGAGCCCAAAAGTTTGTTATCCCAGGCAGGAGGCAGTAAGGAGCCATTGAATTCAACCTGTCTTGACCTTGCAGATGACTGATAGCTGTCCCTCTGAAGGCTGCTTTAAAAAAATTAAAATGTTTTAAATACTTCAGGAAAGAGTAGATTATGTAAAACTTTTAAAGTACTTTGAGAAATTTTACTGATTGGAATTACTTCCTAAGTGAGGGGGAAGGGAGAGAAAAAAAAGTCTATCTTTTCGCCTGACAATCACAAATCATTCCTCCTTCTGTCTTGGGTTTCTTGTTAGACTCACTCGCTAATGTAGAAGCCCCTTGACTTCCTTTACAGAAGGAGGAAGGAACCAAAGTCATTAACAGTTCTGATGAAATTAGGAAATTCATACTCTCCCCTCCCCAAAGAGACTATGTTAGCACTTTTAACTGCTTAAAAATCACTCTCAGCTTCTCTTAGTATTCATTAAGAAAACACAGGAGAGTTTCAGATATGGAAAATATAGATTTCTTTTCCTTTCCCCTAATCACACACTGCTTCCCATTTCCTTTCTGCCAGAATGCACACTCTCTGTTCCAGGGTGTCCTGGCCCATTTCTATAGCTGGAGAAGTCACATGCTCCCCCAAACAGAGTTAATCAAATCTCGTGCTCCAAGATCTATGATGACCCCATTCCACAAAGTCTGCATGCAGAGCCTTTGGCCACGATTCCCAAGCACTTTGGGAGAGTAGAGCTGTCTATAAAGGGGGGTGGAGGGGACTGGTGGAGGGGAAGGCTGAGAGCATCATAGGGAGAACCCTGGGCAGCTAGGAGAGAAAGGCCAAGCATTTCTCTGCAAGAATTAAGTGAGGAGGGGGTAATTGTAATGGCAATGTTGGGAGAGAAGGGAGGGAAAAGAACATACATCAGGAAGAAGGTGTGCAATGCAGCAAAACATTTTTCTGCAGTCCTCTTGGTGGAAGGAAACATTCCTGTAGGGTATTTTATGTTAGATTGGGTTTATTATAAGGTCTTCATGCTTCTCTAATGAATTATTTATGGAACCCTGTGGGAGGTAGGACAGCCAATGTTCTGTTCAAAAGAGTAATAGTGTACAAAAATGCTGAGTCTTCTGGGTAGGTGTCATTTGTTAATCTCTTATACAGGTGAGAGCAATGCATCCCCGTGCAGATTGAGATCGATTCTGGGATAGGGATGCTGTTGTGTCTTGAAAACATATTTCCCGGAAAAAATGGGAAGCTCAAAGGTATAAGTGAACCTGACTACACATATTATCCCATCCATTTGGGAATCTGCTCTCATGTTTTAAAATCCTCATTCCTTTGTGGCAGTCTCTTTCTCCACATGATGTTGGTGTAGCTGAAAGAATGTGGCTTTGAAATCAAAGGACCTAGATTTGCATTATGCCTCTTAACCTGTCTGCTTGTCTTTGGGCAAGTCACTTTATCCTTCCTCAGTCTTAGTTTCCTCATCTGTAAAATGGATCAGATGGGCTATGGGGAAGGTCCTTTCCAGCTCATACCAATGGGCTTTGGAATGAAGATTCTGTCTGTAAAATGAAGAAGAGGGCAATTTGAGTGAGATGACCACTTAAACGCCCCTTCTAATTTTAACACTATTTCAGTAGTGTGTAATATTCTCCCATGGCTTTTCTAATTTTTATTTACATCTAACTTCTCTCTTTCCTATTGAACACAGTACTGGGAGCAATAGCCCAAGTTCCCACCCTGTGCATGCGAGGCTAGTTTTTCCTTAAAAGGTATTGAAACTGTCCTTTACATTTCATTGGCTTGAGGGACTAAGGCTCAGGTTTTTGATGTAGCTTCTGTGTATAAAAAGCCAGGAGGAGACTCCATCTGGGGCCGGAGGCTTGAGTGGAGAACCACCATGGTCAGCACCAAGGTAGGGGAGCTGTTTTCCTCTGAATTAACATGATGTCCTAGCTGAATGTCATTACTGAATATCCTTTCCCTACTATAGCTAAATAAATCTTCTTTTGTTAACTGTCAGAGCTTATCCAAGTATTTGATTTCATCCTATTATCAAACCTAAATATCCTGGGTACTGACTTGAGTCAAGCCTGATCTGCAGCGAATATTATCTATATCAATCTCTTTTCAGGTCTTGAAAAAAATATTTGAAATTTGAAAAAAAATTCAGGGCCCAATTGTCCATTATAAGGTAGGGCAGCCATGGTGACTGGATAATTGAAAACATGTGTTTTCTACCACAACACTAGCTTTACCTTTGGGAATGTACCACGAGATTTTCTTAGAACAGATTTACCTTCTAAATTGTGTTTCACTTTGACTGATCTTAAAGTCACTTCTTGCCCTAATTAATACAATATTCAGGAGATCAATGATAGCACAAAATGTAGTACCCCTTTGGCATACTCCCAGAACACATACGCACAACTTGGGTCTCCTAGGGAGGGGCAGGATGACTAATCCAGATTCATGGTTGGTCCCTTTGTTGGTCCTCATTCCTGAAACTGTAACTAAGATGCCCCCACCGTTGGGTTTACTGTATCTCTTATTAGCCAGATGACACAGTTAGCTCATCAAAGACATTTCCTGAATGATATACTGAGAGGAGTAGCAATATAATGTCTCTCCCATAAACCCAAGGTGCACCCTCCTGCAAATAAGCCCAGTTTCAGTGGCAAGATTAGACACATAGAAAGGTCATAAGTAGATCAGCACCTGGATCAGCTCTGGACAAAGACCCCAAACAAAAACAGAGACCTATGAGAAAATCTACCCATGCAGATGACTAAGAGATTACTATCTAATTTTAAAAGTTTGAATATTGTTTGTTCTAGTTTTTATGATTTTTAGAATGATGGCATATTACCAACTCTTTTTTTCTGGTGTGAAAATTACAGTGTTTTTATAACTCGGCATATGCCATTCCAAAATGTTTTTAAAACACTCAGCTAGGAACGCTTAAGAACCAAAATGGAATTAACCTAGGAAGCAGGTCTGGAAATGAGGCCGGAATTTTCAAAAGTACACAGGGTGTGGTCCTCCACAGGAGCAATTCTTTATTTCTGGCTTTGTCTTTCTCCTGTACTATGGCTCCCTTGTGCATTTGATATTGACCTAAAGAGCCCTTCTTAGAAAAAGGCTTCAGGAAAAAAGCCAAAAAGGTACTTTTTTTGCTCTTGCTTTGTTTGAACTTAACTTTATTTTACACTGAGCAAAATGAAATCCTCAGGAGCCTTTCTAACCATCCTGTATTTATAGTAACATCCCTGCCTGTAGCCCCTCGAGAAAGATGCTATTTTACTGTCATTTTTAGGTAGTATATTACATTTAACAATGCAATTCAACCAATGTTTAATAACCAAGCACTGTGCTACATGCTGGGGTTCAGAACAAAGTCAGATAAAACATAATCCCAAACTCAAGGAATTCAACCTAGCAGGAGATGTAGGTAACATGTACATCAATTGCCAAAATTAGAAATCATAATAACCTAATAATATTTTTATAATAACAATAATAATAAAGGCCAAATACAAAATGTTATCAAGGTCAAGAAGAGAAGGTCCTGAACATAGTGGCATGGAATTTTGAATAATATTTAAACCTCAGAATGGTTGAATGCCTTATCCATAGGTTCACGTAGAACCCAAATCCTCTAGCTGCAGATAAAGAGAGGAAACATTGCTCAGCATATACCCCAAAGAGGGATAAGGAGGGACAGAAAGACTCAGGTCCTATAGACACCAAAATGTTCATAGTATCACTTTTGAAGGAGTAGAGGATTGGAAGAAAAGTCTTACCCATGGATTAGGGAATGACTAAATGAATTGTGTCACATGAATGTAATTTAACATTATTAAGTGGTGGCTGTTGCTGTTGTTGTTGATGATGATGCTCAGTGGTGTCAGACTCTCACGATGCCATTAGAAGTCTTCTTGGCAAAGATATCATAGTGGTTTGTTATTTCCTTCTCCAGAGTGGTAAGAAACAATAAATAAGAAGAATTCAAAAAAGCATAGGAAGATTAAAAGCTGCACAAAAGGAAGTAAACAGAATCAACAACTTGGTAATTAACTGTTCAGTTGTAAGGTTCTTGAGATCGGGGACTGTCTTTTGTCTCTTTTTGTATCCCCAGTCCTTACTTAGTGCAGTGCCTGACATGTAGTAAGTTCTTAATAAATGTTGATTGACTGATAGGCATAATGGTAATAATACTGTGAATGAGAACAATAACAAAAGGAATTATACCGAATGCTATGTAATTGTGATAACCAAGCCTGACTTGGAAGAGGAGAAAAGAAAATATAACTCCCTTGTTCCTTTGCAGAAATGAGAAACGTTGAATTTGAATGCTGCATATACACAGCCTTGGTTGATGCATTGATTGCTTTTACTCTGCTTTCCTTCTCTTTTTTTTTTAAAAATTATTTGTTTATTTACATTGGTTACAAGAGATGACTTGCTGAGTACAGGAGAGGGGAGAAATATAAGATAGAGATAGAAGGGAAGGGCATTCCAGGAAAAGCAATCTACGGACACAAACATGGAAGAAAGAAAACGCAAGGTGTTACCAGGAGCAATGAATATTTCAGTTGTCCTGGTGGGTGCTTGGACCCCAACCCTAGAACTATATCTTTCCCCAGCCCAAAGACCCTATCTCTGGCAATAACTCATGAATGAGCCCCAGGGAGGTAAACTCTCTCTCCCTGTTACAGTAACAAGCTGACCTCTGTAATGAGCAGGACTATCCTGTACCAACAGGACTATCATATACTGATTCCCACAGTTACCATATACAATCCAGAGGTCAAGTTATAGACATCACCTCCCAAGACTATCTTGTTACAGACACAGTGGATCAAAAACACAACCCTTAGAAGCCTCCCCTCAAGGTTCCCAATACTGAATGATGCCTGTGTCCAAGGCACAGAAATTATATGTTCACCACCTAATTAGCAGACTTGACATACTGCTCATTGAACTTTTTCTATATAAGCTTTAGTTACAAGTTCCATAAAGAGCTCTGCCTGCTATAGAGTGTTACAATAAACTTTTCCCCACTTGACTGGAAGACTGCTTGAATCTGTGAATTCTTTCCAGACAACCCTGCACTGAACCTCAGTATTTTGGGGTCCCTAAATCTCCAAACCACATCATTTAATGGCACCCAATGCAAGGTATGTCACACATTGTGTAATTGGGTTGTTCAGCAAGCACCTAGGAAGACTTGTCAGGATTCACTTGGCATAATTCCCTCATGACAAGGGATGCATTGTTTTGGGAATACATGCAGTCATTTCCCTCTCTGAGATACCAGTAGAGATATGACTGCAGGTATTTATTGCTTTCCCTTTCTCTCTAAGGCATACTGATAAAGAGATGGGCAAATTTCCCATACACCCAGGGATCTGCCCCTAGGTTATCTTTTTACAGAACTGGAAAAAACTTAATTTCTAAGTTCTTAAAAAGGAATGTCTTGACTGACTTCAATACAATCTAGGGAACCAACAAAAATTGGCTGATTTGTGAAGGGGATTTCTAACTCTCTGACCTTTTGGACACATCCCACCATTATCACCCTATCAGGATTTATTTTCATGTTTGTGTCTATGTGTGGTGTGAGTGAGTGTGTGTGAAATCCAAGATTTGAGTGTGGAGGGATAGAAGAGAAGATCATTTCACTGATTAGAGAGAGGCAGATTTGAGTTGTGTCAGTGAAAAAGTTTCAAGGCTTGCACTTTGGAATGGAACTAGCCTTTCCCACATCACCTAAAGAGAAAGGTTTTGGGTACAAGAACACAACAAAAAGTTATTGAATTCATTCTATTCTCATTTTAAGTGAAATACTTCTCTCCTAATTTGATGTTTAAGATATCAGAATTTATTTTTCTGTGTAAGGTAATTTGGAAATGCATTCAATAAGATTGAAGTCACCTAATCTGTAATGGGTTTGTTTCATACTTAAGTCTGGAATATTGCTTCAACTTGGTAAACTTTTATATTAGTTCCAGAAAGTATATAGTTTAAACCAGACCAGAGGGAAAATATCATGGGGTAGACAGGCACCCCTTCTCTGGGTTCCTTGTCAATTCCCCCTATTTTGTATATTTGCCAAGGACCCTGAAAACCACTGTATGGGCAAGGTCATAAGCCCCAGGAAAAAGAGCTTGTTTGGGTTATGGAGTTCCCAAACAATGAACTTGGCTTTTTGAGAATTTCCAAGTTTATGTAAAATAGATAGAAATGATTTCTAACAATTGGCTTTTCCACCAGCCCAAATTTAAATTTGAGAAGGAAAGAAAAACAAATGAAAGATGTTAAGTGAAATCTCTTCTGTCTATGAATCCTAGTAAATTTTTATTGCTTATTGCAACTCCATGAGAGTAAAATAAATTGTATCTGACCCTAAGCAATGATTAATGAGACTTGCTGTTTGAGGTAAAAGGCTCTTGGGACTGTATAGTTGTTTGATGGATCATAATTACATATCAATAATCAATAATCAATGATCCACCATCTGAGAGAAATTTCATGAGCTACTCAGAGGGAATGTGATCCTGTACAAGTGGAAGATCTGCAGCTGGGAAAAAGATAAGAGGACAACCTTAATATGGAATGGGTTTATTTCAAACTTAAGTCTGGAATATTGCTTTTCTTTTCTTCTCAAGATAGAATCATTCTGGTTCAATTTCCCCATTGTGTTCCTTTGAAAAGGAATGTTTTTAACCTGATTACTCGTGATTTTTGCCACAAGGTTGAATTGATATTACATGATTGGAAAATACTTATCTAATACAAACAGAGTCAATGATGTTTTATCCTGTCATATCTGGTATCATCATGTTCTTACTTTTTCCTTTTATAGCACATTTCTATAATCAGAGCAAGTAGTCAGTAAAAGATATAAGCACAATGTAAGTATGTGAGATCTTGCTGTTTTCATCTGAATTTATAGTCATGCCATAACCTAACCAAGAATTAAAATAGTGTTTGAATTTATCATATGTGTAAGATTCAATTCCTGAAGAATCTTATTCTTCCAGAGTGAATAAAATTAGAGAAGGATAAACAAGCTTGTGAAACAAGGAAGTGAATTATTAAGGTGTGGGGTTAAAGGCAGGAACTTCTTTTGTTTTGTTTAAAAAATTGAGTTTTATTAAAGTTATATTAGTGAAGAGTAATAATGTATGAGCTATCTTGTGTTATGATTGAAATATAAAGCAAAGGGGGGGGCGGAGCCAAGATGGCAGCGCAGGAGCAGTAACATATCACAGCTCTCACATAGCCACCCCAAAATACCCATAAAATATGACTCTAAACTAATCCTAGAACTCCAAAAAGCACACAAATGTACTTTCCACTAAAGTCAGCTTGGCTACAAGGAACCATATCAGCACTGTGAACCAAAACCAGCCTGGCCTGAAGCCTTGGCTGAGCTCCGGTGGCAGCTGGACTGCAGGAGCCGAGGAGGCTCTGGTGAGCGGATTAGTGGCAGCTGCAGCAGCGTTCGGAACTAGGTCAGTGGAGCTTGTGAAATTAGGGGAGTAAAGCGGTCCAGCTGAAAGGCCTCCAGGGCCAGAAAACAAAAAGCAGAGGTTTTGCACCCACCTCCCCATTGCAGCTTCCCTGCCCTTGGCCTGCAGACAGCAGGGGGACTAAACAATCGTTCAAAGGGCAAGTGCTGTCGTGTTGAGTGGCCTGGATCCAGATCGCGGTCTTGGGCCTCAGTCCTGGGAGTCTTCATTATCCAGTGAGCCACAAGTAAGTAGGAAAGGGACCCAGCACCTTCCTGAGGGCTATGGCAGCCGGGAGGACCCCAGTGATTTGGGACAGAGCTTTCCCTTCTGGAAGCAGAGCCCCACAGAGATTTAAAAAAAAAAATCATGGACTGACCAACCATGAGTAAGAATAAGCATAAGAAACAAAGTAAGAACAGCAACCAAACCCTAGATTCCTTCTTTGGGGAAAAGAAGGATCATGGCAGAGAGAGGGAGGAGGAGAGTGCAGCCAGAGCGCCCCCACCAGGGGCTTCCAATAAACATGAAGATTGTCTTAAAGCTAGAGATGACCTGAAGAAGGATTTTGAAAACCAAATAAGAGAAGTGAAAGAAAAACTGGGAAGAGAAATAAGAATGTTGCAAGAAAATCATGAAAAGAGAGTCAG
>CM053581.1:352490141-352563343 GCA_028627135.1 Pseudochirops cupreus
CTTATTCAGTCATCAATCACTAAGTACAATCATTTAGTCAATCATTCAATCAACTCAATTATTCAATCATCCTTCATCATTCACTATTCAATCATCAGAAAATACACAGACCCTCCACCCCTAGGTCACTAGTAAATTTACCATTTCTCAGTCAGTACACAGTATCCAAGTAACATCTTCTTTCAGCTTGACTTGGAGTGGTTTCTCAGATTCCCTGGATCCCCTTCCATGGTCCCACATCCTACCTGGATTCACCAAACTGTCACCTGGGTTCAAAGGCAGACAGCTCCTGGGTCCTTGTCCAGCTCTCTATGCAGTTCCTGCTCCACAGTGGAGCTCACAGTGTCCAGTCCATGTCAAATCCTTCAGTCTCTGTTTCTGGGAAGACAAGGCTTAACAAAGCCACAAACAGGTCCATTAAAAGTACCAGCATCATAGTCATGCTTCCTCAGTCTTTGGTAGCTCTGGCTGACCCTCAGCTCTGACTGGCTCTTGGAAATCCTCACCAGCTCAGGCTGGCCCTCGGACTCAGCAGAAGTTTCAGATGGTTCCCAGAATCAAAATCACTCCATCCAGGTTTTCAAAGTCAAAATCATTCTCTCAAGCATGGGGGGCTTTCCTCTTCAGCCTCCCTGGTGGCAGCAGCTTCTGCCTCTGTGGAGCTTGCTCCAAGAAGATCTGTGTCTCCCTCTCTAAATCACTTCACCTAGGTTCCCTAAATCAAAATCATTCTCTCCAGCCTGGGTCCTTCCTCTTCAGCCTCCTGGACAGCATCTGCTTCTGCCTTCAGGAAGGTTGCTCCGAGAAGATCTGTCTCTCCCTCTCTGGGCTTTTCCTTATGTACAGTATTGCCCCTCCCCGTTCAGCCCCTTCATGTTACATCACCAACAGGAGACAGAAGTTTACACCTTCTGTTTCTTTAACAGAGGCTTAATCTGAACTAGGTGCTAAGTACCTCTTAGTTTAGCAAAACAAAAGGAACTTCAAATCTCATTACTGTTGCATTAATTAGATTGGCTTTAAGAGAAATTATGCTATCTCTTTCTCTGAGACTAAAGAAAAGGAGAATAAAATGGATGAGGGTATTGAGTTTTGAGGAACAGAATACACAGACAGCTCTTATCCAATGGTTAATATTCAATCAATCAAAAAGAATTTATTACATTCCCACTATATGCCAAGGAGTATGCAAGGTAGAGGCCAGGGGAGGGGAGGAGACAAATACTACAAATTTAAAAATCCCTCTTCACAAGTAGCTTTCATTCTAATGACAGAGACACAAGGACATATATAAGTACATACAGAATAATTGTAGAGAAAATAAATACAAAGTAATTACATGCCAACGAGAGAGTCATGGCAAGTTGAGGGGATATAGAGAAAGATTTTATATAGAAGATGGTGCTTGAATTACGTCTTGAAGGGAAAGAGATTTTATGAAGGGACAGGAAGAAAGGAGGGTTTAGTAGGGATGAGAACAGAAAGAAGGTCACTTTACCTGAACTGCAGAGTTTGGTAGGAGAAGTAATGTCCAATGAGGCTAGAAAGGTAGGTTAGGATCAGATTGTGAAGGGTTTTAAAAGCTCAAGAGCACAGTACATATTTAATTAGAGAGGCAATAGGGAGACACCAGAATTTATTGAATAAAGTAGCAATCAGTGCCACATGAAGCTGGAATCATCTCTTACAAATGTAGGCAATAGGAGTGTTATTGGGGAATTGAAGAAAGCAGAAAAGAGTTGGTAGAGTAGCTGTGGAAAATGAGAGAAGTCAATTGGAGTAGAAAAGGATTGCCAAGCAAGCAACAGTGAGGTCCCATCTAAAGGGGTGCATCTTAAGTTTAGAGTGGATGAAATCAGCATGAGTTTACATCATTCTGCAGGGACAGCAACTAGAAGTAAAAGAAAAAAGAAAGAAAAAAAGGATGGGGGTGACCTGGAGTTGAAGATTAGAAAATTAGAAGGTCAGCAGGAGAAGGGCTTCTAGGGTCTTAGCAAGTGAGTCATGAGAAATTCAGGTCATGAAGTCAAGGCTGTTTATGCAGGAGTGGAGCCTCAGTAGGGAAAATGGAAGAGGAGAATAAGGAAGGGTCATTGGCTAGGAGTTCAAAGGACAAAAAAGGGCTTCATGACAATCAAGCTTGAAAAGTTCTGGATGGTTGCCTTAGGGTAGGTTAAGGGTCAATGTGAGGAGACTGGTCTTTCTTGTATATCTTTCTAAAAGATTAAGACTGTAGAGCAACTAATAGGGGGTGGGGATGGAATAGTTAAGTCCTTCAGGGTAGGCTTCAATCATTTCATTTCCTTGTTGTGGGGGAAGGATTGTATTTCCATAGTTAGAGTTACAAGATCAGAAGATATATAAATCTATTCATTAAATAAACATTTCTAAAGAACCCATTATGTGCAATACACAGTCTTAGAAATTCAGAGATGCAAAAATATGTTCTGTAGGGAAGATAATGTACTGATAATATACAATACAAATTGGAATGTAAGTACATAAGAGAAATACAAAAAACATATTATGAGCTCCCAGAATCTGAGTTGGAAGAGACATTAGAGGTCATCTAGTGTCACCCAGACCTGAAGAGAAATCCTCTCTATGACATTCTCAACAAAGAGTCATCATTCAGGGTTATTAACCTCTTGTGTGTGTGTGTGTGTGTGTGTAACAGACCCTTTTGGCAGTATGGCAAAACCAATGGTTGCCTTCTAAGAATGCTTTTAAATGCATAAAATACAACAGAGAGAATAACAAAATAAACCAATTATATTGAAATAGTTACTGATTTTTTTTTAAGTTCATAGACCCTCCTGAGAATCCCTGTCATACGGCCTTTGCTGATGTCAAATCCATTACCCCCTGGGGCATCTCATTCTACTTTTGGATAGCTTTAACTGATAGGAAAATTTTTCCTTTACATCAAACCAAAGTTTGTCTTTCAGCCATTTCCACCATTAATCGTAGTTCTGGCCTCTGGAATCCAACAGAATCAGGCTAAACCCTCTTGCTAATGACTCTCTTGGGGATACTTGAGGACAGCTATCATTTGTCCCCATTTGTCTTCTTTTCTCCAGGTTAAACATCCACAGTTCCTTTAATCGTTAAATGGCATGGTCTCTGGGGACTCTATCACCCTAATCAGCTTCTGTTGAATACATAGCAGTTATCCATCCTTCCTAAACTTTGACACCCAGAACTATCTACAATACTCTAGATGTGGTCTGATGGAGCAGAACATGCTCATTCTCTAGATTATACTTCTACTCACGTAGCTGAATATCCCATTCATTTTTATTCTTTTTTCTTTGTTTGCTAACATGTCAGATAGTTGATTCATGTTGAGGTCATAGTAATGAAAACTCCTTATCTTTCCACTTGAACATTTGTTCAAACATGACTGCCCCCCTGTTTTTGTGCAGTTGATGTTTTGAACCCAAGTCTAGGATTTTACATTTGTCTCTAAAATTTCTTCATCTTAAATTCAGTCCTTTGTTCTAGCTTGTTGAGATTTTTCTGGATCCTGACTGTCATCCAATATGTTGACTCCCTTCCTTTGTGTGATGCACAGATTGGATAAGGATACCATTTATGATTTTATCTAAGACTTATTAATTTAAAATGGAGATAGATACACTTTACTTTGCTCTAATATGAAGCTAATGTGTTAACCATTAAGTCAATTAATCATTTCCACAAACCACGCTGGCTCCATTGTGTTGTCATCTAGTATATATTTCTCCATTTTGTCCATAAGAATAGAATAAGGGACTTTATCAAATAGAGGCTAGGGAAAAGAGATCATTGAAGGCTAAATGAGGGAATTGGTATTTGAAATGAGTTTTAAAGGATTTAAGAATTTTCAGTAGGTGAAGACAAGGAAGAGCACTGGGGCCATAAGAAATGGCATGGAGAGTCTGTGCAGAGGTAGGGAAGGGAGAGTTAGGTTCAGATGGAGGGCTACTGGTGCCGATATAGGCATCAACTGGCCCATGGTTGGTGTTTAATTGTACCTTTTGTCTTCTAAAAACTTTCTGTCTTGCCTGCCTATAGTAAAATGAAATGTTCTTAGAACTTAAAAAGTGTAGACTTGAGAACAATAGCCTATATTCCTTCATTGGGTAGGATTTCTTTTTTTCCAAATGACTTCAGGATTTTACAAAAGAAAGAGGAATTTACAATTTATTGAAGGGTCCAGTCACTGATCCAGACTGAAAATGTCTCCTGTTTTGTAAGAAAAATTCTCACTGGCATGATTTGCTTTCATCTTTGTTTTAATGATTGACTAAAGGTATAAGGCAAAGGTGGGAAACCTGCAGTCTTGAAGCCACATGTGGTCCTCCGGGTCCTCAAGTGTTGCACTTTGACTGAATCCAAACTTCACAGGTTATGCAGTCATACTTGTAGGGGTGTAAGATCATAGATATCAAGCAAAAAGGAACTTTAGAATCCACCCAGGCCAACTCATTTTACAGATAATGGAACTGAGGCTCTAGGAGGCTGTGATTTGCCCACTGTCATAAAGTAAGTAGCAACAGTAGAATTTTTTCCCAGGTTCTTTGACTCTAGAAATGGTGCTTGCTCCAATATGTCATGAAATTTACACAGGGAAAAAAAATTAAAACTATCTTTTTTGTTGCATGATGGTGTGTGTATATGAGTGTATTTGTGTAAATTCAACATGGCCCAATGGAAATAGTCTTAGATTCAGAGTCAGAGGGCCTAAGTTTCAGAGCCAAAACTAGCTTCAGGCAAATAGGGCTTTTTTCCAAGATGTTGTGTCCTTTATTCCTCCAGCAAATTTTGGTTAATACTAACTTTGCCTGACCAAAATCAGCCCCGTGGGATAGAAAAACTTGAAGTCCTAAACATTCCTTAGATAAGAAGCCAAGGAAGAATCTCTATTGTCTCTGACTGCTTGGTGACATGTAAATCCTCCTCCTCAATCAGCCTTTTGTGAATCCTCTAAATGTGGTTTAACCTGTAATCTGATTTAGTTTACCTATAGAGTTTGTTTGGAGGTTTCTTCTTTAGGGGATATGTAAGATTATCACTCTGTTCAATTTTTATGACAACGAAGGAAGTATGGCATTATGAATCTACATTTCTCTTTCCTCTTTGTTGGCCTAAGAGGAATGTACAGCTTTGTAATAAATTAATGAATTATTTTTCTGTCACTCTGATGTAATTTTTTGCTATAAGAAGCCTTGTCAGAATCTTTATAATTATTCAGGTTTTCTTGGAGGCCTGAATCTATGCTTGAATATGATAATAAGACCTAGGATTTTGTTTCCATAATTTCTACATTGTGGTAAATGTGTATTGGGCATTTCTTCCATAACACTGTCAATATGTTAGAGGAGGGGACAATGGACCTGAGAACATGTATCCTCCCTATGGCAGCCACCTTCCCATGCCTCACCTTCTGAACCTCTGCTGGCCAGCACAAATGTCCCTAATCTACTCCTGGTTGTCCTCCATTACCATATCTCCATACCTCCATACATGTCTATCTCTAACTCCTGGAGACCTTCAAGTCCCAACTGAAATCTCACCTTCTATAGGAAGCCTTTTCCAATCTCCCTTAATTCTAGGATAAGAATTTGAGAACAAAGGATGATCAACAAATTTTTAGGGACTTACATCTGTTCTTGGCACATTGATAGATTGTAGGCTCCTTGAGGGCAAGTGCTGTCTTTTGCTTTTCTTTGTAACCCTAGTACTTAGCATACTGCCTGGCACATACTTTAATAAATATTTTTTGGATGACAGACACGATTCTATATATTTGCAGCTATGCAGTTACATAACTGTCTACAGTTAACACTGCGGAAAGTAAACCTTCAGAATCAAAAATGAATTTCTTTGTTTCCCTTCAAAAAACATCAGAGCCATATTGCAGTCTGCTTCAGCTTTCTTCCAGAGGTCTGCTTATCCCTTTGTGTTCCTTCCTCTAGGCCATCACAGAGATAATGTCTTCCTAAATCCACTCATTGGCTATCTCTATTTCAGAACTGCAAATCCAGTTAAACCAGACTATCAGTGATTTGTAAAGGTCCCCAGAAAAGTGTTCCTAGTCCTTGAAAGCAGTAAGATCTAATAAGAGATGGAAATAAGAGGGACTTGGCCTATTGTTTCTGTTAAAGTAAGGTAATTAAGCTTAATAGCCAAATAACTGAGAGACCCAGTCCTCCAGCCAGAGTGTACCAGCTGACTTCCTTACCTATGTTATTCTCACGACCAGAACCATCTATTCTAGATCATTTTTAGCAATGACTAAATTAGAAAGAACACTGAATTTGGACTCAGAGACCTGGTTTAGAGTTCCTGCTTGGCTGCTCACCTCCTGCCAGACCACAGGCCTCTGTTTCCTTATATTTAAAAGGAGGAAGTTAGATGAGATGATCTTCATAGTTTCAACTCTAAATTCTGTAATGCTATATATTTATTTTTATTTTTAAATGTTATATTTATCTTCAGATCCCAGTTTTTTCCCTCCTTCCATTCCCTCCTGTACCCATTGAGAGGGCAAGAAATATGATACCCATTTTATGTAAGAAGTCAAGCAAAACATATTTCCACATAAAATGCTACATAAAAATGTATAATAGAGAATAAAAATTTTTGGCCTCCTCTGTGATTTCATTGGCTTAGGGAAGTCCTGGTTGAAGAAATTCACTGTATCATTGTTTAGGGCCAATCAAACTACTCTTTGAATTATTGTCTCAGAGTTGCCTGGGGCACCGAGAGATTAAGAAATTTGAATAGGCCCACCCAATCAAAGTATGTCTAAGAAATGGGCCACGATGGGGGAACACTTTAGATCTAGGAATCAAACAAATGCTGGGATAGAAGAAATAACTCACCCAGGAATTTCCTGATCCCAAACAATTGACTCAACTGTCTCCCATACTTCTGAGGGAACGAACATGTGGAGATCTGGGAGCCTTTACTAGAGAAAATTGGCTTCCCAATTTCACCATCAGGTCCCTTCCCAACAAGGGGACAGGATAAGAGGAGAGCACAAGGAAGGAGTGTTCAAACAACAGATCCTCAAGTAGGCAGAGGACTGGGTATGTCTAGAGACAATCCCTTAGTTTCTCCTTCCATGCCCCTGACCTGACTGTTCAAGGGGAGAGGAGAACCAATTGGTTAGAATGAGAACTTAACCATAATAAAGTGGGTAACCTTATCTTCAGCATCAATGCTTGCCCAGAGTTCAGGAGATGGAGAAAGTGGGAGCACTGCCAAGCCCCATGCTTCCCCATCACTCCAAGGCTTGAGAAGACTGGAGGACAGGGTACTGGGAGGTGGCTCTACCACTTTTCCAACCTCGGGAACAATCCTTCCTCCAATGTCCCTCCTGGTCAGATGGGCAAGGTACTAGAGGCCTTGGTTCCTAGGGCTCCCTCTGGGGGGCTGCCCTGGAGGGGCACTCCTTGGACCAGCGATTCTCCTTCTGGCATCAAAAGCAGGCTTTCCCACTGCCCAAGTGGCTGGGCTTCCTCCCAGGGGGTCCCCTGGAGGGGCTTTTCCTGGCCATGGCAGCAGCCAAGAATCGAGTATATTCTCTGTCTCTGGTTTGTTCCCTTTGTTCTTTTTCCTCGATTACAACTAGGTCTCTGTTGTTAAAGACCCCAAAGGTTTTCTCCAGTAATTGGCCTGAGGTGTTTGGGATCCCATTGCCAATTTCTGCAGTTTCCTCCTAATATCTGGGGCAGACTGGATTAATAAAATACATGTTAAGGATTGCTGTCCCTTCTATTGAGTCAGGATCTAAGTTCATATGCCTTTTAATAGCTTCTACCAGGTGATCTTGGAAAAGGGCGGAGCTTTCCATTTCTTTCTGGGTGATTTCCCTAATTTCCAGATAATTTACTTGCTTTTGAAATTCAGTTCTTACTCCTTCTAACAGGTGAAGTACCGTATGGTCTCTTTTTCCCCTATCCTCACGTGTTTGGTAATTCTGTCCTGGGTCACTAGTGGGAACAGCAGCTGTTCCTGGGGGGTATTTTGTGGGGTCATTGCTAACCAAACAATCCGAATTTGGGGGCTTGTTCCCAGATTCTCCTCTTCTCCTCAGTGGAACAGGTAGAGAAGGGGATATGCAAATTACCACAAGAAAGCTTGAATTGTAGGGATATGTCTCTGAAACTGTCAGTAAACTTTGTGGGATCTTCGTAGAACCTCTCCAATTTTTCTTTAACTTGGATGAGATCCGGAATGGAGAATGGGACATGCACTCTAATTGTGCCACTGGGAGAGAAAGGCACTTCCCTTAGGGTACAAAGTCCTGAAGGTGCAGTGGGGATAGGGGCTTGGGAAGGGAGACTGGAAGTCCCACTTCCTGTGAGGGAGGGACTGGGGGGGGGGGGGGCGGTACTGGCTGAACTGGATCAGACTGCAAGACTGGGGGATCCGGCTGGCAAGGGGGAAGGTCAGCTGGCACCACAGAAGGGGAAGGGGTCAGAAGAGGAGATACCCCAAAGACTTTGGGTAGGTGTTGCCTCAGGGGGAGGGGCCACAGAGGGAGGCATCTCAGCAAGACCAGTGGCTGGGACCTGAGCAGGAGTCCCTGAGAGGGGAGGGGCCATGATGGGAAATGCAGGGTAGGAGATGTGAATGGTGTAGGAGGCAGGAAATGTGGGGTGTTGGGATAGAGAGAAAGGGAAGGGAAACCAAGGGGAAAAGGGTTGGGGAGCAGCAAGAGGGGTTGGAAGAGCTGCCTTGGGGAGACCCATGACTGGGACCTGAGCAGGAGTCAGGGGGGTGGGGGGAGGGGGGAGGGCTGAAGCCCTGGGGACCATAAGAAGGGGGTCATTTAATTGGCTCCTATTGCCCCTTTGTGGAGAGGCTCTAGCTTCAAGCATCGCACAATCTTTCCTGAGAACTGTGTTTTGAGAGAGTTTGACAAAGGCCATTATATAGGCAACTTCTATCCATCTTTCCTCTCTGCAACAGTATGATTCTGACTGCAAGAGAGTGTTATCTCTTAAAATACCAAAAACAGGCCATGCTTTGTGGTCCTCTAGGTGATACCGAGGCTGAACAGTGTTGCAAAAGAATACCGCTTTTTCTTTTTAAGTTCTTTACAGAAACTAAATTTTTCCCCAATGTTGTAAAAGACAACCCAAAGGCGAACTTTTAGGAACTAAAAAGGATTGATCCAATAGAGGTGTACAAGCTGGAAGTCCCTTCCTCAAAAGAAGATTTGGGAGTAAGCCTTGAAAAACAAACAAAACAAGACAAGAAAAGACAGGACAAAGAACAAAACAAACACAAAAAGGTACCTGAAGTTTTCCCAATTTCCTAGTGCCAAGAGAATTGAAAGAAATCTGCCTTACACTTCCAGAGGGGGCATCTGTCTTTGTCCTCCACTCTTCAGAAGCTGCTCCCATATCCATGTCCTTCAATATAACCAAACTAGACCAAGAACCTGAGAGTGTCAGGCTGAATACGAGACAGCCACCTAGCTGTATGACCTAATGGGATCTGAGGGGTCAGCCCCCCCCCCCAAAAAAAACACTTTGGAGAGCAAGGGAATAGGAAGGGAGAGAGAGGCTTACCTACCTTCCAGTCCTGGCTGGAGAAGAACTTGAGATTAGCATTTTCCCAGTATCAGGGAATCATAAAATGTTGAGGTCAAAGAACCATAAAATATAGAAGTCTAAGGTTTAGGGGTGCATGAGACCCCAGAATGCCAACACTCCAGGTCCTGCCAAATGAATTCTACTCAAGTCTTCTCTCAGCCAAAGAAAAGCAAAGCTTATTAAAAGTTCACTATAATGGTTAGACTCTTAAGGAGCCTTAGTATCTGTAACACTTGCATTGGGCAAGCTGGCCAGAATCATCTGACACAGAGTGAGTCTGTACTGGATAATTCTCCCACCTTTTTTTTTTCTCATGGAGGCAAGATGAGGTCTTATATACAGAAAGGTTGTGGGAGGAATTTAGGGGTGGTCTAGAGAAGGAGTTTGAGGAGGGTCTTTAGGAGGAGTCAAATGAGGTCAGACTTCAGTAATGAGAGATTAAGGGTGGGAAGTAGCTGGAGACTACCAGGAGATGACAGTCAACTGAGGTCTAGGCTAGTCTAAGGGTAACAAGATTTGGGTATAGATGTTTTGGGAGGATCAAGGGTGGGAGCTAGCTGGACAATGGAGGGCTAGGCTAGTAACAGAGATTTAGGGACCTATATAATGAAAGGCTTATGGTTTCAGGCAAATGCCTCATGTGGGAAGATTCAAGGAGAGTTCAAGGGGGTTCTCTGAGCCTGTACCTCTTCAAAGCCAACTCTGATTCCTAGGAGACTTCTCTATTCACTGTACCAAGTATATTTTAAATATTCTTCTAAAAGCATCCATTTCTCTAAGCTGTAAATATTGCCTCCATGGAAAGATCTCAATTAAATTAGCCATGTTAGAGCATGTTGAAGCTGCCAAAAATTTTATACAAATGACTTAGCAAGGTGATAAAAGGAAAATTCTTTAAATATCTCTGACTGTCCATTTTGCATGATTCTTTACAGACCAGAACAAGCTTTGGCAAATGAGCAATTAAACTGGAAGAGTTTTATACATTGCATGGTAGTTAGGTTTTTGGAGGTTTGGGTTTTGGGGGTAGGCCTGGGGGAGAAGAGGTGAAAAGGGAAGAGTGGCCATACAATTACATATATTCTTGCGATTTGAAGACAATACAAATTGTATTTTCTGATGACAAAGTGATATTACCTGTAACTTTACTTAGACAGTGTTTTCATACTCTTGCAGTGTATCCATTTGCTGTGCTCTCTCGAAAGGACAAAGATCAGAACATCTAAATTTAGATGTGTAATACCTCTTCCCCCAGGGTACTACCCCAACTTATACCCACTGGTTGGGTCCCCAGACTGTGGCTATTATCTCAGTCTCTAGAGAAAATCATGCTGGTAACTACATCTGCTACTGCAGTTCCTGAGCCCCCACTGGTGTGCTTCCCAATGACAATCAGGAGACTTAATAAGCTTTTAGCAAGGGCATTTACTAAGCTGGTATAGTAAAAGTCAATGGCAAAAAGCATTTCCCCTCAAAAGCCTGGGCCTCAGTTTTCCACAAATAAGCGCAGATTCATGGAAAGAGTGAACCCAAACCTAGAGTGTAATGGCGGTGAGACATACGTACAGAGAACATGTGTGGAAAAGGAATAAATCATAATTCCTAGTATTAGGAGTCCTTTCTTGGATTCATAGGCAGCATTCCTCTCTATCTTAAGAGATTGTGCTTCCCAAAGCTCCTCCTCCTGGGGGGAACTATCTCTCCTTACCCAAATCTATCCTAGATGTGTCTGTTTGCCCCCAGCTAGTATACTGTCTCCTAAAAGTTTAGTATCCAACGACATAGTCAATGAAAATGGCATAGGCAAAGAAGGAAAAACTTTTTCTTTCTTTCCTTAAACAGTGATTCTTTCTCAGGGACCTGATTTTTCTTCCATTTCTGGCTCCAATTTTTAAACTGACAAACTGCTAAACTTCCTCTAGCTATTTACAATCCCCAAAGGTATGGTAAGCCCACCTACACAGGTGATCATATAATTTCCTTCTTAACCCAATCAAATAGGTCCATACTTCATAAAGGGATGTCAAAGCAAAGGAGGAATTTGAACCCAGATCCTTTGACTACAACACCAGTGATTTTTCCTCCTAACTGCCCTGCTTGTTGGCTTATAGTGTATTAAAACATGCAGTATTTTTTAGGGATCATCTAGTCCAAATTCCTTCATTGCATAGATAAGGAAACTGAAGGGAAGGTACTTGCCTGGTGCACACACAGAGATGGTAGAGAACCAAGACTCTCTATGATGCCCAAAATGCCCAGCTAGGGGATCTTCCTACCAAGGCAGATTCATTCCCTCCCCCCCCCCCCCAACAACACCTACAAACACATAACCACAAACAACACTCTCTCCTAGACAAATGAATTCTCTCAGAATCACAAATAGACTGAAACAGAAACATTCACTCAACAGCTTTGAAAACTCCACTGCCAGAGGCTGGAGCCATAGTATTTGCAGACTGTTTCTGAAGGGTCTATGAGATACAGCTGGGATTAGGATAGACTGTCAAATGAAGTTTCCCTTCAGGTTCTTGGGCTATGCACAATTCCTTTCAGGGGTCTATAAGTTATAGAAACTTAATGGAAATTTAGGTGAGGTTTCTCTTTTTATTATTTCAATTAGCATTTATTGTTCTCTCACTCCTTCCTCCCCTTCTAAAAAAAATTAAAAGAAAAAGAAAAAGAAAATTTTTGTAACAAACATATATAGTTAAGCAAAACAAATTTTGAGAAATTTCCAAAAATATATGTGTCATTCTATATCTTGACTCCATCATCTCTCTGTGAGGAGGTAGGTTGAACACTTTTGTCACTGTTCCTCTGGAATCATGGTTCATGATTACATTGATCAGAGTTCAAAGTTATTTGGCATATATTATATGGCTAATAAGTGCTCATTTCCTTCCTTCCTTCCATCCTGCCTTCCTCCCTCTCTTCCTTCTTTTCCTTCTTTCCTTCCTTGTTCTCCTTTCTTTTCCTTTCCTTTCCTTCCTTCCTCTCTGCCTTTCTTTCTTCTTTCCTCCCTTTCTCTCTCTTCCTTTCCTTTCCTTTCTTTCTCTTCCTCTTCCTTCCTCTCTCCCTTCCTCTCTTCTTTCCTCCCTTTCTCTCTTCTTTATTTCCTTTCCTTTCCCTTCTTTTCCTTTCCTTTCCTCCTCTCTCCCTCCCTCCCTTCCTCCCTTTATCCCTCCTTCTTTCCCTCTTTCCTCCCTCCCTCCTCTTCCCCCTTGACTTTACAATCCTGTTGTTTTATAATTTATTCCCCTGGTTTTGCTCACTTCACAACACATCACTTCATACAAGACTTCCAAGGTTTCTCTGAAAACATCCCTTTTATAATTATTTTTTTAATGGCACAACAACAATCTTTTGGGTAGAGTTTCTACAATAGACCCATACAACTAAGCCAGTTCTTGAAGTTCTGGACGTGAAGTATTTGTGGCTTCAAAGTTTTTATTCAAGTTTTTTTTTTTCTTGAAGGATTCACAAGTTTATCAACATAGAGACTTTTGAGTCATTGTTTTTTTCCTTCTCCTGAGCACCACTTCATACAACATTGTCATTTTAGAGCAGGAAGGACCCTCAGAGGTTACCTAGTCCAACTCCTATATTTAACAAATGAGGAAACTGAGTCCCAAAGAGGGGGAGATTTGCCTAAGATCACGCATATGCCAGGTGGGAAAGCGTGGATTCTGAGAGAGATCCTCTGATTCCTCAAATCCAGTGTTCTTTCCACTTAATGATAGATTTCTACCCTGAATAGTAATTTTCTCTCCATCTTGTTTTTGTTCCGTCCTTTGGGTGATGAGTTGGATCCTTATTTTTAAGATGTCAAGTGCCACCAGGATGGCACAGGTAGCCAGGCTCCTGGCATACTAGTTAGAAATGTTTGGCAACTTCAAGATCTCTACCTCTCACCTCCAAATTCAAGGTAAATGAAGTCCTGTCCTACTTGGAGACAATAGCAAGAGAACTGGAAGCCCAGGTTATTGTAATTCCTTTGGGGTAGATTCTATTATTTCCACTTTCCTACATCACAGCATCATAGGACATTCAAAGTCACTCAGAACTAAGATCCAAACTTGGGTCTCCTGAGTCCAAAACCAGGGCCCTCATTTCCACTACAAACTAAGAGAGACCTTAAAATTATCTAGTCCAACCCCCAAAATTTCATAGAAGAGACAACTAAGGGTCCAGAAAGAGCAAGATCTAAGGTTACAGAAATAATACCCAGATCCTGACTCTAAATCAAGAGCTCTCCAATGAATCCCTTGCCTTCTAGCTCAATAGGAGGGGAGTTTACCAGTTTCAACTTAGTGGAAAGGGAAAAGGGACAGACCTAGCACCTCCACTCTATAAGACCTGGAAATTCTATGGGCTCTAGTTCTTAAAATCCAAGCAATTAGCTATTGGGCTGAATGAGTTTCTAGTCACAATTCTGGAGTTCTTATAATAAAGGCATTCCACAATTCTTCAAGACTTACCAGATAGGGAAGTTAGAACCTGGTCTTATTAGGGCCTCATGCCATGGACCAGGTTGGGGCTGAGGGCAGATCTAACTGCATAGGGGACCCTATGAGCAAGACACAGGGAGTGCAGACCAGTTCCTCAAGATGGAACTAGAATTTCCATAGTCCAAGACCAAGGATCCAAAGGCAGTTGGAGCTGGGTATAGCTTTGAAAATAGGATGAAGAGGGATGGTAGGTGGTGTAGTGAATAGAGCACCAACCCTGGAGTCAAGAGGACCTGAGTTCAAATTCCACCTTAGACACTCAACACTTACTAGCCATGTGACCTTAGGCAAGTCACTTAACACCAATTGCCCTGCCTTCCCCCCTCCAAAAAGAAAAAAAAATAGGAGGAAGAAGCAGCAGGGACTCAGGACCACGTTGGTGCAAACAGATGGGACCCCTATGCCACCCAGGGCTTCTGGGGTTCTGGAAAGACTTCATATGGAAACTTAGACCAAAGGCAGATGTCAGGGCTGGGCTGTAGGGACCTGAGGGGTCTTACCAGGCTCAGCTCCATCTTGGGGTCAGAGAGACTCTTCTTCTCAGAAGGAGAGACCTTGACTGTGTTACTTCTGAGTGAGGGGCTGCCACCAGAGATACTTTGCTCATTGGTTCTTAAATCTTACCTTCACTAGGACTTTGTCAGGTTGATCTTGCTGTCCTTATGTTCCTGCATGAATATATCAGAGTGTTAAATCTTGGCAGAAAGAGTTTTCAGGACATGAAGTTGGATGTGGTCCACTCAGTGCTTCAGGGTATGCCTGAGGACCTGGGAAATGACTAGGCTATGTGGGAGCTCCAAGATGGGGCCAGGCAAGGACAGCACTTTGATCCAATTAATGAAGTTGGAATGGAAGGGTAGCTTGAGGTAAGAGAACATTTTGCTTCTGGGACCAGAGACTCAGTGTCCAGCTTGTGCTGGCCAGGGATCCTGGAGGCAAGGCAGTTGAGCTTTGGGCTGCTGCTACCAACAAAGCCTTGGGAATTTCAAACCTTCTGTGAATAATGTCACTCAACCTAGCCTGGATCCCTGGACCCTAATCCTGGCATAGGCTGCCTTTCTCTCTCCCTGGAACCAAAGGGTAATATGTGGGAGAAGGAGGCAGCAAGGAAGAAACAGAGTATCCCCAATCCTAGCTCCTCCCCTTATATTGACCTGGAAATTAGGGCTGATGGGGAGGGGCAAGAGGCTGGGAAGAAAGAGGGACTGTGGTCCTGAGAGGAGGAGAGGACTGTGTCTGGAGCTATAGCATCCAATTCCTAACCTATCCCTCCATCTCCTGGATGGCTACTATCTATTTTATCAATCAATAGATACCTAGGTGGCACAGTAGACAGTGTTGGATTTGGAACAAGAAAGATTTGAGTCTGGATCCTGCCTCAGATACTTACTAGCTTGTATGACCCCAAGCAAGTCACTTAACCTCTGCCTGCCTCAGTTTCCCTATCTATAAAAATGAGAATAATAATAGAACCTATTTTATGGAATTGTTGTAAGGATTAAATGAGATTTAATCATCCTATTTAACATCGACAACAAAATTCATGCTTTTCAGATCAAGTCTTAACTTCTTATCTGGGCACTTGGCCCCACCTAATCTGCTCACTTTCTCTCAAACCTTTTACTTCTTTCTCCCCTTCCTCTTTCTTTGACCATGGCTTGTCATATCTATGCCTTTCAACTTCTTACTCATGCTATTTCCCACCTTTGTTACCATAAGCAGCCATAGAGCATGGTACTGGCATAGTCAGGCATGTTATCCCTCATTCGGTGCCCACTCATGTCTCTTACTATCCAATTTTGACTCAACCTTCCAGGAAACCCACTTTAATCAATTTAAAAATCTATGAAAGGAGTAGATCTGTTCTAGAGAAATTCTCCTACAGAGGTGAGTCCTGTTCTCTGTGGTCCTTCTGATGAGGGTAGGGTAACATAAAATGATGAGGTATAGGGTTAAGGGTGCTCGAGACCCCAAAATACCAACACACTGGGTCCTGCCAAATGAATTCAACTCAAGTCTTCTCTCAGCCAAAGAAAGGCAAAGTTTATTAAAAGTTCGCCATCTTGGGTAGACTCTTTAGGAGCCTTGGTATCTGTAAGGCTTGTATTGGACAACTGCGCCAGAGCAAGTCTGTGCTAGAAAATTCTATGGCGTTCTCACACCACATGGAGGCAAGATGGGCTGTTATATACAGAAAGATTGTGGGAGGAATCTAGGGGTGGTCTAGAGGAGAAGTTTGGGGAGGGTCTTCAGGAGGAGTCAGATGAGATCCTACTCCAGTAATGACTTTGGGGAGGGTCTTCAAGAGGAATTAATGAGGTCAGAGTCCAGCAAAAGAGTGAAGTTGCCTGAGACTACAGACAATGGTGGGCTAGGCCACTTCAAGGGTATGACAGTTGATTTGGGTATAGATATTTTGACAGGATCCGGGGGGGAAGTAGCTCGACAATGGAGGGCTAGGATAGGGTAAGAGTAACAAAGATTTGGACCTAGCTATAATGAAAGACTTGTGGCCTCAAGCAAATGCCTCATCAAGTGGGAAGATTCAATCAGAGTTCAAGGGGTTTCCCAGAGCCTGCACCCCATCACAGGGTCACACAGCTTATAATTTTCTGAGGCGGGACTTGAATTCATGAAGATATATCTTCTTGACTCCAATCTACTGCACCACCTAGCTCCACTCCCCAAATCACAAAACACATCTTCTGTGTCCCTGACAAGTGGTTGTCTCTAAAGACATCCAGTAACAAGACAATCACCATCCCATCAATAGAAGCAAGCAGTCTTTCCTATCTAGGGGACAAGATGAACTATTGGAAAATTCATTCTTCTATTGAGCCAAAATCTGACTCCCTCTCACTCCCACCTTTTCTGCCCTTGAGGGCCAAGCAGAGCAAATCTGATCATTTTTCCACATGATAGCTCTTTAAATATTTTGTAATGGCTATCATACACCCACGACATCTTGTCTTTTCTCCAGGCTAATCATTACTGGTTTATTGGGATAGTTTTCATAAGTACTTCCTTCTCCCTTTGCCTCCCAGAATCCCTAGCTTCCTTCAAAACTCAGCTCAAAAGTCCCCTCCTAGGCTTTTCATGATTTCCCTTCCCACCTTTACACATTTATTGTTGTCTCTTTGCTACCTGAAATGACTTTATCTGTAATTTCTATTTATATCGTTTTATACAAAAAAGTAAGTACAAATTTGCCTTCCCTCCCCAAATGCCCGCCTCCCCCCCCCTCCCCGAAAAAATAATGTAAGCTTGTTGAGGGCAAGTACTTTTATCTTTGCCTGTGTGGCATGAAAGTGTATTGTTTGTCCTTTGTTTTTGAAGAGGACCAATGATATCATACTGTGATGTATTGACTCTTTTGTGAATTGAATTTAAGTGAGACAGACTTAAGTCTTAGTGGGATATAAGTAAGGAAGACTCTTCCAGAATCATCAAATTTCAGAGACAGGACAAATTCCTGAGGATGACCTGGAATTCAGTGGACAACCCTGATATTTCCCATAAATCGTTCTCATCCACCTATTCAACCATGGGTAGACAACTCCACTCCTCCCACCCCCATTCACTGATGGGGTTGATTACTCTCAACCTGGTTTAGCCCATCTATCAAGATGGTCTACTGAGGTGTGGCTACTTCACATGCTAAAACTTCTTGGAGCCACAGATGAGAGTTGAGTGCCAGGTGGATGAGCAGCCAAGCAAAGGGTTCAGCAGGCTCTCATATCAGAGTGCCAGTCCTCCTTGAACACCCATACACCCCAATATGAGACTATAATGCAATACACAAGTGGTGCTTAATAAATATTTTTAATTGAATTGAACTAGACAAGGTCCCCAGTCTTCCCTAGAACCCTAAGAGTTGTCATCTTTTGGACATACTCCAATGTATCAATATCCTCTGTAAAATGTGGCCCTGAAAACTGAACCCAATGTACCAGATGTATTCTAACCAAGGCAGAGTATTCTCAGCTCGTGGGACAGTGCCTGGAACATAGTAGGCACTTAATAAAGGATAGTTGGTTGATTAATATTGCCATCCTACCGTGGCCACCGTACTTTCATTAGCATAACCTACAATTGGATTAGCTCTTTGGGAGAGAGAAGAATACTGCTGATTCATATTGACCATAGGATCAGAGTTGGAAGGGACTGAGAGATCATGTGATCCAACCTCCTCGTGTGACAGATGAGAAAACTGAGGTGAAGTGGATTGTTCCAGGATACTCCCCTCTTAGCCTCCCTTTCCCCATCTATAAAATGGCTGCAATAATAACACCTACCTCAGTCAGTGAGTCAACAAGCATTTAAGTGCCTTCTATGCGCTGGGCACTATGCTAAGTGCTAGGGATACAAAGACAAAGCAAAACCAAACCAAACCTTTCCTGCTCTCAAGGAGTTCATATCTAATGGGAGACATTGACAGTCTCAAGACAATTTATATAAAATACTTTGCAAACCTTAAAACACTATGTAAATTCTAGCTCTTATTAATATTACCCATACTTCAAGTTTTGGTGTATAGGTATCTTTTGGCATCATTTCTGTCTTTCTTCCTAGTGATTTTTGCCTGTGGATTATTTATTACTATTCTTCCTGTCTCATAGTTGCTGTCTTCTATGGTATCTGATTCAACAGCTTTATCTGGATGCTTTTTTCCCTTCTTCTCCCCTCTTAGTTTGAAAACATTTTAATCAGATCAGCTGTCTCCAGATAAGTACAGTTTTCCCAGCCCTCATTACATACCCTTTCTTTCTCTGGAAAATGGCCAAGGAGAAAGATCTTTGCCTTGTTCTCAGGGAAGCTAGATCTCTTGTATATATGCAAATACATAAAAAGATAGCCAAAAGCACAAGGCAATATAGAGTATGATTAGAAAGTAATGAAATTGGTTCTACAAGTCACAAAGAAATAGAAATGTCCATGTCATAAATGACTAGTGCCAGATGAAGTGCATAGGCAAGTGTTGTAAGAGTTTAAAGAAAACAAAGGATGGTGGGGCATCATTGTGGGCTAGAGGAAGTTTCAAGGATGTGATGAGACTAGGGGTGAGTCTGTAAAATGGGTAAGATTTCTGTAAAGTGTAAGATAATGATGTATGCTCCTAGTCACTGCAGGAAAGGTTCAGTCTGGTGGATTGCTTGAATCATTGGGTGTCCACACTAAGTCTGGCACCAATACGGTTGAAGAGAGAGGAGTAGGGAGGCCACCAACCTACCTAAGGAAGAGCAAACAAGCCCAGGTAAGAAATGAGACAGGTCAAAGGTGTTGTGCTCATCAGCAGAGGAATAGGGCCTATGAGTAGGACTTCTAGCCTGAGAGAGGTAGGGCGATTCAGTCTTTAAAAACAAACGGAACATGTTGGACACTCTAAGTATGAGAATGGGAGATCAGTCTGAGCAACAGCAAAACAGAAAAGCAGGAATGTTCCCAGTAGATTCAGGAAACTCGTTAGTGATCAGTCTGGGTGTGGGTAGGGAAACACTGCAAAATATAGCTGTGAGGATTCTGGGCCCAATTGGTAGGTGGTTTGGAGAGCCAGCCAAAGGAACCTGGACCTTTCCCTGCAGGCAGGGAGAATCATTTAAAGTTTTTGAACAGGAGAGTTTCAGAAAAAGCTTGAGGGAAATTTATCTTGGATTAATACAAATCAGAGGGGGAAGAAAATGACAGCAGGAAGACTGGTTAGCAGATTATTCTTGGACAACATGAGCTGTGAATCATCTGGACTCAATTGATGGCAGCAGGATGAAAAGAAATGGCACCAGAGACAGCGTGTACAACTGATAACTTGGCACCATTTGGTTATGTTGGAGGAAGGAGGCAAGAGCGAGGAAGAAGACGTATGACATTCCGGTTAGTTACCAGCTTAGGTGACTGTCAACTATTGCCAGAAATAGGGAGAGTCACTTAGTAAAAGACATTGCCAAGTTCAGTTTTGGCACTCTGAGTTTTTGACAATAATAAAAAAAGACAAATGGAGGTTTTCGGCAGACAATCAGAGACGTAGGAATGTAACAGAGATGGAGCTATAGATTTGGAAGCCAACTCTGTAGAGGTTACAGAATAACAGAATTTGAGAGCTGGAAGGCTCAGTGGCCATTAAGTTTATCCCATGCACAAAAGGAATCCTTTTATGTTATAACATAACCAACAAATGGTCTTCCAACCTTTGCTTGAACACCTACCGCCAAGGAGGGGGAAACCATTGCCTCTCAGGGAAACCTATTCCACTTCTGGACCAGTCTGTTAAGAAATTTTTGCTAACATGAAGCTTAAATTTGCCATTTTTTCAGTTCCACTCATTATTTCTGGTTCTGCCCTCTGGGACCAAAGAGAAATTAAATCCCTCCATGACATATCAGTACTACAAATACCTGAACAAAACTGTCATGACCCCCAAGCCTTCTCCATACTAAATGTTTCAAGTTTCTTCAAATGATTCCCATATGACTTTCACCCTCCTGGTTGCCTTCCTGTGGGGCTTAGAGGTTGTTGGATTTACTCTGCTCTTTAGAGCTATAATAAAACTCATACCTCCTCCCTGGTCAGCCTAAGTAACCTTTATGGCTATTGGTAAATGCACATGATTTTCTGAGAGAACTATTGGTCAGAACCTCTGATCCCCTCAGCCTAGCTTTTAAAGTTTCCTCTTTACTTGGAGACAGCTGTCTGACCTCCATTCTGAACTCAAGACAGCTGCTTGGCTACCTGTCCACTTAAAGACAGGTCTCTAGCCTCCTGGCTACACTGAATGTAGCTCTCTGGCCTTCTATAAATATAAGGTGAGATCCCTTAGCCTCCTGCCCACAGTCAAGACACATGTCTGGCCTCCTAGTTACTTGAGGACAAATTCCTGGCTTTCTGCCCTTGCTCACGCTAGACCATTTCTGCTAGCTGACTTCTTTAGTGTTTATAAGTCTGTTTATTTCACTTGTTATGAACAAGTATTTTTTTTCTTTTTTGAATTAAACCTGTTATTTTATTGGAGTAAGGAACTCCCAGGAAGAACATTTCTTCTACCAAAGCAGATTAGCAATTTTTTTGTGATTTAATTTTAGAGAGATGATCAGAATATTTCAAGGTCATTGGTATATTTCTGAATCTCCCCAAAGTCACCCCTTTTCCATACAAAATATCAAAATAATATCAAAATACAATATCAAAATAATAACCCCATTGTCACCCAATAAGTACTGAGATTTGGATTAATTTCTCCCTGACTCCAAGGCCCTCACTGCAGCCACTGCCTCTAAGTAGCCATCACACAGTTATCATTTCAGACATGAGACCCATGGAATGAAGGCATTTAAGTCAATTCACCTGATAACACACACACACATTCTCTCTCTCTCTCTCTCTTTCTCTCTCTCTCTCTCATTCCTAAAAAGATAATCATAACTAGATGAGAAGATAAGGTGAAGGGAGTGAGGAGGAAGATTAATAAAAGAATGAATTTTGAACCAAAAAAGAGGCATTAGTTTAGCAGCTGGTAGATCATTGGTGATCCCTGAGAAATTAAATTTAGAGAAATTTCTTTTGAATTAGGTAACTTAGAAGGAAGAGAGTTAGAAGGAGCCTAGGTAATGGATGTTTGAAATAGTGTAGACATAAGCTGTAAGGGGTCTGAACTAATTTGGGAGCAGTAGGAATCTTGTCTTCCCAAGGAGAGCAGGAATTCTTCAAGGATAAAAGTTAGATTTCACCCACTTTTTAAAATTTCCCATAGAAACTTGTAGTAGACACTTTAGTAGTAGTAGTAGTAGTAGTGGTGGTGGTGGTGGTGATAGTGATAGTAGTAGTAGTGGTGGTGATGATAGTGGTGGTAGTAGTTGTGGTTGTGATAATGATAGTAGTAGTAGTGGTAGTAGTAGTAGTAGTGGTGGTGGTGGTGGTGATAGTGGTGGTAGTAGTAGTAGTGGTGGTGGTGATAGTGGTGGTAGTAATAGCAGTAGCAGTAGTGATAGTAGTAGTAGTAACAGCTAGGATTTACTTAGCTCTTTAAGGTTTACAAAGCACTTTACTTATATTGTCTCATTTTGTCCTCGTAAAAATAATGAGAAGTGTTGTTATTACATCCATTTTACAGATAAGAAAACTGAAGCTCAAAGTTTAGTGACTTGCTCAGGGTCACACAGGATTTGAACATTCCTGATTCCAAGTCCAGCTCTATGCTACGTAGATGCCTTAGCACCCAATACTTGTTGAATAAGAGTGAGTTGGATTGTGTTGAGTTAAGGAATTTTATGGAACAAATGGTGTGGAGGTGGGAAATGTAAACTTACCCAACAAAACAGACAAATAGTTATACAATTATTTGCCAAATTTAAGAAATTTTGTCTCCCCCCCACCCCAAAGTTTTCCTGAAGAGCAGCTGGTTAGACTTAGCTTCTTTTACATAAAGTACAAATACAAGTAAGGGTGTATTCTTTGCAGATGAAGATGATTCCATTGACCCACAGAATTCAGAACCAGTGAGCCTTCATTGAACAGCTGAAAGACATGACTTCTTGAGGACCAATGGTTTGCATTTGTGAGAAAGTTGACTGAGGTTTTCTTGCTCTGTTGTTTTTCAGCTGTAACTGATTCTTTATGACCCCATTTTGTGGTTTTCCTGGCAAAGATACTGGAGTGGTTTTCCATTTCTTTCTCCAGCTCATTGAGCAGATGAGGAAACTGAGGCAAACAGGGTAAAGTGACTTACCTGGGGTCACACAGCTAGCCAGTCTGAGGCCAGATTTGAACTCAGGAAGATGAGTCTGACTCCAGGCCCAATATTCTATCCACTGTGCCACCTAGCTGCCCCAACCTAGGCTAGAGTTGTTGGTTTTGGAAGAGATGGTGGTGTTTTTTTTTTTCTTCTTTTGGTATGAAACTAACTGGCTGACATGAGTTGAGCCTGACAATTTGGTCTTCATTTCAGAAGGCTCTGAACTATCCAGCTAACCAATGTGGATGTATAGGGGTGACTTAAAAGTCTAAGTGCAGGCCAACTGTACTAGAACTTTTGAGACACCTTGTATATGGAGAAAATGACATGAAACAATTTGATATTATTCCTCTTCTCCACTGGGAGCAATAAAAGGAACATGTCTACTGATTTTACCCCTTATAGATGAAAGTTGGTAGAGAGGAAAAGGAAGTTAGAGGAAGTGAGTTCAAAGTCAGACTCTGATGTTGGTTGCCTTGTGATGTTGGACAGGTCATCTAACTTTTCTTAGTCTGAGTTTCTTCAATTATATCATGTGGAAGTGGGACTGGAAGACCTCTGCAGTCTCTTCCAGTCTTGAACCTATGATTCTGTGATCTTATGGGTTAATTAAACTGCTACTAACTCCAAGACATGCTGTAGATTTCTTATACAATGAAAGAACCAAGCCAGATCCCTTCTTTGCTATTGCCTATAAAAATCCCCCACTTCCCATCTCCATACCTTTGCCTAGGCTGTTCCCCATGCCTGGGATGCACTCTCATTTAACCTTAGAATCCCTAGCTTCCTTCAAGTGTCATCTCCTACAAAAAGCCTGTCCTGTTTCTCCCAGGTCTGGTTGTCTTCTCACCCCAGAAATTACTCTGCACTGTCTTTGTATATATCTTTTTTTTTTTAATTTATGTACGTGTCCTTTTTCCCTAAAAGAAAGTAGAGACCTTAAGGGTAGATACTGTTTAATTTTTGACCTTGTATCCCCAATGTCTAATATATATATAGTAGTTGCTGAATCATGGCTTAACTGAATGAAGGAATGAAAGCAGCATGGCCCAGCATCTGCATTACACAAGGGAACACAAATCTGGTTCTATGAAGAAAGTTACACAGAGCTCCTAATCTCCCATAACTATATTTGTTCACAGCAAAGAAATCTCATCTAGCTCTTTCTCTCTATCTCTCTTTCCAGTACAGCTAATTCTGGGGACAGCTAGGTGTTCAGTGGAGAGAGCACTGGCCCTCAAGTCAGGAGGACCTGAGTTAAATCCAGCCTCAGATACCTACTAGCTGTGTGACCCTGGGCAAGTCACTTAACCCTGATTGCCCCAAAAAAAGGGGGGAGTACAGTCAATTCTGCAACAATCAATGAATATTTATTAAGCACTTAGGATCAATCAGTCAATAAACATATATTAATCACCTTTTATGTGCTAGGTGCTAAGCACTAAAGGTACAAAAAGAGGCAAAAAAAAAAATCGAACCAAATCCCTGCTCTTAAGTAACTTACAGTCTAATGTGGGGAGACAACATGCAAGTAAATACATACAAACCAAGGTATATACAGGATAAATAATTAACAGAGGGAATTAACAGAGGGAATTAAAAGAGGGATTAGAGAAGGCTTCTTGTAGAAGGTGGGGTTTTGGTATGTTCTAGGCATAGTGCTAAGCCCTGCAGGTAGGGAGAAAAGGAAAAACAGTCCCTGCCTTCAAGGAGCATCCATTCTAATGGAGGAAACAGCACGTAAATGACTAGGTGCATACAGGATCTATGTAGAGCCAATGGAAGGTCATCTCAGAGGGGAAGGAACCAGCACGTGGCATTTACATAGCTCTGTAAGGTTTGTAGGGTATTTTGCTGATCCTCACAGCAGTGAATTAGATAAGAGAGATATTATTAGACCCATTTCATTCATGAGAAACTGAAATAACCAACTAGACAGAGGATATTGTGCTAAGTACTGTACCCCATTGCCTTATCTTTTTTTTTGGAGGGGGGGGTTAACAATCATACTTTAATCAAACACATATCATTTACCTAGTTCAGGGGGAAAAGTCAGCACCCTGAACTTCAGAGAATACAAACAGAATACAAAAACAAGTTACAAACAGACAAAGAAACAGACCAGCAGACAGGGCTTCCAGCCATCTGACCATTACATCCATACCTATTCAGTTACCAGAGAGGGAAACACCAACATCTGGGTTTTCAAAGCCGGGTGCTCAATGGCTGCCAAGAGTCCCCATTGCCTTATCTTACACTAAACATGTCCCTAGTTGTTTCTTTGCTTGTTTTCTCACAACTATGCCAGTATTGAGCTACAGATTGAGTAAAGACAGATGAATACAATGAATGGACAGTCAGCACCAGTAAAGGAATCATTTTTTCCCACACTTTGGGTTTCAGATAGCGAAGGCATGGGAGAGAAGTTGGTGTCTTCAGTACTGATACTGATAACAGTTACCATGTCCCTGCCCCCTCTGCTTAATTGTCCTACCTTCCTGATTTGTTCAGCACGAGGAAGACAGCATTGCCACAGATCTTCCAAGGGTCCACAAATAGCAACAATGGTTCAACAAACATCTGTTGAGTGCCTATTATAGACAAAGCAGTGTATTGGGTTCTGAGAGGTGTACCAAAATGACCAACCCAGCCCCAATCACCAGAGGAGCTCAAAATGTCCTGGGGATGGGAGCCTTTGGGGAGAGGGGATAAAATAGATATGCATATAGATTATATGTATAAATTACCCATATCTCATTTTATGGACATTTATATTACTGATATTCATTTTGATGGACAAGAGTACTTTATAGCTAATTGGTGATGACTGTTACAAGAGCTAGATAGCCATTGGTAGAGAAAGTAGAAATATTTCTTTTTTAAAAAAATGAATAGTATTTTATTCTTTCAATTATATGTAAAGATAATTTTTAGCATCCATTTTTTATAAAATTTTGAGTTTCAAATTTTCCCTTTCCTTCCCTTCCCTCTCCCTCCCTAAGATGGTAATCAATTAGATATGAGTTATTTACATGCAATCATGTAAAACATATTCCCATATTAATCATGTTATGAAAGAAGAAACACTTTGCAAAATAATTACAGCTTCCAAAAGGAAAAAAAAACATGAAAAAGAATAAAGTGAAAATAGTATTCTTTGATGTACATTCAGACTCCATCAGTTCTAAGAAAGTAGAAATATTTCTGAAGCATCGAACTGAGAGTCAGAGTAACAGAACCTGCAGTTGCATTAGCCAGCGTGACACCCTGACACTATCCAGTAATCTGAAGAAGGAAATGGAGAAGAAGTATAGTGTGAAGGAGATGGAATTCACCAGCAGCCATGACTAGTGCATAACTTTCATGAATTCCCTTAAAGTCTTCATAGCCAGAACAGGTTTATCACACCATAGATTTATAACTAGAAGGAACCCAACTGCCTCATTTTTACAGATGAAGGAAACTGAGGCTCAGAAATAGGAAGTGACTTGTCCAAGGTAACAAAGACAGCAAATGATGCTCTAAGGTTTGACCTTAGATCCTCTGACTCCAAATCACCAATTCATAAGGCTGTCCACTTTAGAACTCCAAAAACTTGTCAGTGAAGGTCACGGTTATTGCTGTTACTATTGTTCATTCATTTCAGTGATGTCTGATTCTCCATGACCCCATTTGGGCATTTGCCATCAAAGGTCCATGGAAGTTCATAGATGGAGCAACTCTTTTCATCTCCCTTCATTTTCATTCTCTGACTTTGATGGTCCCTTTTGCCTTCTGCAGCAACAACTAACCTGCTCACTCTGCCTCTCTCTTCTTACCACCTCAGTACCCAGACCCTATTCTACCTCCTTTTTGCAAATACTATGAGTTAAACAGTCATTTAGGTTTGAAGTTATTATTTTCATGTGTTTGAATGGAAGAAGGCCTTGGGAAGGTTCAAAAATATGTAATATTTAGCCCCCTAACAGAAATTCCTTGTGCTAATTTTTGCCGAAAGGGACAATTGAGGATTTTTTGGTTTTTTTGTGATTTTTTGTTTTGTTTTTGTTTTGTTTTTTTCCCCACTACTGGGGGCTCATTATAACGGTGCAGGACCTAATGCAGACATACTATCAGCTTTAGCCCTACTGCAACTTAGAACTCCAGAGCTCAAGAGATCCACCAACCTCAATCTGCTGGATAGTAGGAATAACAGGCATGTTCTATCCTCCCATTTTATAGCTGAGGAAAACTGAGCTTAGCGAGTAGAAGCAGTCTGCCCAAATTCTTAAAGTACATATCAGAGATGGATTTGGAACTCAGGTCCTCTGACTCCAGGGCTTTCATTCTTTCTCCTATGCAACATTTCCTGAATAGATTAGAACCTCTGGAGTATACATACGTAGAAAGCTGTATGTAGGGAATCGGAGGTAAGGCCAGAAATGTAGGTGGTAAACAGATTATAGAGAACCTTGAATCTTGCCCCAACATGGGTCAACAATTGAGGTTGCCATTTATTAACAATGAAAGGAACAAATGCATAAAGAACACCCTTCTCCAAATCATGTATTTCTCTCTGAATTACATGAGGAATTCAAAGCCTCATTTTAGGGAGTAACCCTTCTAGTCTCCTGCTGCATTATTAGAGTATTGCCATTTTCAGGTCAGTCTCTTACCCATTAAACAGCTTCCGTCTGGAAGGTGGCAGCAGTGGCAACAGTGGGAGTCTATTGACACACGGTTATATTTGTTATCAACTGATCTACAAAGACGTATCTCCCATAAGCACTTGTCTTTGAAACTTTTTTTTGTTTTCTGGGAGGGGAAAAAGAATTCCTGCACATCTCAGAAATCCTGCACACACACACACACACACACACACACACACACTACAATACTTTAAATGAAAAAAGTTAAAACACAAAAAGATCAAAGTCACATCATTATATAGTGGTTGACCGTGCTCATACCCCATTCTATACATTATTTTTAGATCTCTTCATAATTGACACCAACCATCAAAACAAGTTGGTCAGCAAATATAAAAATAATATTTCAGGTTTTTAAAAATGGGTTGTCCAACTTATAATCTGATTTTTTGTTGTTATTGTTGTTCAGTCTTATCTGACTCTCCATGACCCTATTTGGGATTTTTTTTTTTTTTGCAAAGATACTGAACTGGTTTGCCATTTTCTTCTCCAGTTCATTTTACAGATGAGGAAACTGAGGCAAACAGGGTTATTATGTGACTTACCCAGTGTCACATGGCTTTAGTAAATACCTGAGGCTGGATTTGACCTTCAGAAGATGAGTTTTCCTGGTTCACAGGCCAATGCTTTATCCACTGTCCCACCTAAGTGCCCCAGATAATCTATTAAATTTTTGCAAATAGAAACAAACTAAATTAATCTTGATTGGACAAAAAAATTCTGGATCTTGCTACCAATAAATAGCTTTCTGATCAATAGCTTACAATTTGTTTCTGTCAATTTATTCTGTATATGTCATATGGGCTTTTGTTTTCTCAGAGTGGAAAAAAAGAGAACAAAATGTCATCTTTTATTTCCCATTTTCCTGCCTCATTCTTTTCCCTTCCCCCTACTGACAAAAAAAAACACCACTCCACACTATTTTTTTTTTGGAGGGGGGAAGGCAGGGCAATTGGGGTTAAGTGACTTGCCCAAGGTCACATGGCTAGTAAGTGTTTAGTGTCTGAGGCTGGATTTGAACTCAGGTCCTCCTGACTCCACAGCTGGTGCTCTATTCAGTGTACCAACTTGCCGTCCCTATTTCTTAAGAACGTATTTAAAATTGAAATTACTACACTTAAGCACAAGTGATACTTAACTGCCATAAGAGAAATCAGAAGCAAAGGTAAAGCTTAGGCAAAGCTGCCAAGGACCAAATGAATTGAAAGCAGATCAGAGGCCAGAATTGTTCAATTCAGTGTGAACCTAAAAAGGTCAGGACAAGCAGTGGATCAGAAGCTGGGTGGCTGGATCAGAAGCTGGGTGGCTAGACCAGAATCAGGACATGAATACTGAAAGGCAAAGAAAGGCACACAGTCTGAAAAGCCCATTTAAGAATTGGGCAATCTCATCAACTAGGGAATGGCTAAACAAGTCATGGTATATGAATGTAATGAAATACTATTGTGCTATAAGAAATGAGGAGCAGCTGGACTTCATAATAACCTGGAGAGACTTAAACAAACTGATGCTGAGCAAGAAGAGCAGAACCAGAAGAAATTTGACCGCAATTACAGACACATCATATGCATGATGACCAACTTTGATAGACTGGGCTCCTCTCAGCAATACAAATCTATAAGGCAACTCCAAAAGACTCATCATGGAAAGAGATGTCCACATCCAGAAAAAAGTACAAAGTTTAAACACAGATGGAAGCAAACTACCTGCTCGCTTTCTTTTTCTTGTGTAAATGTTTTGTTTTCTCCTTCCCATTGTTCATTCCATCAGTTACAGCCCTTCTTTACAACCAGACTAATGTCTAATGTGAAAGTATTTGCAGATCCTATACTTGATTGCATGTGGCCATGGGGGGGGTGGGGAAAGGAGAGGGAGAAAATTTGAAACTCAAGGGATTGTGGAACTGAATCTTGTAAACTAAAAGTAAACAAATAAATTAAATTTTTTTTAAAAAGAAAGAATTGGGCAATCTATAGTAACTGAAGGGAAACAGCAACAGATGGCAATTCCAGTCAAGAAAAACTTATTAAGCATCTTTGCTGGATCTCAGTGTCATAAAAATAAAACAGTCCCTGATCTCAAGTTGCTTACAGTCAAATAAGTTGGAAGAGGGAAGTTATTTGAGTACTGAAATGCTCAAACAAATCTGGTCTTATCAAGATAGATGGTACCTTCGATGATGCAGGTCCAGATCTACCTGTGCCTGACCAGCTTATGCAATGCTAGTCCACATTCTTCCATAAAATCACCATGCCATTAACTGTGTTTCTTGGGTGCTCTCCTTAGTTTCTCTCTCTCTCTCTCTCTCTCTCTCTCTCTCTCTGTCACTGTCTCTGTGTTTGTCTCTATCTGTCTCTGTGATTCTCTGTCTCTGTCTCTCTCTCCCTCTGTCCCTTCTTCTTTCCTTCCCTCCCTTCCTCCTCCCTCTCCTTGTTCTTCTCAGTGACTTCATCAGCTTCCATGAGTTCAATTAACATTTCTCAGTAGATAACTCTCCAAGCTCTTCTTCTAGCTCTACCATTTCATTTACATTACCAACTCCCTATTGAAATTTCCATCTGAATGTCAGCATGCCCAAAACAGAACTTGCTAATCTTTTCCCCCAAATCCACTTCTGCTGTGAAAGTCACTGTTATGAGGGCACAGCCATCTTTCCAGTAAGCAGGGTTCACAACCTCAATGTCATCCTTGAATTCTCACTCTCTCTTGCCCCACAGGGTAAATCAGTTTCCAGATCTTGATGACATATCTGACAACTGCTCTATTCCTCCATTCACACAGCCACCAGCCCCACTCAACCTCTCCTGCCCTCTTGCCTGGACTATTTCAAAAGTCTCCTAATTTGTCTTTTTTGCTTCAAGTATCTTTCTGTCTCTCTCCAATCCATTCTCCACATATGTTTTAAATTTCAATTCCTAAGGCACAACTCTAACCATATCATCCTATTCAAAAAATTCTAGTAGATTGCTGTTATTTCCAGGATAAAATATAATTCCTTTGTTTGGCTTTTAAAAGTTTTCATAACCTGGCCCCAACCTAATTTTTCAGTCATAATATAAATTAATCTGCATAGTCTATAATTCAGTCAAACTGGTCTACTCTTTGTTCTTCACTCACATATGACTGCCCATTTTCTATCTCTACATCTTTATCTAGGCTATTCCTCATATCTGAAATGTAATCCTCCTTAGAATCCCTAGAGTTTTTCCAAACCCAGGTCAAACACCATCTGCTATGTGGGCTTTTCCTGATCCCTCTAACTATTTAGTGTCTCTCTTACTAAAATTCCTTGAATATATTTTGTGTATACTTATTTTATCTATGTTTCCATATGTGTACATTGTTTCCTCCTTTAGAATGTAAGCTCCTTGAGAGCAGGGACTTTTTCATTTTTTTTCTTTGCTTCCCCAGTGCCTAGATGTTTCATAAATATCCACTGATTTATTGGCTTCTCATTCTTTATTCTTGATGTATGTTTTCTAATACATCTAAATTTCTTCTCTAATACATTTCTACCACTGAACTGAAGGCACTTGGTATCCAAGTTAGTGCATGCTGGTATATTTTGGAAGACCTCACCAGCGTCTTAATAGAATTTCTCTACCACTTCATCCTCTGAAACAGATGTTTGTACCTAAGTTACAATTATTTTCCCTGTGGCTTCTTTTTTGAATGCTCCTTTTGTTTTTTTGGAGGAAGGAAGGTAGGGCAATTGGGGTTAAGTGACTTGCCCAAGGTCACACGGCTAGTTTTTTGTGTTAGGTGTCTGAGGGCAGATTTGAACTCAGGTCCTCCTGACTCCAGGACCTGTGTGCTATTCACTGAGCCACCTAGCTACTCCCACAAATACTTCTCTTAAGGACTGCAATAGGAGATAACTCAGTGTCCCATGAAATGATTGATGTCTTTTGTTACCATTGGGCACATAATAAAAACAACTATTCTCAGTCTCTATTTGCCCCTTCCAAGAAGAACCTATGAATTAACCTCCCATTTAATTGTAACTCCCATCTGTCTTGTGGTTTCATTTATAGCAAGAATGATAAGAACTATATACTTTGGTTTCTTTGGGGATGTGTCCACTTATTGGTTAGTGTTCAAAGGGCTCCCATTCAGCACCCTAACAGCCAAGTTAAATTGTAGAGACTGTCTAAAAACTGTGATTCTTTGCACCCCCATCCCCTTTTCCAAATTCTGACATCAGAAGTGAAAAAACAGAATGGGCTTTACAGAACTGAGGCCTATTTTGTATTTTTCTTTGTTTCATGAATTGCTGTGGTTATTGAATTCATTACGAAGTAGACAGCCCACTCATGACGAATATCTCTGTAGATTGTTAAACTAGTCATCAGAAAGTCAGGATATTTAAAGTCCTTCCAGTATAACGGGGTGAAGAGATTTGGTGCCCACTTGCCCTTAGTTGTTGTAGTCACAGAAATCAAATAATTAGTAACAAAGCATTAATCTGATGACAAGATGTTAATACCCCAAGATTCCTTTATGAAATGTCAATGCCCATCCCTTAGAGAATTAAAGGGAATGGCTTCATTGGATGTGCAAAAATTAGACAATGGGTGAACAAAAATTAGGGCTTTAAATAAACTATCTCCTAGACAAGTTTGTCAGTTGGGGGAGGGTCTTACTTGTTTTGTTTTGGTTGTTATTCAGTTGTGCCAGACTCTTTGTTGCAACCCACTCAGTTCAGTAGCCTAAGGACCAGCCTTGGGCTGTATTCTCAGGAGGGACTGAAGAGACCAGAGGCGAGAGAAGTGCAGCAGCTGTCCTTTATTTCATAATGGCGTTCTCCTTTTATACTCTAAGGGCAACATGATTGGAGCATGATCTCCTCGTGCACAGGGGGTATGGACCAATTGAGGCCCCCCCCCCCCCCCAACCAGTCATGTCAGCTGTTGCTCATCAAGCAAACGGTCTCTTGGAGACTTCCTTGTGAGCCGGCAACTGGGCTGTGACCCTCAGCACTTCCTTATCTCTTACAGGCACAGGGAGATCCCCAAACCAAGAGACCCCGAGGCAATCCCTGATTTCCCATGGGACAAAAGTGCTTTTGATTCTCATTGTCCTTTATACTTTGTGACCCCCCATGGATCATTATGGGGGGGAGGGGTGGTAAAGATACTGGAGTGGTTTGCCATTTCCTTTTCCAGTAGATTAAAGCAAACAAAGACTAAGTGACTTGCTTAGGGTTGCACAGCTAATAAGTGTCTGAGGCCATATTTAAACTCAGATCTTCTGGACTCCTTGCCCAGAACTCAATCCACTGAGCCACCTGGCTGCTGCCAAGGAGCTTCCTTTGGAAGATACTCTTGAAGGGACCAATGGGATTTCCCTCTCTTCACCTCCACTGCCACCCCTCATCAGCCTTGTGCCTTCCAATGCTACTTGAACACTGGAAGACATTGCATCCAGTGGAGAACAGATACACACACACACACATACACACACACACACACACACATAGACAAATACAGAGAAGTAATCTTTCAAGGGAGAAAGCAGCTTTCAAGAACAGGACTTTTGGCAACCAAGAAGGAACGCTGATGTATATGTACTCAAGATACACTTAGCCTTTGTAATTGAGAGTTGCACTAATGACAGAGGTAGTCCCTGGGAGTTCAGCTGAGCAACCCTTCCAGGAGAGATGCTTCATGCCAAGGGTAGAGATGCATAAACATTCTATCAGGAAAGATAGAACATGCAAGCCTTCTAGTATACAGTTGCTTATTGTTTTAGTTCCCTTCAAATATATTCTCTAAACTTGTCCCTACTTTTTTAAGTGTTCTGTGTGCATTCATGGGAGAATGCATCCCAGATTTATAGGGAAAATGTTTGTAAGACTCTGTATATTATTCTATAAATGGTAAGGAGTCACAGAATGATTTTGAGAAAGGAATAAGGTAATCAGACCATACAAGAAGACTATTTTGGCACCTTTGTGAAGGATGACAGAGAAGTGAAAAGGCTGGAGGAAAAGAAAGCAATTGGGAGACTCTTGGAATTATCCAAGAGACAGAAGCAGACAGATGCAAGGCATAAGGAACAAAGAAAGACATTAATAATTGAGGCTGTTTTCCTGGCTCCACTCAGAGTTACAGGATATTTCTGAATCTTGTGAAGGTCATCCCATGCTGAGTAGGTAATTGGGAACACCTGGTTGAGGTGAAAGGTATATGAGCTGATGGGACCACTAACCTTTGAACCTGAAGAGTCATGCAAATTAAACTGTGATTTAAAACTTTCATAAAGATTCAAGATCACTGAACTTGAAATAAACATTGTAATGTAGTGGAATGAAAGAGGATCAATTGCATAATCTACTGACCTGGAACCACTAGTTTGAATTAATTGCTGCTTGTTAATTCTGGTGATTGGGAGCGCCAACCATGTGATGATATGTGGAGAGGCGGTATGGTACAGTGGAGGGAGCATTAGCTCCAGAGTCAGAGGAATGACTCTTAAACCTTGCCTGTAGTACTTCCTATGTGACCTTAGGCAAGTAACTTCATCTCTCAGGGCCTCAGTTTCCTTATCTGTAAAATGAGGAATTGGACCCAGTGGATTCTGAGGTCTCTTTCAGCTCCCTTAGAACATGACAGAGACCCAAGAGCCTTGGCCTCTAATTAGTATTGTGTTTATCTTGCTAAAACTCTACCTGAAAATTAAATTCCCATTATTTATCTCATGGGCAAAAATTAATCATAGGAAACAATTTTTAAAATCCATATCTCTGAAGAGATAGTTCAGTGTTTTATAATTAATTATCTATAATAAAATAGGTAGAGTACATTAGACTGCAGGTTAATTGGGGTCATGATACATGGAAATTTATATTTCCTAATATAGCCTTGTATAGCATGGAAGAGACACATTGTTATTTTTACTGGGGATAGTGGTGGAGTCTGTTTACCCATGTGGTGTCATGGGCTGCAAGCACAAAAGGATCCCTGAACATCTCGGAATCTGAGTTTTAGAATTTGTTATATAGCACATAAATTGCAAATTGTGTACACACGGCCAGTCCATTTATGGATAATCTGACTGTGCAGATCAGCTTTGCATAAAGATAGCAAACCATTAAGAAGGATTCAAAGGTATCATTCCAGATTTTGATTCGTCATTCTTTAAGAACCTTCTATCTACAAGGCACTATGCCTGATATTGAGCATGCAAAGCAAGCAATTCACAAATACTTATTAACATTTACTATTATTAATATTTACTATGAGCCATGCCCTGTGCTAAGCATTGATTGTAAAGAAGAGAAAAACACACACAAAAGACGTCCCTGCTTTCAGGAAACTTACAATTGAAGCTTATAGTCAAGGGCAAGGGTTCTCCATGGTGTTCAGAGATAGGTTTCAAGAGGTCAATGAACTTGGATGAGAAAAAATATATATATATATCTTTGTTAATACAATTGGTTTCTTTTGTAATCCTTTGCATTTTATATTTTTAAAATATTATTATGAGAAGAGGTCCATGGATTTTGCCAGACTGCCAAAAAATTCCATGGCAAGACTTCCATCATGGTTAAGAATCTGTGGTCTAGGGATATTTGTATAGAATGCTTAGGGTAAGGAAAGAAAATCTGACATGGCCCACAGATAAGCAGATAGAATACAACTATTAGCTCTGACTTGAGATGAGCAGAGACAATAAATCCTACCAGGGTAGAAATCTTGCTTCTACTGCTTTTCAGGGATTTTATAACAAGGCTCTACTGCCACAGACCTCCTACTAGAAACATTATTTTTATTTATTCTGTTTATTCTGATGGAAATAACTTAAGCTTAAATTTTACATGGGATATAATTTTTTTTGGAAGGTGTTCATCATAAAATCCTAGAATTATAAGAGGATTGCTGAAGTCTTCTGGTTCAACCCCAACTTGAATAAGATCCCTCTCTTTTACGATCTGTCTGTCCCAGACAAGAAATCACATAGAATCTGTAAGAAGTCAATGAGAAGCTTACTGATCCTAAGATGGTCATTCTACCCTGGGACAGCTCAGATTATACGGATGCTTTTTCACTGCACTTAGGACTGTATGTATATGTTTGCTAGAAAATGTCCCCATAAATACAATACCGCTTGAAAATGTATGTGATAAGCTAATACTTAGACACCAAGAATACTGAATTCTGTTGGTTCACTGGGGGACAATTCAGTACAAGTGTAAAGCTTTGGCTCCAGCAAAGAAAGATTAAAATGATGCTTTACAATTAAAAACAAATTCCTTCCCAAGTGACCCTTGGTAGAGTGTATGTTCACAGGACTAACTCTGGGAGCACCAGTCATAAATCAAATCTAATCGTAGCCAGAAGTGGTAATTCTGTTTTTATAGAGAGCAGTGATTCATCTTCTGAGTGGTTAAATAAGATGGGGGATAATATATGTCAAGGAGCTTTGTACATTGGACAGCAGACTGCAGACTCGGGGTAAGAAAAGAAATAAGAAGGCTTGTGTGAAAGAGAGAATAACCATATAAAGCAGAAGAAGTGAATACTTATTGAATTTTTTAAACTGATGTCTAAATATTCAACCCAAAAGCCTAAGGCACACAGCTGTTTCCTTCCATTAAGAAACTGGGTAGCAATTTCATGTCTTAGATTAAAAAAAAAATTCTGAAGACTTCGAAATCAGACACCTTGGACATTCTGCTCAAACTTTTATTTAAAAAGATATGCCCTCCTTTTTTTCTCTTCAAATATAACATGATTATTCAAATTGTAAAGTGATTAGAGCAGAAAAAAGACCCCATATAACTGTTGTCTTAATTCTTACATATAAAAAACACCCCAACTCATTAGCAACTTTTAATCAAGTTTTTTAAAGAGTCTCCTATATAGAATGTTTAGGAAAATATGCATTCCATCATTATTTACTTGATTAGAAAAATAATATATTCCTATTCATTCTTTTCGATTTGGAGGTAGGCAGTAGAAGTCCTGAGCCTAGGCTTTCACTGGTATGAGGCATTATTATTTATCCCTCCTTTTTTCGAAGAGGATCAATGAGATCACAGGTGATGTGTTGATGCAAGAGTGAATGGGATTTACATGAGGCAGAGATGTGCAAAGTTGTCAGCCCCACTCTCTCTTCCTGAGTCACTGAAGTCCAGAGGCAGGACAAAAGCCTAGAGGACTGGCAAGAGCCCAGGATGCAGTGGATGACCTTGGCTTCTTTGATGTCTGGCCAAGAGCAGGCACTATGGAGTGTGAGCCATTCTGAATGTAGGAATTTCCTCTACTAATGGACATCAAGAATTGATTAGTAAATTATTGTTTTAGAGAGATTCCTGAGACAGGGAGGGTTAAAGTGATGTACTCAGGATCACACAGTCTGTGTGTATCCAGAGGCAGGACTTAAGTCTATGTCTTCCTATTTCCAAGAACAGCCTTCTCTCACCCTACTATTGTTCAGTCATCTCCAACTCTTCTTGACCTCATTTGGGGCTTTCTTGGCAAAGATACTGTAGAGTGCTTTGTCATTTCCTTCTCCAGCTCATTTTACAGATAAGGAAATTGAGGCAAACAGAATTAAGCAGCTTGCCAGAGTCCCATAACTAGTAAGTGTCTAAGGCTGTATTTGAACTCAGGTCTTCCTGACCCCAGGCCCAGTGCTCTGTCCACTGAACCACCTAGGTGCCCCAGGCAAATGGTGGGAAAGGGCAAAGTTGGAGAGCATTAATGAGTGATGAGGGTGGGAAATGTGTTGGAGCATCACCTTCTGTGTGAAGCCTTTTCTGATTCTCTCAACTGCTAATGCCATCCTCTGTAAACTACTTTGAGAAATAGAAAATGAATAAATAGATTAATGAATAAATAAATAATAAATAAGTGGATGAATGAATGAACCAAGCAAATAAATAAATAGATAAATGATTGGTTAGTAAGTTAAATAAAGATGGATGCTTTGTATTTATTAACTTTATGCTATACATGCTTTTTTATATATGCACTCATTAGGATATAAGTTCCTTAAAGGCAGGAACTGTTTCAGCCTTTGTACTTGTATCCCCAGCACCTAACAAAGTATCTGGCATATAGTAGGCACTTAATAATGACTTGTTGATTAATCGATCATAGATTTAGATCTGGAAGGGACCTCATAAGCCAGCTAGTTCAATCCCCTTAGTTTCTTGATAAGGTAAATGAAGCTCTTGGAAGTTCAATGACTTCCCTAGGGTCATACAGACCATCAGTATCAAAAAGACTTGAATCTAAGTCCTCTAACTCCGGAGTCATTGTTCATTCCAGTGTACTACAGGACCTCCTAGTAACTGTCCGAGACCCTCTCCTTCATATCGTGTCTCTATCAAAGAAACTTTGGAATCATTTGGAAGATATGGAAAACTGGCACAGGACCATCCAGCATGGCATGCCCATATCAAAGAAGGCACTGTGCTCTATGAGCAAAGCAAAATTGCAGCAGCTCAAAAGAAACCTGAGATGAGCAAACTGCTCCAAATGTTCATATGGTCTATTGGTGACTGAGCTATGGCAGAGCCTTCCAACCTCATATTGGTCTGATCAGCCACAGTTGGATGCACCATAACTTGACCCCAACAGAGTGATGTCATTTTAGTCCTCTTTGAGCATGAAGGACAACAACAACAAGCAATCAATATGAAAGAATTCAGGGTGCTGAGATTCACTTGCACAAATACCCCCTTTTGATGAGCACTTTACAGGTAGATTTTTTTTCTCCTCTAATACATGGCAATATTTTTAGATACATGATTAAGAATTAATTTTTAAATGATACGATACTCATAAAGGTACAATATATTTCACTGCTGCCCCTGGCTTGCCCAAAAGTAAGTTACTATAAAAGATTGAGCTGTAATTTCATTGTACAGCAGTTCAGGCAATGAAAATATTTTCTTTTCCTGAAGAGTGGGCTACTACCTAAGGTCAGTTGAAAAGTAGTTTTCAGTGCCTTGCTGACAATGCCTTTTGCAAATTGCTGTTTTCACTCTGTTTGTTTTAGTCTTGCATCTGAAACCATTGTGATAGGTTAGAGGTTTGCACAATATTAATCTTGGCAGGAGTTAAGTTTGGCAAAAATACGTTTATCATCTTGTGACCTCCCATGTCACAGTAACGGGAGAAGAAGAAGTATTCAAAAGAACAAAGAGACACATTCCTGGATTTTCCAGATTTTAGAATTCCATTTGTATTTCACTTAAAAAAATAAATTGTCAGAAAAGGAAAAGAAAGAAACCCAATCACATAGCTAGAACAACAAACCAAAGTTTATATTGGTACCCACAAATTTTTTAAAAGACCTAAAGAAAAAACCCCAACATATCAGGCAAATTCTCTATAGAGATCTATGGGATAATCTGAGCAAAAATTACACAAGATGAAGGCATAGACGGGTCACAATCTACATTGGTGTAAGGTTACATGCTTTGCAGGAGATCATATTGAATTGAAATAATGAATTGAAATTGAATGAATTGAAATAATGAAGCATTGAGCAAGGTTAGGGGTACTGTAACATCATCTGACTTTTCATGTGCTATACTTGCTCATTTATTCTTCTGGCATATACTTGTAACTTGGTTCATCTAAGGATATATTAGAAAAAAATATGACCAGCTCCCAATTAGTCACGTTGACACATGAGTCCTGCCACAGATGATCTGAAGTGATGCATGATCCCAACCATCATTATGTTTGACTTTAGAGAATACTGCAGAAATAGACCTTGTAATGTTGCTAATTGCTTCCATGAAAATATCATTCTAGACAAAATGACATTCCAGTGTCCATTAGTTCAACAGAAATGATGTTATATTTCAAACCATCAATGGATCTGGGATTTCATATGAGGTCTCCCTCTACTGGTACCCATTGCAACTATCCCTTTATTTTTAATCCCGCGTAATTCTTGGCTGTGTCTTTCTGTAAATCATAGAATTATAAATTGACTGATGTAGAGCAGGAGGGTACCTTTGGGACCATCGAATCTAACACCTATCATTTACAGATGAAGTAACAGAGGCCTGTGAAGGATGTGCTGATTATCGAAGGTCGAAGGAATCAGAGGTGGGATTTGAACCCTAGTCTTTTGATTTCAGAGCTAGGGCTCTCTCTGCTATATCACAATAGACTCAACACACTGGAGTCTAGTGCAGTATTTTGGTTATATATTGGTTATTGCTTGCTCTCACCACAGAACTGCACCATCTGCTTTCTAGTCATAAATATTTCATCTTGGACAAGTCATTTAACCTGTTTGGTCCTTGATCTCCTCATCTATAAAATAGGAGATCCCTTCTAGCTCCATGGCCAGGATCCAATGAATAAGATTTTTTTTGCAGGGGAGGCTTGACTTATGATTTCATTGCTATGCTAATTTGAGGGTAGAAGTTATAAACAAGGTACCAATCTAGAGGCAGAGGTAGCTTTTAAATAGGTAATTGTACAATTTTACTAGTTGTTTCATTACCTGTAGGACTAAAGTATAATATACAGCACTAAATTCATGATAAGAGCTAGTATTTGTACAGTACCTTAGGATTTGCAAAGCACTTGGCAAATATCGTCTCATTGGATCTTCACAACAACCCTGGGAAGTGGGGGTACTAATTATTATCCCCACTGTGCAGATAAGGAAACTGAGGCAGACAGAGATTAAGTGACTTGCCCAGGTTTGCAGTTAGTGAATATTCGAGGCTATATTTGAACTCGGGTCTTCCTGACTCTAGGTCTGACTCTGCTCTCTCTAGGAGTCTCTCTAGGAGACTTGGCTGGTTCATGATAGGATAAGGAGAGGAACAGGTACTAGACTGGTGATTTCCTTAATTTAAGAAAACTTCCAAATGAGGAAACTCCCTCTACCAGTTCAGATCAATGTTTTCTCTACAACTTGTAGGTAAAACCATAGTTAGCCCCATAGAAACAATATTATATTTTAATCCATAACAGCTTTAAGAGATTGTGACTTGCCAGGGTCACAAAGTCAGAGTGTGTCAGATAAAGGACTTGAACACACATCTTTATGTCTTTGAGGTCTTCTCCATTCATGCCTCCATACTGTCTTTTATCGTAATAATTTTATTGTGAAATTCCATCAACTGGGCAATTTTATACAGGGAATATATTCATGTTTTGTTTCTTATCAAAGCAGACCTTTCTTGATAATACTTCAACTAAGTAATGGGAGAAAATATCCCTAAAATAAAATTGAGTATTCAAACCCAAGATGAAAAAGAAGCCATTCTTGGAATGTTCTACAGGTCCAAGGATAAGGTGGTGGTGGTGGTGGTGTGTGTGTGCGTGCGCGCGCGCGCGCGTGTGTGTGTGTATGTGTGTGTGTGTGTGTGTGTGTGTGTGTGCTGTGCAGGCCAGCTATTGGTATCATTGCTGTATCACTTCCATAGAGAGTCAGATGCATGAGTTAAGTATCACAGATCAAAGATAAGGCCTCCTAAGATATACCTACTCCATGTGTAGAGGTAATAGGGAATGGAATACTCTAGCCTTTGAGTCATCTAGAGCCTATTAGATACCAAAGTCCATGTTTCCCTCAAGACCAAAAATACTGTATAATCAGCAAAACATTAGAATGGTTCTAATCCTACTAGAATATAAGGTGCTTCAAGTCAGACTCTCTCTTGCTTTTGTACTTGTATCCTCAGCATTCAACACTGTACTTGGATACATAATAAGGGCTTCACAGATGTTCATTCATTCAGAGAGGAGTAAATCAGTATGCTATGGTAAAAGGAATTAAAAGATGTGGGTATAAATCCTTCTGTCCCCTGTACCTTAGAGGGTGCCCTCAACAACATGGAACTCCTATTCTGGGGTCAAATGAACTCAGTTGAATCCTAGAGGAGTCTGTCCTCAAAGAGAGAGCAGACTTTTGTCATACTCTCTTGTTCATTTTCCCTGCCTGAGTTCTTTGCAAGAGAATCTCTCATTTATATGGCTGATGTCTAGGGTCTTCCAAAAAGTGAGTTAACGAGATGCCTTCTGGAAAGATTTTCACTATACAAGGAAGTAAATAGCAGGTATAGGACAGCTATTTATTTCTCTGCCACAAAAGAACTACTTAACCACCCACAAACACAAACTCATATGCTCATGATGACAGATACTTAAAATATTAAACAATAACTCATCTCTGCTATTCTGAGAGATAAAACTCCCAGAAGACATGTTACTTGCTGAACAGATATTTCATTTTCCCCTTTGACCTATGCTACCTGCATATCTCACCAGTCTGGATTCCCAAGTAAGCCAGGACATAGCTTGGACTTCAGGGCTTCAATTGTAGAATCATCTTATGGTGTTATTTCATCTCTGAGGAATGTTACAGTTGCAGGAATCACCTCCCACTGGCAATAGGCACTTGACTGCGGAACTCCCAAACTCTCAGGTTTACAAAGGACCTGCCAAAGCTAGGAACACTGCTTGGTCACCTGTGCTCCAAGTGAGCACAAAATGGAAAACAGCAAAAACCATGGAATGGAAAAAATAGTCACAGATGTGAGCACCAGTCATTCTTGGGCTCCCATGTTCGTGCTGTCATAACTGAGGAGGGAGAGGAGAGAAATTCTCTCAGCTACCTACCTGGGATTCCAAGGGAGAGGATACCTGAATCCCATGCAATATATTCCAAAGAGAGGGGAAGAGCGACAAAACTGTTTCTCTTTGGAGTGGGCTCTTCCAAGCTTGTCCTCAATCTTCAACATAATCCCAGAGTCAAGGGAATAAAAAGAGACCATCCCAAAGTGCACTGACCCAGAATGCATATCTCTTCCCGGGGAGTCAGAGGTGACAATGAGAAATGCCCTAGTAAGCAAATCAGGGTCTACTCGACCCTACTATACTTACTTGCTATGAACTTTGGGCAGATAACTGTCCCTGCCTCAGTGTCTTCCTTTACAAAAGGAAGAATCCCTTGTAAATCCTTGTAAAGGATTAGATGACTCTCCTGCCCTCAAGGTCCTTTCCATATTTAAACCCAGAATTTTAGGACTGTAATCTATCAGGCAGATTATTGTGAACGCATTTTCACAGTTTTGCTTTCAGTTACCTTTACCCCATACCCTAATGAACAGAGGACAGAGGGGAGAGACAGGAAGCACTAACTCCTCCTTTCCTTTGCTGTGAAAAGCTTTGTCTTTTTCTCTTCAAGGAAGCTAGGCAGTCCTTTGCTCCACTCTGGCCCACATTCTCCCCCAACTCAAGTTTGCAATTGCCAAAAGATTGAGAATCAGGATATCTTTGCAGAAAACATGATTTATCTGAAAGCCTGTGTGAAATTAAGTCCTGTTAGCTACAATAAGCTCTGAACACTGCCTGGGGGGACAGGATAGAGAAAAAGAAATAACTTATTAAATATAATGCATCTAAAACCTTTTTTGTTGTTGTTCTAACAGGAGTTCATACATATACAATCCCTTTTTTGTATATTGAAATGTTGGTATCTATTGAGTAAATACATATTTAAAAGGTACCCTGTACCCCTTTTAAAGTCCAATTTTTGCATTGCCTTTGTCATGAGAATATTAATTTCTTAGGTCAGGGACTGTCTTGCTTGTATTTCTGTACCCAGTACTTAGCATAGTGTCTAGTATGATAATAATTAATAGTCTCTCTCTCTCTCTCTCTCTCTCTCTCTCTCTCTCTCTCTCTCTCTCTCTCTCTCTCTCTCTCTGTCTCTCTCTGTCTCTGTCTCTCCTCTGTCTTTCTTCTCTGTCTCTTTCTCCCTCCCTCCCTCCTTCTCTCTCTGTCTCTCTATCTCTTTCTCTCTCCCTTCCTCCTTCTCCCTCCTTCTTTCTTTCCCTCCATCTCCTTTTTTCTCTCCCTCTCCCTCTTTCTCTCCTCCCCACATCTGTCTGTCTGTGTGTCTCTGTTTTTCTCTATCTCTGTCCTTCAAATAGAAAAATAACAAAGGGGAGTGAATTTTTATTTCTAATGCATGAATTTACTTTATTGAATTACCGAAAGATCAGTTTACACAGATATACTGTAGATATTTCTTGGGAATTCATAGTTTGGGGTTTTGTTTTGTTTGTGTTTTTTGGAAGCCTGGTTGGAATAAGGAAAAAATCTTAATCCAATACATAACTTCTCCTTAAGAAATTTTCTTCCCTTCATAATTCTTTTTTGTTTTTCCATGGGAAAACTCTGTTATCCCTAGCATTCAATAAATAAGCTTTCTTAAGGGCCTGCTATGTGGCCAACACTCTGCTAGACCCTGAAGATACAGAAACAGAAATGAAGTGGTTTGACCCTCAAAAAGCTTACATCGTGTCTAGAAAAGATGCTATCTCTGTTCTCAGTCTCCACCCAGTTCCCTCCCATTGCTTTCCCTCTTTTTCTCTCTTCCTTTAATCTCTTCTGCTGCTAATTTCTGTTCCCCAATTTCCTGCTAATGCCAACTGAGCAATGCGCCATCTTTGTGATTTTTTTTTGTTTTCTGTCCTCAATAGGGGATTTCCTTTCACCCACCAGTACTTCTCTCTTACAGTAAATTTCTCTTTCCTAGGTCCAGAAGTCTCTCTCTTCCACTGAGTTTTCTTCCATCCTGAAGTTCTGTCTTTATCTCTCATTTTTGTCTCCCATGCTTTACTGCCTCCTTTCTTCCTAATCCGACAAACATTCTTAGTCACAAAGTTTACAGTTTTATTTTCATTATGCCTTCCTCTCTTCTGCTGAGGAAAGGATGGAAGAATGGGAAAAGAAAAGAGAAAGATGGAAAGAATGGCCAAAAACAAAAACAAAACTGGGAACAAGAGAAGGAGGGAGGATTGAGGAATGAAGAAAAGCAGTTAGGGAAGGAGACGATAAATTCTGAAATGAAAATTCTTCATTGTACATTGTGGGGCCAAAGAGATGCTGTGGGTCATCAGACCCTGAAATCACTCAGGCAGCTGGACATCTGTCACAGCTGAAGTCGCCAGGCCCCATGGCACCAACAGATCCTCCTCCTTCCTTCCTATAAAGCTCCAAGTCTCTAGGGAACCGGAGGAATGGGGGAAGGAAGACCTAGGCTGGCATTATTTCTCATGGAGTAATGGAGTGATTGGTGTGGTCACTAATCTGAACAAATGGACCATTTATTAGCGTCAGAGAACTTGCTACGAATAGACTGTCATCCAAAACTCAAAGTATTGACAAACAAAGAAAATAGATTATAAATGTAAGAGTTGGATGGGACCTCAGAGCCCCTTAATTTATCCAGTCACTTGATCCAGTCCCCTCATTTTACAGATGAAGAAAATGAGGCCCAAAGACATAACGTTGCCTAGAGTCATAGATCTAGGGTTAGAAGAGACTTCAGAGGCAGATCAGCTAGTCTAACTCAGTCCCCCTCCCCCCACCTATTTTACAGATAAGGAAATTGAGGCTTACTGAGGTTAGGTGATTTTTCAAAGGTATAATTAGAGGGACTTCAGGGATTAGCTAGGCCAACCGCCTCATTTTGCAAAATGTGCTTTGGGTACAGATGATCCATGACATTCCTGCTGAAGGACAAGAAAGATAAGTGAATGAATGAATGAAGGCATGTTTTTAAATTTGGTGAAAATGAAGAAGATTTGGGGCAGCTACGTGGCACAGTGAATAGAACACCAGCCCTGGAATCAGGAGGATCTGGGTTCAAATTCAGACTCAGACACTTGACACTTAACTAGCTGTGTGATCTTGAGCAAGTCATTTAACCCCAATTACCCCCTCCCAAAAAATGAAAATGACTAGAATACCCCCAGCAGATTCTTCTGATGCTTTGGTCCCTAAAGTCTCTTATTAAACCAAATGGCCCAAAGAAGGAGGAAGAGAGTAATCAAACCTTTAGATGAATGTTGGATCCTTGATTCTGTGTTGATGAATCACTATTACTATGGGAGTGTTGCCTTTGTATTTCTTCATCTAAAAGAAATTTGGAGAAATGGGGCCAAGAGGAAATACAGGATACAGAGAAGGCATTACAGCCTTGGCAGAGATCCAGGGTGACTCAGAACAGTCCAGTGACTGTAGGATGAGATGATTTGAGCTTCCAAAACCCCCAGCTCTGTGGTTGGTCCATTCAGTCTGACTCACACATGGGTCAAGAAACGGTAGGAAAGTATCTTGTATTTGGAATCAGAGGGCCTGAGTTTTTATCCAAACTCCGTTACTTGTCTACCTGTGTGGTCATGGGCAAATCACTTCTCCCAGTTTCCTCATCCTGCAAAAGAAGGTGGATGAGACAGATGAACCTCAAGAGCCCTTCCAGTGTTGAATCCTATGACCTATAAGTCTTAATAAAAGTTAATGATTTAACCCTCACACAACCACTGATTTTCAGGTCTTGATAACTTGGGCAAAGATTCCCTCAATAGAATTTTTAACATAATTTTAATTTCAGATGTGAATTCTTTTCTTCATAGAACATGAAGTCTTAAATTTCATGGAATTTTAGACTCAAATATATCATATATCCCGCAATTATACCTGGTTCACAGATTTAGAGCTATAAGAAAACCCAAAAGTCAATGAGTCCAACCGCCTCATTTTACAGATGAGGAATGTAGAGAGTTCAAGTGATTTGTCCGTAGTCACACCAGTAGTACATAGTAGATCTGGGATCAAGCAATTGATAAACATTTATTAATGTTTGTTCCAGTCACTATGTTCCAGTCACTGTGTTCCAGTCACTATGCTGACCACTGGGGATACAAAAAGAGGCAAAAATTCAGCTCTTGCCCTCAAGGAGCTTACAATCTAATGGATTCAAACTCAGGGCCTCTGACTCCAAACCAACTACTCTTTCCATGGTGACATTTTGACCTAGCTCTTGTTGGACAATAATAAAATTCACAAGTGTATGGGGGGGGGCGGGGCGGAGAGACAGGAGATGGAGAAGTAAACAATGTAAGGAGCTATTAATTGGCATTGAAGAAATTTCTAGGGTCTAGGGAAATAGTAACATAGATATGTTAAGGACTCATTACATACAAGACACTTTGCTAGTAGTTACAAGATACAGTATGGAGTAGTAAACCTATTTCATGCAGTTATTAAACCTAGTTAGAAATCTTATACCAGATACTTAATAGCTGTAGGACCCTCTAAATCTCAATTGCCATATAATAATGTGACCTACATCATGAAGTTGCCATGAGGCTCAAATGAAATAATGCATGTAAATTGCTTTGCAAATATGAAAGGTTTTATTAATGAAAATTATTATTCATTTGTTGTTCAATCATTTTGGTCCTGTCTGACTCTTTGGGATTTTCTTGGCAAAGATACCGGAGTGATTTGCCTTCTTCTTCTCCAGCTCATTTTACTGATGAGGAAACTGAGGCAAGCAGGGTTATACAACTTGCCCAGGGTCACACGATTACTAAGTGCCTGTAGCCAGAATTGAATTCAGGTTTTCCCAACTCCAGGGCCAATGATCTAACCACTTCCACATCTTTATTATTCATACTTTAACGGATCTATGAGCTCTCTGACTGGATATTCCTTTCCACCCTACTGAATTCCGCTCATCCAAGCCTTCTCAATCTCCGTGACTCTAAAATCCAAATTCTCCTATGTACATGGCATTGACCACCTACTAGGGGGCATAGAGAGTAGGGATTAAGGTGGGGGTGGGAAACAGCAACATATATATATATATATATATATATATATATATAAATTTATATTTATAAATATATATTTCCAACATTAATAAATATATAAATATATACACATATACATCACTTTATATATATAAACACATATAAATAGCTTCATTGCTCAAAAGTACATAATTCATATACAAAAGAAGGACAAGGAAAGTGCTCTATAAAGTTTAAAAGGAGAGGGACCATTACTGATCGAGTGATCAGTTGCCAAGCATTTATTAATCACCCACTCTGCACTGGGCAATGTGCTGAAAAAAATTAAGAAGGTAGTATTGGGCCTAGACTTTAAAGGAAAGGTGAAATTAAAAAAGGAAGAGAGGGAGGAAAGGTATTTCAGGCACAGGGCAAAGCAATGGAGACAGGCTTGGAGGAGGAAGAGAGGAAGGTGTGTATCAAGCTGAGGGGGAATAGGAAGAGCCCAGTTTGACTGGAGGAATGGGGAGACAGAAGAGTAGGAAAGATTGTGGCCACAGAGACAAGAACCACCAGTCAAAGGAGCTCTTTCAGTTTCTTCAAAAGCATTTCTGTTATTGGAGCCAGCCTGCTTTTCTTTGCATCCCTAGCACTTAGTACATAGTAAATGTTTAATAAATACTGGCTGATGTTAGTTGACTTGCTTTTAGGAACCAATTGAGGATGTAATGTCAATGGTTTTCATTGTATGATTGTTCGTTCTGATCATCGCTCAGTGTAATGTAGTTGAAAGAACTGACCTGATGATTTATCCCAGCTTTACCACTTACTACCTATGTAATTCTAGACAAGACACTTATGGGCCTCAGGTTCCTCATTTGGAAGTGAGGTTGGTCTAGATGACTAGATGACCCTTCCAGATCTAAATCTATGATGCATTTGTTAAATGCTGCCCATGGTTTAGGCTCTGCTCTTGGCCCTGAAAATACAAAGACAAAAATGGAATCTTTGCCTTCATTGTAAAGGAGACAATGTGTACACATGTGAGCGTGTGCTGAATAGACACAAAATAAATATGTGGTAATTTGGGGAACGACATGTGCTAGCATCTAGGACTGGGGCAGATACAGGGAAGGCCTCACGAAGAAGACAATCGAGCTGAGTCCTGAAGGAGCTACTGGGGAGTTATTGGGAAAATAACCCTGACTTTGATGATGACCAGCTAGATAGTGTGGTGCAGATTAAGCGCAGGAGATATGTTCCCTTATAAGCTAAATGGTGGGGCACTTAGGGAGACACCAAGGCTAATGACCAGGCATCCTGCATAAAAGGTTAAAGTTGAGAAGATTTGCTACCTGGAAGGCCTCTGCTCTGTGTCCTAAGGAGCTTGCTACCTGGGGTAAAGAATCTCCCACTGGAAATGAAATACCTTCTATCCAGCACCAGAGTAACAGACAGACCACTCCATAAAGGAAAAAAAAAACCAAGTAAAGATTTCCTCCTTCCCCTTCCCCCAAACCCATCACCACACCTCAGGAGTGGTAAGAGAAGCATTTTTGCTTTTCTAGAAAAAGTAGTTTTCATAAGAAAAACTTGATTAACCTCTATTTCTTTCTTGCAATCACATTCTTTCCTATTTTTCCTCCCATTAGCAGACGACCTAATATGCTGAATGAAAAGTTCTACTTTGAAAAAGGAAATAGGACACTGGCTAATCATGTGAGTGGCAGCGGGGACTGTGCCCAACATAGCAGCACCATCAAATTGCAAGACAGATCTCATGAATGATGACCAGGTCTGTGAGTTCTGCCCTTAGCCCACCACCCTTTTCCCAATAAATGATAGAATCTTTTCAGATCACTCCTCCTCAAGTGAATTTTGAATAGTGACAAGCAGAGACTGAATGAATGACAATTTGCTGTAAATTCTGAGAAAAAATATTGTTAGGATCCGGGCAGAACCAGATGTCCTCTGAGGTCCCTGCCAGCTCCAAAAGTGTGTCGAGTTTGTCATACACGCAAAACATTTGAAAAGCAATGTGATGCAATATGGAAAGCTCTCAATTTGTTCCCACCCTGGCTCTGGTATTTGTTACATGTGTGACCTTGGGCAAATAAATCACTTAACCTCTCAGCCTCAGTCTCCTTGTCTGAAAAATTAAGGAATTTGCCTAGAAGACTAACTACCTAGATGCCTTCTAGCTAAAAATCCCATCACCTGTAAGGATGCAAGAGAAAGAGAAAGGCTTACTAACAGTAATATAGTACAAATTTTCAAATGCTATTAGAAAGCTTTCTTTCTAACAAGTGATTAAGCTAAGCAAGCTATAACTGAGTGAGAATAGGCTGCTTGGGGAGGAAGGAGGGGTGGGTGTATATGGTGCATGAATAATGTATGCAATTATGTAGAAAATATGGGGAAATGAGCCTGCTGTTCTTAATCTTTCATAAAACCATAGAGGTTTGTTTTGTTGTGTTTTGTTTGAGCTGGGCAGTTAGAGGCTTCAGTGTTATTCTAGCCTAAATTGCTCATTTGAAAGACAAGAACGCTGAAGATCAGACAGGTACAGAGATTTGTCCAAGGTCACATAGCAAGGCTCATCTTCTGCATCCCAGAGGTGGGGACCCTGCAGATTTGGGGCCACATGTGGCCTTCTAAGTCTTTAGGTGTGACCTTTTGACTGAGTCCAAGTCTCGTAGAACAAATCCTTTTATTAAGGGGATTTGTTAACTGTGAAGGTTGGATTCGGTCAAAGGGCCACCCTTGAGGACCTAGAGGGCCACATGTGGCCTTGAGGGTGCAGGTTCCCCACCCCTGACTGATAGCCCATTATTGCAAACCCAGTTTACCCCCTGCCTCAGTTTCCTCATCTGTAAAATGGGAGGATTGGGCTAGATGACCTCTGAGGTCTCTTCCAACCCTAGATCCGTGATCCTTTGAGGCTATGGATCCTTTTCTCCCATTCATGGTGGCTCTAATTAGAAGCCTGTGGGCAAGCTACAGTACCTGTTTCTTTCATCTATCACCTAGACTCAGATTATGGGGGATATCGACACACCAGATCCTTGATAGAGATTATTGGGAATAGAGAGCAAAGGAAGGCATGTAATTAAAAATAAAAATAGGGCAATAGTACTAATAAAAATGTAACTTTTCCTGTCATTTCTTTCTCTGTCTAACTTTACACATACATGTGCACACACACACATGTGCACACACATACATGTGCACACACATACACATACATGTGCACGCACACATATACATACATGTGCACACACAGACACACACACAAATACTAAGGTTTCGCCCCAAATATGCTCAAAAGTCAAAACTTTATGTGTGGAGGAAAGTCCTTATGTGGGGTGGAGGGATCTGGGACCAGCCTTATGTCCCACCTCAGTGAGATGCCACAAAAAGAACAGTAGCTTTGGGGTCAGCAGGACTTAGTTCGAAGCCTGCCTCTGTCATTACCTGTGTGATCTCGGGTAAATTATTCTCTTCTTCAGTCTCTATGTAGCATGCTCTGGAGTCACTCTCCCAGAAGGAGGCTGGATACGTTCTTCCCTCAGGATTCCAAGAGTACCCTGAATACAGAGATGACTTTCTCAAATGATATTGGCTCAAATCCCCAATCTGGTGTGTTCCCCTACTGTTAGCCCCCAGTGATTAGTGCCCCAATTCCAATTTAACCAATTAACATGAATTCATTCTCCCAAGGAATATTTTTTTGAAGACATAGCAAGAACAGAAAGTATAAACATTTCCTCTTAACACCTGAGAACACACTCTCCCTCATACCACCTTGAGTCAAGAAGATGCCTCTTCCTGAGTTCAATTCTGGCCTCAGATACTTGGTAGCTATGTGACCCTGGGCAAGTCACTTAGCCCTGTTTGCCTCAGTTTCCTCATCTGTAAAATGAACTGAAGGAGGAAATGACTAATCACTCCAGTATCTCTGCCAAGAAAATCCCAAATAGGGTCACAGAGATTTGGAAACAACCGAACAACAACAAAATTATTCCCATACTATAAGATGATGCTGTAAAACTCTAAAGTGTTTTTGAGACAAGATGGCTTTGATAGATAGAGTCAGTATGGTCAAATGGATAGAGTGCTGAGAGCCAGAGGACTTGGCTTGAAAACTCAGCTTGACCAGTTACTATCTAGCCTTTGGTGAGTCATTTTATGTTTCTAGGCCTCTGGAAAAAAAAAATCTATAAAAATTAGCTGGAGAAGGAAATGACAAACCACTCCAGTATCTCTGCCAAGAAAACCCAAACGGGGCAGCAGAGAGTCAGACGTAACCGGAAAATGACTGAACGGCCACAAAAATTGGGGAGTAACTGAACAAATCTGAACATAATCCATCATGATTATGCTGTTAGAAATAACGAAATGGATGGTTTAGGAGAAACCGGTTAAGACCTCTATGAATTGACACAGAATGAAGCACAAATCATGACAATTGTGCAACATTATTAATAAAAATCAACTTGAAATCTCAAGAATCCTGCTCAATACAATGACCAATTGGGATTCCTGAGGACTGAAGGTGAAACATGTTATCCGCTTTTTGACAGAGAGGTGAGAGACTCAAGCTAAAAAATAAGACTTACATTTTTGGATACAGCCGATGCAGGATTCTTCCTCCTTTGATTATGCTTATTTTTATAAGGGAAAAATATCTCTGCAGATGTCTTACATCTCCAGGCTTAAAGACACATCCCTCAATCTTAGTCACGTATGCTTTTTCTCTATGACCCAGCTGCTGATTGTATATATGGGAGCATTAAAAAAAACATTCAGGTTCCCACAATTTAGTGGGACAACAAGACATTTAAATAGTAACCAAAATTAGAATAGAAGAGCAGCTCTGGAATCAGAGGATCTATGTTCAGATCCGCCACTCCCTCCCCTCCATCCCTTCTATAATCCCTTTATATTGATGCTGTCCTTCCCCACCAGACTGGAAGCTCCTTGAGGGCAGACCATTTAGGTTGCCTGTATTTGCATCCCCAGCTTGGTACAATGCCTATTAAATACTTAATAAATTGTCTCCCCTCTTCTCTCTCTGTCTCAGTCTCTGTTTCTCTCACACAAATACAGATTCATTTATATCCTTAGTGCCTTGAACACATGTTTGTGTCTCAAAGAGTTGACTGAGACGAGAAAAGATTAAGTGGAGATTTGATTGTTCTTGAGAACTCCCCATGAAGATCAAACCTGCTCAGGAATTTATAGCTTTAGAGATCTGTGCTCAGCACTTTACCGTTAAGTGATCTTGCACATAGTAAGTTATGATCAGTTGAATTAAATAGAATTCGATAGATATTAAGACTCCCTATGTGGAATATTACACATAATTTGCTTAACGAAAAATCAAACAAAATCCTCCCCTATCCTCTAGTTCTGGTCAATGGTGACTGGATATTTTCACATGTGTTATAGGGGAGAAGCCATTTTGTAAATGTAAACTTAGATTTTACCATTTGAGAATACTGTGCAAATGAGACTTGACAATATGTATGCATAAAACTAAAAAAAAATATTTAGAAAGTATGGGGTTGGAAATATTTTCACATTTTAGAACCACAGAATTATGAGGTGTTCTTGTTTGTTGGTCTGTTTGGGTTTGGGATTTTTTCTTTTTTTCTTTTTGGTCCTATCTATACTTGAACAAGAATCTTGTCTCCTGACTTCTGGAAATGTGGTTTGCCATTTGCTGCTTGGATATTTTCAGCGATTATCCTGGTGCTCTCACCCCAGTGGAGGGGGTTCAGGCAGGGGAGTGGAGCCTCACTTCTGGGATGTGTTCAGCTTTGGCATCCCTTGGATCTTGTCTAGCAGGTCAAAGATGGAGGCCTTGGTGGGTTTATAACAGTCAACCAGCAGTTCCTTGAGAATGGCCACCCACCTTAGTCTCCCCAAAACCTCATAGTAACAGCAATATTTGAGGAGGGACCCACTGCCTGAGCCTGGTGATGCCCCCCAGAGTCCTTTGAGTCCCTCCTTGAGGCCTTTCTCCCTGCTCCCTTAAGTTTCTGTTTGGAGGTTTTTCATTGTTATTAAGCTGAGGGACTTTTTGTGTTTTTATATCGATGGGAGCATAGTCCTTTGAAAAAAGCCTGGGGGAGGGGGGAAGGGAGTGGGGGATACAAAGAAAGGAAGCTGAAGGGGAGGGGGTGGTGGTGGTAGGGGAAGTGCTAGATGGTACCTGGTCAGCAGTTGTGGAGTCGAGACCAAGCAGAGCTCCTGGTAGAAAATGAAATATTGGCTGGAAAGTTCTGAACCTTCTAAATAGGAAGGCATTGGGAGGAGTTTTTTGCTCCACCCTCCAACCCTCCAGTCAGATAGGAGAGACAAGGTACTGAGTATAAAAGCAGACTTAATCTCCATGTCAATGAGATTTCAGGTGATGACTTTATACAAACAGTCCTTACTTTCAAAGAGCTGACACTCTGAGGGAGAATGAATACACATAAAAGAGAGTTTTTGTTGTTGTTCAGTGTTTCAGCCTTGTCTGACTGTTATTATCCCACTTAGGGTTCTCTTGTCCAAGATACCAGAATGGTTTGCCATTTTCTTCTCCAGTTTATTTTACACATGAGGAAATTGAGGCAAACAGGATGAAGTAACTTGTTCAGGGTCACACAGCCAGTAAGTGTCTGAAGCTGGATTCGAATTCATGAAAATGAGTCTTCCTGACTCTGGGCCTGACACTCTAACCACTGTGTTATTTAGCTGCTCCAAAGAAAATGTAGTTATAGACAAATAGAAAGAGCTGGAGGTCCTAAAGTTTAGCCATGGGGCAAATGGCAAGGCTAGGGGTCCTCAAGGGTCTAGACTAGAGAGAGTAGGAGCTGGGCAAATGCCAAGAATCAGAGGACCTTAGGAGGTTGGGGGCCACAATGAGCTGGGAAAGCAGATAGGGAAGGCAAGCCCCAGTTGTGTCTATGGTGGTGGCAGGTCTTCCTCTGTCTGGTTGTAGGATAGATTGGGAATGGGAGAGAGATTGGAGGGGGAGGGGTAGTAAAAGAATCCCTGCGTCCCAATTTACTCTTGTCATTGTAGTGTCTGCAACGTAGAAGTGCCTAATAATCAATTGATGGTTGAATATCATAAATATTTTCAATCTGGAAAAGTCCTTTGAGATTACTAGTCCCTTTTGTAAGGAGGGAATGGAAGGTTCTTTTTTCCTTTCTTTCTTTTTTTTAGTTCAGCAAACCTAGTCCCAAAGAGTTGAAATGACTTCCCCAAGGTTACACAGCTAGCTAATGAAAGAACTGCAAACCCAACTGAGATTTCATAGCTCTTGGCCATCGCTCTTTCCAAGATCAAACTGACTTACACTATGGTTTGACCCGACAGCTGGAAGATTCAAGATTTACATTAAGATTTTGTACCAGTGACCAAGAATGAGAACAGATGGTGGTAATTTACAGTGCTTAGAAACAGATGTTGGTATCCCACAAATAAACCAACATTTATTGAACAAGTCTACGTTAAAAAACAAAATACCAATGTGATTCTGAATGAAATGGTGCATAGAAAAAATAGAATGTCTCTTTGGTAAACACAATTAAAAGTAACTGGCAAAAGCAAATAAAAATAATTGAAAATAAATGTTTTATAGCTCTAGCTAAATAGATCACGCTGCAAAATAAGGTGGTGGAATGCAAATTATAATGCTGGAGAAATGGCTGACATGTAGGGTACTTCAGGTACATTATTTCATAGGAGCCTTCCAATAACATGCTATAAATATTATTGTCCCTGTTTTACAGATTAGAAAGCTGAGTGCAGAGAAGTTAAGATACTTAGGTCCATGATCACACAACTGAAAAATGTCCAGTAATAAGATCATTGCTTAGAGTTAGAAGGGACCTTAGGGATATTATCTAGTCAAGCCTTTTCATTTTACATATTAGGAAACTGATATCCAGAGAAAGGAAATGATGTGACCGGGATCACAAAGGTTAATAAATGGTAGGATTGCAGGATTCAAACCCAGCTTCTCTAACTCCAAATCCAGTGCTTTCTGCTGCCTTACAGATTTAAGCAAAGGTCTCAGCACTGTCTCTTGGTAGGATGCTTAGGACTAGACAATCTCTCCATACTATAACCTCTCCAGTTTGTGCTATGTTAGTCTTGCAAACAGTTGTCAAAACACATTCAGCTGGCTGAAAGTCAATTCAGTCACAACCTTTCCCTCATTATCATTCCTTTCTTCTTCACTACTTCCATATAGTGAGATAAGAAACTATACCACAGCTTCCAAATAATAATAATAAGGTAAATTATAGCTAACATTTCTATGGCACTTTATGATTTATAGAACACTTTTTATGCATTCTCTCATTTGATCATCCCAACGATCCTTTGATTTAGGTGGCATTATTATCCTCTTCCCCCCTTTTTTACAGATCGGGAAACTGAAGCTGAGAGAGAGATTAAGTAATTTACTTAAGGTCACATAGTAAGAATTGGAGATTGGATTTGAACCCATATCCCCATAATCTCAGTGATCATCTGACTGAGATTTTTTTCTTTATCTATCTCAACAATGATATCTGCAGCAAATTGTCTGGATACTCAGATGAAATAAATGTATCTAAAGTATCTACAGTTCAGCTCTTCCTCCAGCCTTATTTCTCATATTTCATCACCTTGTTTTGTGGTGTAATCTATTTAGCAAGAGTTCTAGAATATTCATTTCAATTATTTTTATTTCCATTTATCATGTCCTGCTAGTATGTAAGCTAAACTAAGCATCTGCGGCTTCATCCTGCAAGATCACATCAGCACAGTAACTCACACCACCTCCAGACCCTCTTCCCCTTTGAGTCCTTCTCTCCCTCTAATTGGTGGACAGACACTTCTCTCAGATCCTCCATTTAAGGAAGTAACCCAAGTCAGCCACTCCTTCATTTCTTGCCTGGCTATCCTCCTCTAGATTTCCTCATGCCCTGAACTGGTACCTTCTTAACCTCTTCTCTTCTTACTTTTGCATGCTGCCTTCCTCATTAGATTGTAAGCTCCTTGAGGGCAGGAATTGTCTTTAACTTTTCTTTGTATCCCCAGTGCTTGGCACAATGCTTGGCACAATAGTAGACATGAAATAAATGTTTTGTGACTGACTGGCTGACCTCAGAAGTCATATATGTGACATACTTGCCACCCTGATATCAGAGCTCCTTACTTTCATTATACCTTAATCTCTGTTGACTTCTATGTGAAAACCACTGGACCTGGGGTGAGGAGGCCAGGATTTGAGTTCTAGCCCTGCCATGTACCAACTATGTGACTTGTTCTTCAGCCTCCCCACCCAGGTAACCTCAGTAAAGTCATAGCTCCTCTGAGCCTTAGCTTTCTTATCTCTAAAATGAAGGGGTTGACCTGGATCATTTCTAAGAACCATTCTAGCTCTAAATCTATGATCACATAAATTTGAGTCATGTGAGACAGCCTACTTGAGCCTCAGTTTCTTTCTCTGTAATATGGAAATGATCATATTTATATTGCTTCATAAAATGACTGTGAGGAAAATGTTCTGGAAAATATCAAGCACTGTATAAATAGGAACATATATTATCAGTCTTTTGCCATCCCAATTATGCCATAGAACTTATCATCCTGTGTCATAGCTCTGCTTTGGGGATTTGAAAATGGCTCCACCCCCTCTCGGATTATAATCTTTGCTAACAATATTAGTCCATAGTCATAATGGCCAAGCAAGAACCCAATGAAGAAAAGAGAAAATGAACCTTCCTCCATTTTTTGCAGAGTTGGCTGATTATGGGTATCAGGAATTATGTGTACTATCAGACCTAGCTAATATGTTGTCTAGTTTTGCTGAAATATTTTTTCCATCTTCAATTTTTGTTGTTGTTGTGATTATAATGAATGGCTTTCTAGATAGGAGAAGAAGAGGCATATATTCATAATTGAAGTTAAGGTAAATTTGAAAAATGGATGAGGTGGTGCAATGGATAGAGGATGAGATCTAGAGTCAGGAAGATCTGAGTTCAAATCTGACCTCAGTCACTTACTAGCTATGTGACCTTGCGCAAGTCACTTAAACCTGAGTTGGAAAAGGAAATGGCAAACCACTCCAGTATCTTTGCCAAGAAAACCTCAAAATAGGGTCATAGAGAGTTGAACATGACCAAAACGACTGAACAACAATAACAAAAATGAAAGATATTGATAAAATTAGGGGAAAAAATCACACTGGTATGGAAAAGGATTTGGGAAAACAATACTGTGGCAGGTAGAACCTCACTTGGCAAACACAAGGGATGATCTTGCTGGAGAGAAGGATATTCAATAAATATTTGGAAGCATGGACTTTCATACAAATATGAATGTCTATTAAGTAGTTTCTGTGAACATCTGGTCCAGATGATGAGGCAGCATTCTATGAAGAACTAACCAAGTCCTTCTAGATTAATACCATTTTTTAATGAATACTTGTTTATTTTAATGCAAAGGTGGTTAATGGGAAGGATAGTGAAAAATATATTTGAAAGCATGGCTCAGGATCAAGAGGAGAAAGTGGCCAAAAGTGTTAGGGTTTGGGGTTTGGAGGTTGGTTTTGGTTTTTTTTTTTGGTGTGTGTGTGTGTGTGTGTGTGTGTGTGTGTGTGTGTGTGTGTGTGTGTGATATAAAAGTTTCATGCCTGCATATCACAAATACTTTCTCTAAGAAGATTGTCAAATGTTGCTGTATAAACTACAATTAGTTCTCTTCAGTCAGATCTCCCCCCCCCCCCACACATACACACCTTGTGCTTGTCATGACTGCTGCTTTGTGAGATTACTGTGTCTCTTGGAATGACATTTTCTATTGCCTTTAGATACATGATAAAACCTTCCTCCATCTCTTTTACTATTGAGCTTACTTTGCTAAAAGAAGAGCATCTTCACAATTGTCCTCATGAGAATTTCATCCTTCAGAAGATAAAGAGACCAGCAAAGCTTATTTCTATGCTGGTTCCAAGTGTCACTAACAGGGAAATACTGGTTCTTGGGAACTTAAGGGGAAAGTAATTGTGCTCAAATCTGGCCTCAGACTCTTACTAGCTATGGGATCCTGGTCAAGTAACTTAACCCAGTTTGCATCAGTTTCCTCAGCTGTAAAGTAAGCTGGAGAAAGAAATGGCAAACCACTCTAGTATATTCACCAAGAAAGCCCAAATGGAGTCACAGAGTCAGATATGACTGAAACTACTCAGTAATAAGGACAACAAAAATCACTCGCACATAAAGCTTGTGACTGAGAAATAAAGGAAAGCTGGACACATCTGAAATACATCCTAGAGTAGATTTCAAGGGCTCAGAGAAGAGACGAGAAGGATCCCATTCATATATTCATATAAGAGCTATCAATCCACAAGAGACAGAAAACTCTTGTGAATGAAATACTGAAGACACAAAAGGAAACAATTTTAATGAAGAGGGGGAAAACAAAGATTCATCTTGAGAGACTGATATGGAAGCACAAGATACTGGAATCATTAAATATTTAAAACACACATATACATATATACATGTATATATATATATATACATATACACGTTTCTACATGTACACATCCATAAACATACACATTCACATACACATACACGTACACATTCACATACACATACACATATAGAAAGAGCAGATGACAAGGGATGCATGTCAGGGCATGGATTTACAAGCATACTGTCAGCAGTGGTAAAGCACAAGGAGAGATGGATCTAACCAAAGATATAAAGAAAGAGAGTGGGGTTTCAGCTATATTAGAAAGAGAGGGATCCAAGAAAGGATGATTAGGCTGATGACAGCATAGAGAATGCAGAGCTGCTTGAATCTTTTTTCCTTCTATTATGTCTACCAAGGACAATGACCTCTGCTTTGGAAATGGCCTAATTAAAATGACTAATGGGGATAAGATAAAGATAAGGAATAAAAGAATAAGAGATCACCTAGCTTCCCTTGGAAAATCCAGGTCAAATGGCCCAGATGAATTATATTTTTGAGTACTGAAATGTGGATGTGATTCCTGAGACATTCACAGGGATATCTGAAAGATGATCAAAAAGGGAAGAGATTCAAAGGATCAGAGAATGACAGACATTATCCTGATTTCCAAAGAAATAAAGAACAAGGTCTGCCAACTATAGGCCAGCAAACTTGACTTTTATCCTTGAGGAATCCTAGAATGAATCATTAAAGAGATAGCTAGTGAACATCTAGAAGAAAGTGGTGATACTATAAAGTCAGCATGGCTTCATCAAGAAGATGTCATTGACCTACTATTCCTATTTTCTTTTTTTCATAAGATTCTTGAACTTATAACTCAAGGGAATGCTATAAATATAACTCATCTAGATTATAACAAAGCACTTGATTAAATATCATATACTATTACAGTGAGAAAGTTGAATATAGGGGACAGAATGCTGGGCCTGAAGTCAGGAAGTTTCATCTTTGTGAGTTCAGATTTGGTTTCAGACACTTACTAGCTGTGTGACCCTGGGAAAGTGCCTTAACCCAGTTTGCCTCAGTTTCCTCATCTGCAAAATGAAATGAAGAAAAAAAATGGCAAACCACACCAGTATCTTTGCCATGAAAATGGAGTCCTGAAAAGTCAGACGTGACTGAAGAGGGCTAAACAACAAGAACATGATAAAAGATGGATTTGGAACTGGTTGAAAACTGGTCTTAAAGAATAGTTATTAATGGTTCAATGTCAACTTGGTAGGAGGTTTCCACTGCAGTGCCTCGAGTTTTGCATTAGACTCTGTTCTATTTATAATTTTTATCAATGACTTGAACTCTGCCTTTGTCAAATCACACTTGGAATATTGTGTTAAGTTGTGCAACTTGTGAATAAAGCTATAGATTGCATGCACATCAAACATGAGGATGACATAAAACTGGAAGGGGTAGATAACATTGTAGACAACAGCCAGAATTCAAAAAGGTCTTCACATATTTGAGCATTGGGCTAAATTAATATAATATATTCAATATATAGTCTTTTTGTGGTTATTGTTGTTGACTGTTTTCAATTGTGTGTGACTCTCCAAAACTTCATTTGGGATTTTCTTGGCAAATAGAGTGGAGTAGTTTGCCTTTTCCTTCCTCAGCTCATTTTACAGATAAGGAAACTGAGTCAAAATAAGGTTAAGTGATTTGCCCAGGGTCACATAGGTAGTATCTGAGGCTAGATTTGAGCTCATAAAAATGAGACTTTCTGACTCCAATCCTCACATTATATCCACTGTGCCTTCTAGTTGCCCCACCTGGTCTTTTACGTGGCTACAAAACATCAATTTCATCAGTAATCAACATAATAGATGGTCAGACAGTAGTCTGAAAAAAATGCAGGAGTTTTAGTTGAAAACAAACTTAACATGAAACAGTATTAAGATGGAGCGACCAAAAAAAAAAGCCAATGTGAATTTTGGGCCCCATTAGAAGAAGATTTCTTCCAGAAATGAGGAGGTAAGTCTGACTTCTGCCCTTGTCAAATCACACTTGGAATATCGTGTTAAATTCTGGTCGCTAGTTGAAGAACAAAAGAAATTAGTAAGCTGGAGAATTTCCAAAGGATGCTATGGTATGGTGTCTGGAGTTCCTGTCATTAGTATTGATTAAAGGAACTAGGCATGTTTGAACTGGAGAGGAGGAGACTTGGGGGCATGGGAGTAGGGTACATGATAGTTGTCTTCAAGTATTTGAAGGGCAGCCTTTTGAAGGAGAGACTAAGTGAGTAGCATTTGGTGCAGCAGGTAGAACTAGGAGCTTTTGTAACTTGTGCAAGTTACAAAGAGCCCAATTAGGCTTGATTTGAGGGGGAAAATGACTTCTTAATAATTAGAGATGATTCAATATGAAATGGGCTGCTTTGAGAGGTGGTGAATTACTACTCCTTGGGGTTGTTCAAGAACATGCTGGACAACCATTTGGTATGTTATAGTGATGATTCCTTTTTCTAGTTTGGGTTGGAGTAGATGACCACTGAGGTCCCTTCCACCTCTATGATTTTGTGAGAACTTGTGACCCACCGTTCCATGAGTTGCAGTTTCTTTGTAGCTTCTTGTTGTTGCTTTTTGGTCACGTCCAACTCTTCAGGACTCCATTTGGGGTTTTCTTAGCAAAGATATTGGAAAGGTTTGCCATTTCCTTTTCTAGTTCATTTGACAGGTAAGGAAACTAAGGCAAACAGGGTTAAGTGAATGGCCTAGGGTCATATAGCTAATAAGTGTCTGAGGCTGGATTTAAACTGGGGTCTTTCTGATTCCAGGCCTCTAACCACTGTGCCACCTAGCTGCCCTATTCTTTGTAGCTTAGGGTGCTAGTTATAACAGTCTTAACGTAGTTCTATGCATCCAATCTTTCAACAAGAGCAATGACTGTATCCTCAGGGTCAGTATAGTGTATTACACATAATAAGCACTTAATAAATTTTTGCTGAATTTAACTGCATTAATATGCCTGATATGGCCAGCATCACAATATTTTATCTCTGAGTAGGTTAACTTGCTTTTCTGTAGTCACAGCCTGTTCCAATTTCCAGTCAGCCATCTTGTCAATGTAGACAAACTGGGAGAAAGAATGTAAATCTCATACACACACACACACACACATACACACACACACACACACACACACACACACACACACACGTTGAACAATAACCAAAAACATGTCCCCTAGTGAGTTTCTGTCAAAAACATAATTTTCAAAGATTAGGACTAGTCATAAATTAGCATAATAGATCATTCAGGACCTCAAGAAATAGGAGGTAACCCTTGAAAAAAGCATGCAGCTATCAACCTAGAAATTCACCTCCAATCTCCTAAGGGACACAATAAGTGATGACTGAATAAAGTCAAATGGCAATGAATTTCTTTAGCTCTTCTGTTAACTGTCGTCAATCCCCAAATGCCAAAGGAAAGGGAGAAGAATTCCTCTCTAGGATCCATGACTATTTATTTTATACCTAACCACCCTTAAAAGGCAGCACAGTGCAGTGGAGAAAAAAAATGGCTCTAATGAACTTTTTAACCTGCAGTCTGTGGACTTTTTTAAGGCGTACTGTGATAATTCTATTTCATTATAATTTACTTCCTTTATGATTCCACACATTTTATTTTCACTTATAAAAACATTTTTTGAAAAGGAAAAGGACCCACATGCACAAAAATATCGATAGCAGCTCTTTTAGGGTGACGAAGAATTGGAAATTGTGGGGATGCCCATCAACTGGAGAATGACTGAACAAGTTACAGTAAATGAATGAAATAGAATACTATTGGGCTATAAGGAATGATGAGCAAGCCGATTTTGGAAAACCCTATAAAGACTTTTATGAACTGATGCTGAGTGAAGTGAGCAGAATCAGGTGCTCACTGTACACAGTAACAGCGACATTGTGGAATGATCAACTTTGATAGACTTAGCTCTTTTCAGCAATACAATGATCGAAAACAATTCCAAAAAACTCATGATCGAAAATGCTATCCACATCCAGAGAAAGAGCTATGGAGTCTGAATGCAGACTGAAGCAGGCTATTTTCTTTTTCTTTTTTTTCCTTTCTTGTGGTTTTTCCCTTTTGTTCTGATTCTTCTTTCAAAACTTGACCAAGGTGGAAATATGCTTAATATGATTGTACATGTATACCCTATATCAGACTGCATGCTGTCTTGGAGAGGAGGGAAGAGAAGGAGGGAGAAAAATTTGGAATTCAAAATCATGTAATGGTGAACATTGAAAACTAAAAATAAATAAACAAAAAGAATCACTCAGCATTTAAAAAAAAATTTTTTTTTGAGAAGGAGCCTCTACAATGAGTGATACAAACAAAAAAAATAGGGGACCTGAGCTCAAAACCTGCCTCTGTGTATTTTAATGAAAAGAAGCTTGAATTTGGAGTGACTCCCTGACACTTTCTGGCACTGTGATCCTGAGTAAGCCCTTTAACTTCCTTGGGTCTCAGTTTCCACGCATGTAAGATGAGAAAGTTAGACCCCTGAAAGCCTCTAATATCTATTTCATCTCCAAGATCTTTGTGTGAAAGTATTGTCCTAAGTGATGTTAAAGGACATCTTGTTGCCCAAAGTTCCTAAGTAACCACACACACACACACACACACACACACACAGTCTTAGAACCCAAAGTTCTACAGGTTCATGTATCTATTTGTTTAAAGCTTATCTCAAACACAAAAATTTTCAGTATCTTTCACTATTGGATCAGAGTCTGCCAAGAGCATGTGGATTTTTTTTTTTTACCATTTATAGCTATGAAGTATTTGGTAACTTTGTATGGGAGTAAATGTGCCGTCCTTCTTATACAAAGATGATGCTGCTGACCAAGATGGCCAAAATACGGGGAACACTGCAGAAAGAAATTTTGTTTCGCTTGTATGAAGAAAGAAAATAGTTTGTTATTGCTTGTTACAGAGGCCAAGCAACCTAGGAGAAAAACAATGGACCACCTGGTTTTCTACTCCTTGTTTTACCACTAATGCGCTGGACAGCTTTGAACAAGTGCCTTGATTTCTCTGCCCCTTAGTTATCTCACCTTAGACGAGAGAGTTACAGCACACAATATCTTGAGTCCTTTCCACCTATAAAATTCTATAATTAAAAAAAAAACCAACCGCAATGTCTCAGTTCAAAGACTATGTATACTTTCTGCCTATCAAAAAGTGTGTATACCTTTGACTAATAATAACTCACCTTTTATACAGAACTTTTTGGATTTATAAGCCTATTTTGCCTGTCACAACCAACAACTAAGTGATGGAAGCAGAAGCAGTATTATTCCATTTCACAGAGCTTGGAACAGAAGCTCAAAGAGATAAAGAAGTCAATTTTGCAGGTTCACACTCTTAGGAAGAATCAGTAGGGTCACACTGCTGGTGTCATGGGAGACACTTGAACCTACATCACCTCTGACTCTAAAATCAATTCTCTTTTAACTTAGATTCCATTGCTTCCAGGCACTAATTTACCTTATCGAAAAGCTCTTGTCATCAAAGCCATTGCCTGCCTTGGACAAGTTCTGGCTGCGTGACCCAGGACAATTCACTTAACCTATCAGTGCCTACCCAGGCAGTTCTCTAAGAATAGAAGGACACTTGCAGGTCTGCATTGGTAAGTTTCCTTGTTAGGATTTCCTATACCAATTAAATTGCAAGTCTAAGCCAATAGATGAGCATATTTTGTTGTTGTTCATTCTTTTTAAAAGAGGACCAATGACATCATGGGCGATATACAGACTTAGCTGTGAATTGGATTTAAGTGAGGCAAAGTTGAACAGTCAGCAACTTCACTCTCTTCCTCAGTCATTGAAGTCCAACACCAAGACAAAAGGCAAGATGACTGACAATGGCTTCTTCAATGTTTGACCAAGCTCTTGGCACTCCACAGTTCCTGCTTCAGCGGGCTTCCTGACCACTGGAACAAATTATTCTCATCCTCCCATTCTGTTGGGGGAAGTCTTCACATCCTTGAGGTGGATATCCCACTAACTGAGCAACAGGTTTGAGGTCTTTCAGTTACCTTCAACCTGATTTAGCCTGTCTGCTGAGATGGTTTTACCAAGGTGTAGCCACAGAGCAGGTTACAGTTTCTTAGAGCCACTGGTGAGAGTTGAGTGAATCAGGCAGACATCAAATATGAATGAGTATCACTGAGAAGGGCTCGGCAAGCCCTTACACCATAGGTGCTAGTCCTCCGGAACACCTCATACAGCCCATGTGTGTCTATGGTCTTGGTCTTAAGACTGGCTATATGCCTCTGGGGAAGTTATTTAACTTCTAGGTGCCCCAGGAAACTCTGAAGTTATAGAAAGTCTTATAGAAAGCCCCAGAAGATGCCGACCTGTACTGGTAGAGTTAGTTCACCACACCAATGAAATCACTGGTCTCACAAAACATAAATATGTGTTCCCCCCTTTTCAGCTTCCTTCATGTTTTGCCTTCTCCTATTATAGCGGTTCTTAACCTGTGGGTCACTACCCCTTTGGGGGTCAAATGACCCTTTCACAGGGGTTGCCTAAGACTATCAGAAAACACATATTTCCGATGGTCTTAGGAACTGAGACGCCACTCCTCTATCCATCTCCAGGTGGGTCCGCCCACATGCAGATACACCCACATACGAGTATTAAAGGGTCGCGGCATTAGGAAGGTTGAGAACCATTGCCCTATTAGATTATAAGTTTCTTGAGGGCAAAGACTCTCTTTGTTTCTTTGTATTTGTGTGTCCAGTGCTTAGCACTAATAAATGTTTATTGAGTGGTTATATATGTGTTTATTTATATATGCATACATATAAAGGCCATGAGTTGAAAATAGAAAATGTGGTGATTTATATGTCATAGAATCCTTCTCAGATGCTGAGGTTATAAGATAGATAAAAGTAAATGCTAAATGTAGGAAGAATAACTGGGACTTGGTTTAGCCAATTCTTTACAAATCCAAAAACATGTCTTCTAGGTCATAGTATTATCCTCTATTTGCATGCTTGATCAAAAGGATTCTTTACAAGCATTCTTGAGAACCATGGAACTACAGAATTTTACCATCTTTTCCTAAGATGTTGGAAGACCTATTTTGACAATGTTATATTTTTCATCCCGACATCTAATGATTAAGTTCAAAACCGATAAAGGCACGAGTCAGCTCAACTTGGCCAAGTGTGTTCCCTTCTCTAAATGCTACAAAGGCGTGCTGTTTGCTTAGACTCCTACATTTGGACAATTGAAACAATCTTATAAAAAGATAATAAATCTTTGGGCTGGCTGAGGAAAGCAAGCCTAGTCCCTTTCTCCAGTTAATGCTTCTAAAGTCTTACCAGCAAGGAACTGGGGGCAGCATAATCATTAGACATCATGTGGTGATGACCAATTATCTGCTGTGGTTGTTCATTTCCAGCTCTGGAGGATCCCACGGAGCATGGGGATAGCATGCCATGCTTGGGGGATTTGTATGTGCTGCCCAAAGTCCAGTGGGCTGTCTTGACATCTCCTCCCTTCATCGCATTCATCCTCATCAAAGAAATCATTTGAAGTTTTACTACTTTGCCCCTTTTCCTTTATATTTTCTCCTTAGTTAGCTAGCCCTGAACCTCACTTGATCCCCTAAGGCCCATTACAACTGATCTCCCAGCACTAAAGGATATTCATAGTGCATTTTATTTCCCTTTTTTTTTTCAAACTGCATTGCTGGTATTTTTAAGAGTTTAAGGATTATCTTCCTGAACAATGCCAACTCTTTGATGCGTTAGATTCCGAAGGACAGTTTCAGAGGGCATATGAATTTATAAAAGCCTTTATTTAGGTTCAGATAATAGTGATACTTTTTTAAATCTATATAAGCACAGTTTCAGCCAACCTCTTTTGTTCTCTCAGGTTTCTCTAGTTTAGGACATGTTTTAGAGAAATGTCTCCATAGGAAGCCTTCTCTGTAACAAACCCTTTCTTTAGGCTGCCTGTCAGCACCTAGCTCACTTTCCTATCCTACTTCTGCTCAATGAAAACTTTTGTTACTGGCTTTCTTCCCTGGTTCATAACCACAGGAAGCCAGATGAAAAGTCCCAGCATTCTTTGCACAGAATCACATTTTTTCCAATTTAGAAGGGGAACTCAGAGGTTGTTTAGTCCAAGCCATCCCTTTGCTATATTCCTGGTAAGAGGTCAATCAGCTTCACTGGAAAAACACTGGTGATAGGGAACAGACTACCTCTTAAGGCCACCAATTCTACTTTGAGGCATTTCTACTCATTAGAAAAAATTTCCTTACACTGAACTAAAATTTATGTCACTATCTTTCACCCAATGCTTTTAATTTTGCCCCCCTGGGACAAAATTGTGTTTATATAGGGTATATATAGAATACTGGATTTGGAATCAATAAGATGGGTTCAAATCTTACCTCAGATATTTGCTGGTAACCATGGGCAAGTCCCATAACTTTCCTTAGCCTGTTTCCTCATCTGCAAAAATGGGATGGTAATAGCACTTACCTCACAGAGTTGTTGTGAGGATCAAATTCAACGAGATTTTATATATATAGGAAGCATTTTGCAAACCCTGAAGCATTATATAAGTGCCAGCTATTATTACCTATTGTTTCTTCCAGAAAGAGCTCAGTTTCTTCAAGCAATCCTCACATGGCATTCTTTCAGTTCCCTCTTCATCTTGATGTGCCTCCTTTGGACACAGTCCAGTTTTCAATGTCCTTACTGACCTGTGGTGACCCAAACTGATTGCAATGAGGCATGATGAAGGTAATAAGGGCTGGTATTTATAATACAGTCTATGGAAATTATCTACTTTTATGACTGTAAGGTAGATAAAAATGAGGAAAGTAAAGCTCCAAAAGGTCTGTGACTTTGACCGGGCACAGAGTTGATGTCACAGGCACATTTCAAACTCAAGACTCTTCTCACTCAAAGTCTGGTACTCTTTTAAATATGCCCTCAGCAATAAAGGCTGCAGAGACCAGTCAGTCAATCAATAACCTTTTATTAAGCTCCTGCATGCCAGGTACTCTGCTAAATTGTAGTCTACAAGGACAAAAGACAGTCCAAGTTCTTAAGGATTTTATAACTTTTCTGATAACCTTGAATATATTAAACTAAGATCAGTTAACTGTAAGTCAAATAACCAGTAGTGGTTGTACATGATTGTACTTTCTGCTACTAAGAATGACTGAGGTTGGTGTATCATTTGGGTCAAGAGTCCTGAGTTGCAATAGAGCTAAAGCCCAAAGGGTATTTGTGCTAAGTCTGGCACTAATCTGGTAAGCTCCCAGGAGTAGGAGGCCATCAGGCTATATAAGGAGGGAGCTTAACAGCCCAGGGTGTAATCACAACAGGTCAGACCTTACATTTGGATCAACTGTGGAATTGAGCCTGAGTGGCTATTGTACCTCAGCCTAAGGAAGAAAGGGGGACTCCAAAACAATACAAAACAAAAAAATAGACAAGTAAACCCTTGAAATCAAATGGGTAACATTGGAGAAAGAAGGGGAAATGGTTGTTTTTAAGGTTATCTTAAAAAGATTTAGCGCTGGTTCCCTTCCTCTATATAGAAGAACTATGTTCCATGTTAGGAATAGAGTTCCAGGTTACGTGCCCACCAAGGGGTACCAGACATTTTCTCCAGGCCCCCCAAATCTCAAAAACAAAACAGAAGAATTTTATGTCCCAGAGATAGACAATCACAACTCTCTCTATAGGTCAAGAAACCAGGAAGTCTAACATGGTAATAGTTTATGAATTAATAGAGGAGAACGCTAATCCCAAACACTCAGCACCCCTTTCCCAACCAGCATGCATGATCAGGCAGGCTGTAAAACCTGACCCATAGGCTTATGCTCTGGGTCTTACCAAGGCAACTTCCCTCCTGCTATTACAATCTTTACAAGCATACTCTGCCTCCACCCTCCGGTCTGTGGCAACCAGTACCAGACCTCAACTCTATGTAACCACTTATGAAAGAGTGGGATATACAGAAGGATGGAATTGTGTTCTGCTTGGGGAAATTATGCTCAGCCAGAGAACTAAAAAAAAGAGAAATGCTGACCAAGGTGCCAGCATCTGGGGCTACACCAGGTCTGAAAGAAAGGAGACTGGCGTCCTTTGGACACTGGTCCTGTCCTCCTGAAACATCACTTGGAGTAGTTTCTGTGGTCATTGAAAAGAGAATTCCCTAACATGAAAAGTGCCTGGGACAATTTTGAGGTCCAGTCTCATGGAGATATACTTGCCACTAGAGGGGAAGGAGTCAGAAAGTGAGAAATATGGGAATATTGGGGAAAAGAAAAAAACAACCAAAGAAATCAAAAGAAAACTCAGCTAAAAACTTTTAGCAGCAGTAGATAAATCCACACAGAAGATATCAAAACAGAAGGAAAAGTGGTTACCAAGACATTTACCAAGTCACTAAATAAAAATTGCAAGACAAAGGAAATTAAACCAATATCTGATGAAAAAGAAACCTCTGTGGATTCCCAGGAAAGCATGAAACCATGGTAGGATGTCCCCAATTGGTTCAAAAAAGAAATAAGAATCTTGAAAGAAGTTAAAAGAGAACACCTGGCATAAATTGTGTCTTACACAGTAGAAATAATTAGTAGGATAGAAAAATTTGACTCCATGACTCCATGAATTTCTTCAAAGAAGGAGGAGAGAGAAAAGGTGATTAAAATTACAAATATACTGAAGTGAAAGACAATCTAGATAAAGTAAAGCAAAGAGTAATGATTTAAAATAATACATAGTCTCTATACAAACAAAACAGATTGATCTTGAAGACAGGATGTGTAGAAACAACTTATGGATCATAGAGGTCTCCCAGAAGAACTTGTGATTTTAAAAATTCTAAAAACCACAATGCACGAAATAATACAAGAAAACTACCCAAAACTTCTTTAACAATCAAAATGATCAACATACATACTTTAGAAAACAAAACAAAGCAAAGGGAAAAATATCTTCTGCTACAAATTCCAGTACACATAGAGGTTAAACTTAACAGTTGCATGTTGAGAATTATTCTCTATAATAAAAAGTTAGTAAAGTAAAAGTAAAAGTTCAAGTAAAAGTTCTTGAAGACCTTTCCTCATTTTTAAATGAGACAAATTACCTGTAAACCTGGTAGTTGTCCTGGATCCCCTATGAAGTGGCAAATATTCACTTCATTTTTCAACTCAGATTTTTAAATGGATTTGTGACCTTTTTGATTTGAAAACTCCTTCTAACAATGCAGACTGCAGCTCATCTATGTTTGCCCATATTCTCTTCCTGTCCAACCATGCAGCTTGCATTATGGTATTCTTCTTCCCACTGGAATTCAGAATCAGAGATTCCTCAGTCTCTGAAAACTCAGCTTTGAATTATTTTGCCCAGAACCAGGTAATCATTCTACTTTTCAGGAATTGCTTTACTGTCCCTAAGGCTTATACCTTCATCCACACTGTCAATCTCATTTCCCTTTCCAGCTGGTTCCCCTTTTATACTTAGCCATTCCCTTGAGGGAAGGAAAAAACTTTCTTGCTTGTAATTGTGTACCTAGTGCCTAGCTGGGTACATATAGTTAGCACTTAATAAATGTTTTTTCATACATTTATTCATTTATACAAATCTTTAATAATATTTTCTATACCTATTCTTCTGATTTCCTTGTTGAATATATGTTGTAGCCTAATCAAATCTATCATGGGGTCTTCAGAAGCAGCAGTGTTTCCCTTCTCTCTGCCATACAGCAGTTAGAATTGTAAAGCTGAACCTTTGTTTTTACTGGAATCTTAGAGTCTATAAAAGAGTTTTGTGTAACTCTGGGTCCAGCTTATCGCCCATCTATACCATCCCTCTCCTGGATGTGCATAATGTTGGGAAAGCTTTGTAGGGTGTTCCTATAAATGAATTTTGAAATCTGGGCAAGCAATATTGGCCACATCTTTAGCATTTCCAAATTGATTGAAGATGTAAAGAATAGAAGATCCATTGAGCTTATTGTTTATGGATTTTTTTTAAAGCATTTGATTTGTTAGAACTAAATCCTGCCTTTAATGTTCTTTTATAACAAATGATCTCTCCTTTATGCATCCAGATCATTCAAGATTCCCCAAGAAGAAATGAAAACAGAAATAACCCTGTTCAATGATTCTCTGATAATAACCATCAGATGAGGTCTAAAAAAGGGAAATATATGCTCTCAAAAGGCTTCACCATTCTGATGAAGGACATTCAGGTCGAAGGTGATTCCCTGTGGATGGTGAGGTCCTCCAGATACTCATGTTTATGGATGATATTGTACTATTTACATCAATCTGTAAAATATTTCAGAGCCTCTTAGAAGAAATCTAGGATTATTCAAAGGAGTTTGGTCTATCTACCCTTACCCTATCTACATATCTATGACCAAATTTCAGTATTTTCAACCAATCAACCAATATTTTTTTAACATCTACTGCATAGTGCCAGGCATTGCGCTAGGTATTGGAAATATAAGAAGAAGGAATAAAAGAAATGGAAGGAGTTTACATTCTAATGGGGGAAATAAATAATCCATATGAAACATAAGGACGTATATATGTGCAGCCTAAATGTAAAGTTAATAAAGCCAGCCAACCAAAATGCTTTTAGGATTTTCAGAGCACTTTACATATATTGTCTCATTTGATCCTCGCAAAAATCCTGTAAGAAAGATATTTATACCCCCATTTTATTTTTTTTATTTTTAAAAAATTATTTTATTTATTTTTACTTTTCAACATTCATTTCCACAAAATTGTGAGTTACAGTTTTTTCTCCCCATCTTTCCCCTACCCCCCACCCCCCTACTGAATACCCCTTCCCCCACTCTGCACTCTCTTATATCCTTCCCCACCCTCACCCACCCCCCTGCTAACTTTCTCGTAGGGCAAGATGGATTTCTATACCCCAGTGCCTATGCATCTTATTTCCCAGTTGCATGTAAAAGACAAATTTTTAAAAAATATTTGTTTTTAAAACTTTGAGTTCCAGATTCTTTCCCTTCTTCCCTCCTTACCCACCCCCACTGGGAAGACAAGCAGTTCAATATAGGTCGTACATGTGTAGTTACCCAAATCATTTCGATAATTGTCATACTGTGAAAGACTAACTATATTTCCCTCCATCCTGTCCCACCCCCCACTTATTCTAATTTTCTCCTTTGACCCTATGGCTTTTCAAAAATGTGTGCTTCTAACTACCCTCTTCCCCAATCTGCCCTCCCTTCTATCATCCCCACTCTTATCCCCTACCCCTACACTTACCTGTAGGGTAAGTTACCCAATTAAGTGTGTATGTTATTCCCTCCTTAAGCCAAATTCAATGAGAGTAAAGTTGTCTCATTCCCTTTCACCTCCCTGCTCTTCCCCTCCATCATAACAGTTTTCTCTTGCCTCTTTTATATGTGATATTTTACCCTAATCCAGTGGTTCTCAACCTTCCTAATGCCATGACCCTTTAATACTTGTATGTGAGTGTGTCTGCATGTGGGTGGACCTGCCTGGAGACAGATAGAGGAGCACGGTATCTTGGTTCTTAACACCATCAGAAATATGTGTTTTCTGATGGTCTTAGGCAACCCCTGTGACCCCTGTGTAAGGGTTGTTTGACCCCCCAAAGGGGTTGCGACCCACAGGTTGAGAACTGCTGCCCTAATCTATTTCTCCTTCTCCCAATAAATTCCTCTCTTATCTCTTAATTTTATTTTTTAGATATCATCTCTTCATATTCAACTCATCCTGTGCCCTCTGTCTATGTATACATGAACATACATATGCTCACACTAACATACATATTTATATACACACATACCCTCCTATACATACATATATATGTATGTATACATATATACATATATATTCCCTTCAACTATCTTCATGCTGAGAAAAGTCTCATGAGTTACAATTATCATTTTTCCATGTAGGAATGTAAATAGCTCAGCTTTAATAAGTTCCTTATGATTTCCTTTTTCCTGTTTACTTTCTCATGCTTCTCCTGCTTCTTGTATTTAAAAGCCAAATTTTCTATTCAGCTCTGGTTTTTTCATCAAGAATGCTTAAAAATCCTCTATTTCATTTAATGACCATATTTTCCTCTGTAGCATAATACTCAGTTTTGGTGGGTAGGTGATTCTTGGCTTTAGTCCTAGCTCCTTTGACCTCCAGAATATCATATTCCAAGCCCTTTGATCCCTTAATGTAGAAGCTGCTAGGTCTTGTGCTATCCTGATTGTGTTTCCACAATATTCAAATTGTTTCTTTCTGACAGCTTGCAGTATTTTCTCCTTGACCTGGGAACTCTGGAATTTGGCTATAATATTCCTAGGAGTTTTCTTTGTGGGATCTTTTTAAAGAGGTAATTGGTGAATGCTTTCAATTTCTATTTTGCCCTCTGGTTCTAGAGTATCAGGGCAATTTTGCTTGATAATTTCTTGAAAGATGGTCTCTAGTTTTTTTTGCTTTTTTTTTTTTTTGTTGTTGTTGTTGTTTTTATCATGGCTTTCAGGAAGTCCAATCATTTTTTTTTAATTCTCTCTCCTGGATCTATTTTCCAGGTCAGTGGTTTTTCCAA